>JARHVA010005389.1:0-65000 GCA_037957365.1 Torreya grandis
TTTTTAAAAAAATTACAATCCCTAAAAATAATTGTGGAGTTACATGTAGGATTATAAAACATGTATGCCTTACTTTCATCACTATATCCTTTGATATTGTGATCAAAACTCATAGGAACAATTTTATTACCCTTACCTTTTATTTTGGTGATTTTCATTCTACCATTTAATTGAACTTGGAAGGACTTTCCATTGTTTATTTGCTCTTAGATTTTGAATGAACCATCTAACTTGATGAAATCATCTTTGTTACTTATCACCTCATTTGAGCAACCTAAACTAAGAGACAAAAATTTATTTTATTGGTATATTCCAAAAAAACATGTGATATAAAAATATTATCCTTATTATAACTCATTTTTTTCATTTTGAAAATCCTTCTTTTTCCTTTCTTGATTGGCTTGATTCTTAGATGCTAGTATCTTACAATATTTTATCATGTATCTTGGATTTTTCAATAATGATAAGTAAAGTATTTATTGAGTCTTACCTATGAAGTTTGCCTCATATTTTATCTTTGAATTTGTGTTTTTCCAATTTATTTTATTATGATTAATATTTGTCTCTTTGGTGTTTGAAACCCTTGCCTTCATTTCAAGTGTTTGTTCTAAACCATGTTCTAGATATCTTGCATATAAGTTTATATTATCCTCATGACACAAGAGATAACCTAATAACTAATAAAGACTTATAGTGTTCATTTCTTTACAATCTTTAAGATTAATCATAATATACATCCATCTTTGGATTAAATATCTCAAAATATTTCTTACTATGACATTATCTTGTATAATTTATCCATAAGCCCTCATTATATGAACTAAATCATTTAATCTTATACAATAATCTTCAACTCCTTTAACATATCATACTCTCAAATTATGAAAATTCATTTTAAGGGTTTGGAGTTTTTTTTATATTAGCTTAATAGATCCTTGATATTAATTATCCATGGTATTCCATGCCTCATAGATATTATTTCATCCTATAATTCTTGAATATATGCTTTGGTCTATGGTACTCTGAATATATAATAAGGTTTATGCATATTTCTTTCCTTCATAGTTTTTTGTTCTTTTTTGATCTTGTTTCAAGGTGTTACAATATTATGGTGGTGTGTACGCATACATAATATTCTCCCAATCCATTTTTAACCTATAATTCTCTTTAGTTGATCTTCAATACTTAAAGTTCTCACCTTTAAAAATAAGACTATTCATGGAAGAAAAATTTACTTAAGCCATTGCATCTTCTTAAAATGGCTTGAAAAGATTTATAACCTTGATTGAACATGGATATGATATGAAATTAAGGTTTTGAGTTATCATATGAGTTAAAATAATATTTTTTAACTCTAATTTTGAATTTATTCTCAACAAAATTGTCCCAGAATTATTAACTCTCAAACTAGCTATGTCATGAGTGAAATTATTGATCAAAAAGTGTACTAAATAGATTAAAACTTTAAAATATATGTTTTATGGTTTAAATTAATTTATAAATATAATAGTATCAAATATAAAACATACAAGAATATTGTAAATTTGAAGTAGTGGTTTACACAACTTTTTGTTTTTCCCAACATATCCCATTCCCAAAAAAAATTAAATATGGGCCCATTTCAGCCTAATAGGAGCTAGTTGTAATGAGGAAATCATACGTTAGTGTTTAATAGATCTCAAAAGGATGGAATTCCAAAAAGTCCTTATTCTTGAGTTCCTTGTTAATAATATGTTTATATAATAGTAATAATATTTTCCATTATCTTGATTATCCAAGTTTACATTATTTATTTTATTCAAGATAACCTATTAATGGTTGTTGGGAATTTTATTAAATGTAGGATTTTTGAATTTGCATGGGAGATTACAAATTAAAATTCCTAGGTTTTGGACTTTGTGTTTTGTAAATCCTATATTTTTTGCACTCCTTGAATGAGTGTAAGTACTTTCTATCTTCAACACTTTTTATTCATCATTTTCAAAAGTTTCCTAAGTATGCAAGTTATCTGAAGTTGTTTGGAATTCCTACCTTAAAAAAATTTATTCATTACATAGTTCCCTTATAACTTTTTCCCATTGGATATTTTATCCATCAAGTATTCTATACCAACTCAAACATCCTAAAACTTCATTACCTTCTACTTATGTTAGGCCTTCTTTTAACTTGGCATAGTCTTACACTTTGTTCTTCAAATAAATTAGAGCCACATGGTTATAGCCTACTAACCTATGGTTATTTGAACACTTAAAAAAATTTAAACTACTCTTAGGTAAATGAGACATTAGTATGTTTCTAGGTGTCTTAATACCACTCACCTAGTGACTAATAGGATCAAATTTTCAATATGCAAAAGTTTCAGGCAAGCAGAGTAGGGGTGGTCATCCATGTTTCACAATCCCATGGGCCCGCTTCTATCAAAACATTCCAAAAGTTTATAAGTCTTCTATGGAAGTAGAGAAGTTTTAGTCATCCACATGTCAAAATACTTCTCACCTAAATATTTCATAAAAATGAAGGATGCTATGATACTTTTGGGAAAGAGAATCACTAAGATGTGGCCAAGTGTCACCATGCCATATGCCCAAAGTGACAAAATCTAAGAGGTAAATTAGAAAAGAATCAAGAAGTACTAAGGAACTAAAATTTCACCATGTGCCCCTAAAATGGCAAGGTGGCTGAGTAATAGAGAGGTAATATTTTTGAAAGAACTAGGGAGTCAACAAGTGTCTAATGAAAGATGACAAAGCACTCAAGGTCAATAAGGTAAAATCCACCTAGTAGTAGAGATTAGAAATGACACATCACAAAGATAATTCAAAATATGAAAATATACAAAGGTAAAAAAGAGCCAAGTCTGTTGAAGCCATTAATCTACATGAATTAACTAGCTTGATGTGTTTAATTCACCGAGATAATAAATTTAAATGGAAATATATGTAATTAACCAAGTCAACTGCAATCACATTTCCATCAAAATAGTAACTAAAATAATGAAATCAAGATCTAGCCTGATTGTATAATATTTAAATAGTTTTAAATAACTAGAGGTTAAGTGCATAACAATGGCTTTCACTTCAAATCTACTACCTCCCCCCTCTATTTATTCCATTATAGGGTATGATCAATATATAGATACAAAGCTTGATATAAAGTATCTTAATCATGACTTCAAGCACTACTTGGCTATATGGGATGAAGTTGAAGTACCAAAGCCCTGTTGTCCTAAGGAGAAACTCTCATCCTTCACATGAAAATACAAATAAGACCTAGTGGTAATAAAATCAATGGTCCTACATGAGGTGGTATAAAAACAAGAGGTAATTCCCTACATTGACTTAGTTTATCATTTGAATTGAAATCATGAATTTTATGGAAAATTTATACATTTCCATCATAGAAACACACCTATTGGCTATGTTAGTAGTAATACCTTTGAGAAATATTACCAACTCCCTTACCCAAAGGCAACTTATAACCAATCCCTAATCAACCAATGGATGTTTATAAATAATGTATATAATAAGATTTAGTAAGGGGAAAGTGACCCAACCACCTTCAAGATTAAGGGGCTCATCTTTGCCATCCCAATTAGCACTTTCAAGTTAGGAATTAGGATTGCCATGGCCCATTTTAAAATAATATATAGTTTCTCAACTATAACCTATGTTAATGAGGTTTGGATTCCCATACTAGAACCATCCTCACCTCCACCAAGGTCATCACTATTGGGGAAATGATCAGTGTTAATTTGATCCAATAAATTAGTAGATCAGACAACCAGCCAGATGGAAATTTTTATATGATGTCTTGTCTAGTATATTTTAAAACTAGAAAAGTCCACTTGGCTTTTGAAGAACCTTGGGAACCCTTCGATGTATATCCAATGAACACAATTTATTATGAATTCAATATTCTTCACATCTACAGATTTTGGAAGAACATGATCAGTCTAAAATAGACCTTCTATCTAATGGTATATCAATCCATTTATGTAAATGATATGCCTATATTATCTAACTATTTCATAAGGAAGATTATAAATATTAGTAGCTATTAACTTTACCTAGAGTTCATAATTATCTTAATAGAGGTAAACAAGACTAATCATGTATCTTCTTTGGATGGTACTAGATAAGGTGGTAGAATAATAAATTATATCTCAATTACAAAATTTCATAGATTTCAATCTAAATCATGTTAAATAGGGAGCAATCCACCCACTACCTATTAGCATTAGCCAAATTCAACATACAATATGTGGACATTTTCACCAGATCAGCAGGACTAGAAAATTCTATGATATCAAATAGACACCATATAGGCAATGGGATCTAAGGAAAAGGGTCAATACCACCTAGAAAAAATCATATCCAAGGTGAAAATTTATTATGTCCATGTGTTATATCTACATGATGAGGTGATCTTATATGATCTAAAAGATACATAAGTTCATACCAATATGAACAAGGTAAAAATGTTGATGGTGTTGGTTAGGCATATTCATTACAATCTAAATACCACCAAAGAGTATTATTAAATAATTGACAAAGGGCATTTGGATCTAAATCCCCCTTCAGGACCTCTCTCACAGAATGTAATTCAAGGATAGGATTAGGCTAGTCCATCTAGACAAGCTTATATGGGGAGTGAACAAGGAATAACCTAGGGGCCTGCTCATCATCCCATCCCAATGGTCACCACTATAAAAACCACCATAGTGTCCATTCTCCCTCACCTAGCTACTAATACATTAATTACGACATGCATAGCTCAACCTAGTGGACCATTTTCTATGTTGCCTTTTTCTCCACTCATTATAGCATAGCAAATGAGTCTCCCATATTTCCTCCCCCTATTTATGTTTTGTCTTCATTTTCATCCCCTATTAAAACCATTGCATCATCACATCCATCAAATTATCCATCCAATAAACCAATACACACTTCCCTATTTTCCCCTCCAATATCCATTATTTATATTACCTCATCATCACCCACTACCCCTTTTATTTAACTTGTTACCACTTCCCACTTTTGAATGGAAACTAATACTCCCACTCTCCCCCCTCTTATCTACCATAGAAAGCACAAGTCTCATTCATTTTCTCCCTAAGGCACTCCAGTAAAGGGAACCTTAGAGAAGAAATCAAGGGAAGAAAAGGATAAAAGAAAAGGCTCTAAGGAAGCATAACCCTTAGAAATATTAGACAATGAGGAAGAAGGGAAAGGAAAATTCATGGAAATAGAATGGTCCACAAAGGAAAAATGTGAGGATAAGACAGAGACATCATTGTCTAAAACCATTAGTGAGACAATAAAAAGTGACCATGATGATGAATGGTTATTGGAGGGAGTTTAATCAGGAGATCGTGAAGTTTTAAAGACTAGTTTAGTCCCAAATAAAATATTAGAGAGTCTAATAAGATGAAGTAGAGTCTAAACCTCTAGCTTTAACACAAGGGTAGTAAATGAGTATATCTCTAGCCTCAGTACCTCCTAGAAAAATAGTGGTATTTAAGATAAAAAAAATTTCATATTTCTATTACACAAAGGGTGAGTACATGAGTTTCTCATTCTTTGTTTATTACAATAACAACTTCTATCCCAGCTAGTTATATATTAGTTATTCCTCATGCTTTGCATTCTTTGACATAAATAAATAAGACCTAGGAAACTATAGGGATAGTTTTATAAATACCAACCGTAACCTAAATAAGCCACCCCTAAACCAAACTTTAAAAGGACTTACTTGGACTACTCATACATCTATAACTAATTACTTTCAAAACTTGCTCAATACCCCTAATACTTATTTATTATTTGATGCCTATAAACCTTAGTATCTAAACTTAATAAATAGGTGAAATTTGACAGTCTAGTATCCTTTACCATATTTGTTTCCCCAGGTACTACTCTATTGGAGAGTTATCAATGATTTCATGGAGGTGTCTATGTGAGTGGATGAAGTGCCTTGATAGTCTAAGTATCAATTACAAAGTGTGCAATGTGTTTATTTTATATGCTTAAAGCAATTTTGGTTGATCTTTTATTTTGGCATGGTTAAGGATGTTTGGGGATGAGTATGGTGATTTTAGGCTATGCAAGGGGTCCTATTAGAGGTCAAACATGATTGAAGATATTTTAGAAGTGCATGGTATTCATATGTTTCTTTATTATGTTCATCTTGACATAGTTGGTCTAAATGGCATAAAAATCTAAGTAGGTATTTTACATACATCACCATTACCACGTATGAATGAGTCAGGGGGAGTTGGTCATATGGGTGTGATCCCATTAGTCCCAAGTTACTATGTTTTAAATTTTAGGTCATTCAATTGATTGTAACAAAATTTATTAAGGTTCAAAGTTATCTTTCTAGACAGATTATAGAGGTTCCCATTTTTAGCCAAACCATCACTACACATCATGCAAATATGTATGAACCAAATAGTTTGTGTATTTATTTCAGGTATGTAAATATTTAGTAATGATCAAATTTTTATATGTAGATGTTGTCTATAGTACCAAGAAGTTACCCTAAAATTTTTGAGTCTTGAAGTATTTTCTTGCTCAAGTTATAAAGCTTCAAAGTTGCTCTATCAAACTATGATGGGTCAAAGACCATCAAGTTTAATCATGTTAAAGTCTAAGGTCATTTATATAGAGGATCAATGGTGAGAAATTAATCATACATATTAGGATCAATGGTGCATATGAATTCAACCTATCAAAGGTTGCACAAGTAGGTGACAAGTGTCACAAGATCGCTAGTCTGACAAAAGATCAATAGTGAGTGATAGTTTATACTAATAGATGTTAGTGATGCAAGATAAGTTAAAAATTAATTAATGCATGTGAGACTACCAAGTGGTAAAAATCCATAGACCATTATTAAATTTAATATAAGTCACTTAAGGGTGCCATGTTTCATAATCTTGGGATTTTTAAGCAAGATCTAATGGTGAGCTCTACAAAGTAAGGACGAGGCTAATCCATAGAGATCGATGGTGCACATTAAGTTAATATTTCAAGGGTGCATGAGATAAGGTCAACATGTTCAATGTTTAATAGTTTTTAAGAGTTAAATATTTATATACTTCTAAAAATGATCGATGAAGCATATTTAATATAAGATGTGAGGACATGAGATGTTGACTTAGTGTTTAAAGTTTGACTATTGCTCAGTGACCATTGGAATTCAAATATTTAAATTTGTGAGGGAATATTAGTCTATGGTTTTTGGTATGATATATGGGTAATTTAACCATGGTGTAAAAATCAAATTTTTATAGGAAATTAATATCCATCCATCAATATTCATTTAGAGATGTAAATATATACAAAATTACATATATTGATCTATAAAGTTGAGTGTGTGTTTGACCATGGTGTATAAGTGACCTGAGAAGGATAATTAAGTTTGTTCTTATGGTATTTGGATTTTTCAAGTTAAATTAGATTTTAAAGAGTGTTTTAGAATCCCTAAGGATAATATATATGTATTTTGGAGGTTTGACCAATCTATATTCAGTATGAACAAATTCTTAGAAGCTGACTATCTATTCATTCATGGTGTTTTTATGTATAAGGTAAAATATTGATCTATTTTGCTTTAGAAAATGAGTGTTATGATGATTGTGATCATTTTTTAATGTCAAATGGGTCATGTGAAGGGGACCTATGCACTTGAAAGTGGTTGTATGTTTCTATTTTTCTCGTTAGAGTGATAAATGGGGGAATAGTTTTCCATGAGACTTATAATGGCTATTAAGGCCTAATTGAAAGGTGTAGCTACTTAAAGGTGACCCATGGATGCTATGAACAACCTATAAGGATGGTATTGAGATATGTATTAATGTGATATAATCTTTAAGGGTTAAGACATGTATGATTGACAAATAAGAAGTTAATAATCATGACGGATCTATAAAAGGTGAAATAAAATGTGGTGATTTGTAGGCTTGTATGAGTTACCTATGAAGAAGAAGTGGTTGTGAGAGTTTTGGAATGAGTATGCCTAGTGGATGTGTTACATAGTATAGTAGGTTGATGACAATTTTTATGACTTATAGGTCACATTTATGATGTCAAGGATAGCGATCTTGTAGTTTTGAATATTTAAGATGACTGAAGAGGTTTAGAGTGATCCAAAAGGTGGTTTTAGATGTGTGTGGCTATTTGAATAAGTGAATGGGGGTGATATGCATTTTATCTCCATAATATTGGTAGGTAATCATCAATTAGGATATGTTCATTTCATAGGTTTTAGAAGGATGATCAACATCTTGGTCAGAAGAAATTGACCATCAGGTGGTTGGAAGGACTTGATCATGTTAGGGGTAGGTGCTCTTTGTATAATAGGTCTTTCACTAAAGCTGGTCAAAAGGACTTGAATAAGAGGTGGTCAAAAGGATGTGATCATCTTAAGGGTAGGTGATCTTTATGAAATAGGTGTTTCAATAAATTATGGTCATAAGGACTTGACCAGTCTCATATTTGTGATCATCTTATTGGATAAGTAGTCCATGTATTTGTAGGCTTGAGAGTGGTTTTATTCCCCAAGAGGCTTTCCCACATATATCTTGTGTTGTGTGTGATCTTGCATTATCTACTGTTCATTTTTATGAATGAATTATATATTCTATGAATGTTTATGGTAATTGAATAAGGATTTGAAAGGATTGTAATTAAAGTTAAAATATCTTGCATCATTGATTTGACCTCTAACAATTGGTATCATATCAAGTCCTTTGATAAAGGCTTGACAACTTGAAGGTGATCTAAGGTACAATATGGGTAGCCATAAAATGCGAGGAGGTTTCTCCACTAAGAAAGCACTGATGTTTAATAGATCCAATTATGCTTTTTGGAGTGCAAGGATGAAGACCTACATAATTTCCCTAGTGTTTAACACTTGGCAATCTATTTTGGATGGTTATTCTGCACCTATTATTCCTCCATCTAGTGTTGTAGATAAGAAGTTATTTGAGAAAAATTCTAAGGATATTAATGTTTTCACTTGTGGTCTTTTAGAAATTAAATATACCAAGGTAATCCATTATATATATACCAAAGAAATGTGAGATAAATTGAATACTATTTATGAAGGAGATTCAAAAGTTAAGTTGGCAAATTTGCAGACTCATTGAAGATAATTTGAGAGTCTTAAGATGAAGGAAGAATATTATGCGGCATCCTTTGTACAAAGAATTGATGAGATTGAACATCATCGAAGGTCTTAGAGAGAATCTTAAAGAAGATACTTTAGTTCAAAAGGTATTAAGGTCTTTCTCTCTCAAGTTTGATTCTAAATTATCTATTGTAGAAGAAAGTCTTGATCTTACTCAGTTGAAGATGGATGAATTACATGGCATTTTTACTACCTATGAGATGAGAGTAAATGATGATATACCACCAAAGGAGGAAAAAAAATTCAAGACATAAATAAAACCAAATAAGATGACACATCTAATATTGATGAAGATGAACTAATTTTTTTATTTACAAGGAAATTGAAAATGGGGTCGAGCAAGTATAAGGGTAAATTACCCTTAAAATTCTTCAATTATGGATAAGTATGACATTTTGATAATAAGTGACCTCATAAGTATAATAAGAATGATGATAAAGAACATGATGATATCTAAGATGAATACAAGAAGACATACAAGCTTGACAAGAGGAAGAAAGGATTCATAAGTTTTGATAACAAGAAGTACTTCAAGGACAAGAAGAGTCTCTACATGAAAGAATATTTCAGCTCATTAGATGAGAGTGAAGATAATGACTTAGAGTATGAACATGAAGATGATTGTAGTATTAAATATAGATCCCTCTTCTTGATTGAGGAAGGAAGTTTCTCATATGAAAAAGATTCTACTTGGAGTAATGTATATGATGATAAAGATGAGGTGGACTATGAGATTGAAGTGATGAATGCTCTTGAAGAAATAAATATTGAAAATAAGATTAACAAGAAGATAAAGTCTCAAATAAAGAACTATGAGGATAAATTTAGTGTGTATGAAGTAAAAATGAATGAAAACACTAAGGAGCATAAAGAATAGTCAAGCATCTCAGTTTTCAATTGGAAATCCTATATACAAGCTTGAAAGCTAAAGAAGATGAATGCTCAATGTATGCAATTAAAAATGAGTCATTAAAAGCTATGTTAGAGAATAAATCTAGCAATATTAAGTCATTTATGAGATTTAAAAAGAGCTTAAGTAATCTAGATAATATTATGAGTGGTCAAAATAATACAAGTGATACAATTGGTCTTGGATACAAATAAAAAATAGAAAATGTAAATCAAGACAAGATGAATAATAATATAAATTAAACTTTAAAGGTCAAAAATCAATCAAGAAATGAAGATGTTGTTAGAGTAAAGACAAATCAGTTTAGACATCAAAGTGCCATGAGGTATGCAAGTTTCAATGGTTATTGTTACACATGTAATCAGTTTGAGCATAGAGATAGAGAATGCAAGAGAGCTATTACAAATGAGTTTACATGGAACTATTATGGGAGTCATTAGTCAAAATATTTGAACAAAGTTAAATGCTTCAACTATCTCTATGAGGATCATTTTTCTAGGCATTATCCAAATAAGGTAAGGCAAGGTGAGTCTTCTTCAAAAGGAGTAGTTTGTTTCAATTTTCAAAATAATGGACATATTGAAAGATTTTGTTCTAATGAGGAAAGGTAGGATAAGCTTCTTGCAAAAGGAATAGTGTGCTTCAATTTTCAACAAAGAGGTCACATTGCTATATTCTACAATCCAAGGTCTACAAGATAGAATAGATTTAATCAAGCTCCTAGAGTGCAAGAAAGAAGGCAAGTTAACTCATAGAGACCAAAGGTGGTTAGTGTGAGTCATGATGAGTATATAAGTCTAAGTAATCTATTTTATATGATGGATAATGCTACAGAAGTTGGAGAGTGATAAGATATCTCATTATCTACTCATATTGTGAATAAAGAGCCCAAGCTTAAGGAGAAGACCAAGGTATTGGTTGAGGTTAGTCCTGAGGTATGTATGGATTAAAGTGAACATCTTGCTATTATTGAGCAATTTTCATGAAAATAACATCAGTGGTTAATATCTAGTGATGAGGTTCCTAACTGCAAGGAAGATTATAGAACTAAAAAGTTATGAATTTATGTTATCCCCATGTGTTGTCAATACAATCTCAGAAGAGAAGATGGATTTTATAGTGGATGAGTAAGTTGTTTCTCTTAAGCCTAAGATGAAGAAGATGAATAACTATCAACATTAGATGACCAAGGAGGAGAAGGAATATGAGGAGTTGTGGACAACTCTTTATTTCACATTATTCTAAGGAACCATGTGAATTAGGGTGTCACTATCTATGCTTCTTAATAGACTCCTTTTAGAGGAAAATAAAGTGTTGCTATGGTGTTCTTCTAAAGGTCTTAAGAGGCAATAGATTAGATTTTTTAGTTGGTTTTGGTATGTCAAGATGGGAGAAATGCTTTTATGAGTTTAGAGTGATGTCATAAGGTGTTTTTATCATATATACAGTGTCTATAAGATCATAATGGGTGTTTTAAGGTGTCATAATGGGATTGATGGAATGTCAAGAAGATTTCGGTGCTCAAAAAGGTCTGTGCATTTCTTTGTGATGTGTTTCAGGATGTTTTGTGTCTTGATGATCTTTTTTGTGCCTTTTGAAGGTTTTTGTGTGTTCTTGGGTTTATCCTTATTATTTTAGATCAAATCCATGTTATATTAAGTAAATTTTCCCAAAGGTGTGAAGGCTCAAATCTTGGTCCAATAGTGTGTGATGGTTGTCTGTAAGTTTACAAAAAAATTCATAAGTGGGCATTGACCAGACGAAGGTTTGTTGACCTTGTTTGTTTTGAGATTCTAGAGTTTTGTGCTATGGAGTTTTGGGATATGCTATAATTTTTTTTCTTATGAGTTGAGGTCTGAGGATTCTTAATAGATTGAATGGGACAAATGGTTTGTCAAATCAAGCTTCATATATATTTGAAGGTTTGTGTTTTTCAAATTATTCATGTTTTTATCAAAATGGAGGCCTAATTGGATAGCAAATTTATGAAGTAAGTATGTTACAAAGGAGAATATAGTTGATGAAAATTGGTTTACTTAAGGGGGCATATGAGAGTGCTCTAGATATGAAGTTTTAGGTCTTGAAAATATGTCTACTAAAAGTTATGGGCTTTGCAAGTTCTAAGTAGGGCTACAAGGAGTCTAAACAGGCCTAGTGTGAAGATTTGGTGTTTTATCTCAATTTATCCAAAAGAGCAAGGCATGATTATTTTAAGGTGAATTTTTAGAATTTTTTTTGTTGTCCTTAAATTGGATTGAAAAAGAAAGCTAGTGAGCTTTTATGGTGGTTTTTCATGGTGTATGGAGATCTAAAGATGCCCAAGAGGTAAAATGGCTAAGATATCTTGGGTGAAGTCCATCTTAGATGTTTATTTGTGATTTTGATTAGATGTTAGTGCCTTTGTGTATTTTTTCTTCATTGGTTTTAGTGCTTGGTTGAATAGAGTGTTGGTATGTAGCAAGAGGAAGTTGTCAAGACATGAAGAGGTAAGATCAAGGTAAGGGGGAGTTTGTATCATCTTTCTAAGATGGTCCTCACCTGTTGGTTGTATTTTTAGGTCCACTATATTAGTTTTTGCCCATTTTTTCATTATGTCAAAGGAGGAGAAGTTTACTATTATGAGTGTTCTTGAAGAGAGAGAAGTATAGTGAGTTGTTTGATGGATGTTGACATCAATGAAAAAGGGAAAGATTATTTTAGAGTTTTAAATGATGCCATGGAGGTTTCTAAGTGATTGGATTAAGTGTCTTGATAGCCTAAGTGTTAATGACAAAGTGTGCAGTGTCTTTGTTCTTGTATGCTTGAAATAGGCTTGGTTGATCTTCTATTTTCGCATGGTTAAGGATGTTTAGGGATGAGTATGGTGATTTGAGACTATGTAAAGGGTCCTATCAAAGGTCAATGATGATTGGATAGCTTACGTAAGTTCATGGTATTCATATGGTTCTTTATTATGATCATCTTGAGATAGTTGGTCTAAATGGAAAAAAATATGAGTACGTAGTTATTTGACATCACCATTACCATGTATAAATGAGTCAAGGGGAGTTGGTCATATGGGTGTGATTTAGTTTGTCCCAAGTTGCTATGTTCTAAATTTTAGATCATGCAGTTGAGTGTAGCAAAAGTTATTAAGGTTCAAAGTTGGATATCTAGGCAGATTGTAGAGGTTCCCATTCTTACCCATACCATCATTACACGTCATATAGATATACATGAACTATATAGTATGTGAATTTATTTTAGGTATATATAAATTGAATAATGATCAAAGGTCTACATGGAGATGTTTTATATATTAATAAGAAGCTACCCTAAAACTTTTTAGTCTGGAAGTGTTTTACTACTAAAGTTATAAATCTTCAAAGTTGCTCTAGTAGGCTATGATTGGTTGGAGACTGTCAAGTTTAGTCATGTTCAAGTCTAAGGTTATTTTATAGAATATCAATGGTGAGTGATTAATCATACATATTGAGATCAATGGTGTGTATGAATTCATCATGTCAAAGATTATACATGTAGGTGACAAGTGTCACAAGCTTGTTATCTAAAAGAAGATCAATGGTGAGCAGTGGTTCATACTAATAGAGATCAATAGTGTAAGACAAGTCAAAGAGTCAATAATGCACATGAGACTGATAAGTGGCACAAGTGTAAAGATTGTTAGTAAAGTGTTTAAAATGCATGTGAGGGTGCCAAGTAACATAATCTTAGGAGTTTTAAGCAAGATCTAATGGTGATCATTATAAGGTAAGGAGTACGCTGATCTATAGAGATCAATGGTTCCCATTTTTTCAATATTAAAAGGGTGCATGAGATGATGTCAACATGTTCGATGTTTAATACATTATAAGAGTTAAATATTGAGATAATTCCAAATAATATAGATGATGTGTATTTCATATAAGATGAGATAAAATGATATGTTGACTTACTGTTCAAAGTTTAATAGTTGCTCAGTGACCATTGGAATTCAAATATTCAAATTTGTGAAGGAAGACTAATATATGGTTTTTTATACAAGTATTTTGATATATGCATAATTTGACCATGGTGTAAAAATAAAATTTGTATAAGACTTCAAGGTACATCCAAAAAAATTCATTTGAAGGTCTAAATGTTCATATAGTTGTAGATATTTATCTCTAAAGTTGATTGTGTGTTTGACCATGGTTTGTAAGTAATCCGAGAAGGATAACTAGGTTTGGTGTAATGGTATATGGATGTTTCAAGGTGATTTAGCTATTGAAGATTGTTTTAAATTCCCTAAGGATGATTTATATTGATTTTTGAGGTTTGATCAATTCATATTTAGTATGAATAAATGCTTAAAAGTTGAGTGTTTGTTCGTTAATGGTGTATTTTTGTATAAGGTCAAAGATTGATATATTTTGCTATAATAGAGGAGTGTTATGATGACTCTGATCATTTGAGGATGTCAAATTGGTTTTTGGAATGTACATATGAATTTTGAATTGGTTTTATGTTTATTTTTTTCTCAATGGAGTGCTAAATTGGAGAATATGTCTCCATGAGACCTATAAGAGCTACTACAACCTAATTAAAAGGTATAACTACTTCAAGGTAACCCATGGATACTATGGATGACCTAAAAGTATGGTATTTAGCTATGTATTAATGTGATATAATCCTTAAGTCTTAAGGCATGTCTAATGGCTGACTAAGAAGTTAACAATCATGAAATCTATATAAAAGGTGAAATAAAATGTGGTTATTTATAGGCTTTAATGAGTGACCTATGAGAAGAGGTGGTTGCGAGAGTTGTGTTGCATGTGTGTCTAATAGATGGGTTATAAATCTGAATAGGTTGATGACTGTGTGTATGACCTATAGATCATATTTATGATGTCAAAGATAGTCCTATTTTAGGTTTGAAGATTGAGCACAAGTGAAGTAGTCTAGAGTGATCCAAAAGGTGGTTTTGAATGTATGTAGCTATGTGAAGAAGTGAATGGGATGACATATATTATATATCCATAATATTAGGAGGTAATTAGTGATTAGGAGATGTTAATTTCATAGGTGTTGGGAGGGTTCTCAACATCTTGGTAAAAAGGATTTGACCATGAGGTGGCTAGAAGGACTTGATCATCTTAGCAGCAGGTATTACTTCTGAAACAAGTGTTTCACTAAATTTAGCTAGAAGGACTTGACCAAGAGGTGCTTATAAGTACTTGATCATCTTAGGAGAAGGTGCTCTAGTGAAACATGTGTTTTACTAAATTCTAATCAGAAGGACTTAACTAGTCTCATGTTTGTGATCATCTTATACGAGAAGTAGTCCATGTGTTTAGAAGTTTAAGAGTGGTTTTTATTCCATAAGAGGATTTCCCACATATATCTTGTGTTGTGTGTATGCTCTTGCATTATCTATTGTTCATGGTTATAAATGACTTGTATATTCTATGAATGCTTGTGGTAATTGAATAAGGATATGAAAGGATTGAAATTGAAGTTAAAACATCTTGAATCATTGATTCATCCCCCCCCCCACAATGATTTTACCTCTAGCATCCTCCATATCTATCCACCATATTGTACCTTGAAATTGGCCAAGTGGCTTAGGCAAACTCTACCATTGTTATATCAAAAAAGTGGTCAAAGAAAGAAAAGTTGATAATTGATAAAATAGTCACAAATAAGGTCACTAGGTGGAGGAGGGATTACTCCCTTTTTTATAATTAGAAACATATTTTCCTAAGCTCATGCTTGCCTATGGGTATTCTTCATCTTCAAATCCTATATAATAGGCATAACCTTTAGAATAACCACTTGCCTTGAGTAATCTTGAATAGATCCAAAAGATGCAATAATCAAAGGTAGGTGGGCAAGACTTGGTCTTTGTGTAGCATCCCATAGTCAAGTTTCAATTCGACAAGGAAACTAAGACCATGAGGAAGATACAAAGAAAAGGTAGAATGGATAAAGGGAATCAAGTGGAGTTAGATCAAAGAAAAGATGTGTTACAATTAACTAAAAATTGTATAACTCTCCTCTATAACTTGGGAAATAATATGGAAGACCCCTATAATTTTGTATAATCTATAGGGAAGGTAATAAAGAAAATGTTTAGGAGATATTATCAATTAATGGAGGCCCTATAAGAAATGAGCACCATTCAACCTGCAAGGGACCTCATAGTTTGTATGTAGGTAACATTTCAAATTCTATATGATGTCCTCTAGTATATAAGAGATGAAAAGAAAGAATCACAACCTAAATGGGGGTACGTATCATCCCTTACAAAGGACATAAAGAAGATGGATGTCAAGTTTTATTTTATAGGCTGAGTAGCTAAGGACAAGGCTTAAAGTCATATAATCTTAAAAAATGACATGGATGCTACATGGGCACAAAAAAATATGGCTGATAGAAGAGATAGCTTGATTGAATGACATCAAGAGATGCAAAATTTAGTACAATAACTCATCAATTATGAGGTTAAACCCATCACAATTTTAGGGGAAATGAGATTCAATGGTGTACTTAACCAAAGTGGATAATTATTCCTTAAGACCATCTTTGAAGACCTTCTATAGATAGTAGTGAATACTATTAGAGTAGAGGTTGAGGGAATAATATATAAGACCGATGATGTCCTATAATAATTAATAAAATTTTATAGTAGGGTACTTGGTACAGAGACTCTTTGTTTGGATATTGGGGTTTCATTGAAAGCACATATATAATTAATGGACAAACTCCCCTAACTCTTCAAGAGATCCATGTTGGACTTTAGGATGATCAATAAAGAGTTTTAGGTGAGCCATGCTCTCTACCTGCAAATTCAAATAAGTAGGCTACTTAGTCCACATCACCCCCACTAACCATCTCAACTACACTGGCATCTTTAGGTCAAGCCCATCATCATAATAACTTTAGCTACAAAAAAAATAACAGTATCCAAGTGTGATCAAGTGTAACTACCTCATCATAAGCATGTTTTTTTGTTATCTTCTACTGGCATTGTAAACTACATATTTTGTTTTAATAGTCTTCTTGTCTATTATAAGTTATTAGAAGGCATCTTTTTCCATGTGTTATTCCCATCCCCTTTGTGAGATATTTTTGAATGGTTTGTAAACTTTTAAAATGACTTGAGTGATGATATTTCCCCATCTCAAACCTATATATCCATGTATCTCCCACATTCCAAAGGAAGGAGAAATTTTGATACTCAATATAGATAGAGACCTTTTGGTTGTTCTAAAAATCTATGTTGCATTAGTCATTCTCTCTCTTTCATGTCTATGTTATAGTGTATATTTATTTTGATCTAACCAATAACTTAGTCTTTATTGATATATGCAATAGTAGTTTTAAGTAGCTTATAATCAATTAATTAATAAAACTTTACCAATTGGAATGTGTAGTATTAATTTAGGTTGATATATCTTGTTTTTTGGTAACAAGTTAGCTAAGTTACTCTCTATAATTTATGTAGGAATTCCATTTGACACGAGTTCCTATACTTATCCATAGCTAGTTGAATACATTCTTTGGTATTAGCTATAATCTTGAAGTTAAGATATGTTATAGTATTTTTGATAACAAGCAACCTTTAGTTAACAATTTAGAGATAACTGCATCATATCCCTTATACATTTTCACTATGCATTGTATATTTGTGTGCTAAAGTAGTAGTATAATATCATTAGTCTTTTGGGATTTGCCCTTGTTTTGGAGATGGTTAGAAAGGATTCATGTTATTTATTAAAAAATCTTCTTTTGTGCCTTGCTTTTCCCTCTTTTGTATGGTTTATTTGAATTATGACCACCTTAGTATAAATCCATCTCCATCACCATTTTATTCAACCTAAGTAGATCTAGAATCCATATCCATATCTTAACAATCCAGGTTATCAATTACATTGCTCACAAATATTCCACCAATGGTCATTTCAAGACCCAATACCTATAAATCATGCCCTAGAGTTAATTTAACATTCATTGAGATCCAAAAATGTTAAAGGTTAACTCATAAATGTTTTCTAGTGTGTCTAACACCTAGGAAAACATAATCTAATGCTAGAAAGAGGGATTTATTTTGTTATCTAGATGTAAATATCTATTGAGTTGCACTATATATATCAAAAATATTAACCAAGTCCCCATATGTTAATAACCTAGTACATCCACCATTATAGACCCATAGAAAAGTTAGGTCAAAAAAATGTGCTCTAAAAATATCTCTAGCTCAATCATAATCCTTGAATAGATGACTACTCCCACGTCCAGTGGCTCAGCCTTGGTTAATAGGTTCTGCCATTAATATTATATGGGATGTTTATGATGTACATATAAATCTTGATAAATACCTTCCTAGCTTTTCTCCCTCTAGGGGGTGAGGGATTGCTAAAGAACACGTGAAATCTTTTAGAACTACTTTAGGAATATAAATGTAGTCCATGATGATGTAACTTTTAGGTGCTTCCCTTTTATGATATAAGATGCTACATAGGATTGGTTGCTTAATATCACTAAAGGCTCATTCAGATCCTAAACCAAATGTTAGACCATATTTTTAGGATAGTTTGCCCAAGTCACTAGTCTTAGTATTGTCTACCAACTCTTTATTAGCATGAAAAGGGAACCTAGTGAACCCATGATAGATTTTAATGCCATATTGTATAAAATGTATAGCTAGATAGACATTGTATATAAGACAAATATTTTACTAGCTCTTGAGATGTATAAAAATTCTCTAGATCCCATGATTATAGTGCTTGTACTTAGGGCAATCAATTTTGTAGATTTGACATAGGCATATTTGAGGATATAAAGGTTGAAAAATAAATGAACCCTCAGTCAAAAGGATTGGTAGGACCAAAGGCTTATCAAGCCTATCGAGTGTTAAATCCATTCCCAAGTGCTAATCAAAACACTATGGTTCACAATCAAACTCACACCCATATGCAATTTCTCCTATCCCATGTTACACCTAATTAGAGTCTAGGTTCCTTGAATAATCTTATTCAATTAACTATCATGTAATTAAATATTTAGTACTAGTCAATACATACACTGCCCAAGGAAATGTTACCAATTCTAATAAGGCCTAGATAGAATCCATTTAAGGGTGGTACAAAAGTTAGGTAATGAATTCTTGACTATTTATAAGCATATGGGAAATAGTGGTAGTTATAACACCAGTCAAAGCTTTGGTTACCAAAAATAAAATAGGCTCTTAAATAGATAAGGGAATAACACTTAGCATCCATCAACAATATGATAGATATGAACATCTTAGAGGTAACTTTACCCAACTAGTGTAGATTCATAGCATAGCCAAACATGAAAAATTAGATTGTAAATAATTATATACAGCGTTTTAAATCTTTTAGAGAGAAATGGATAGACAAGAGATACTATAAAATAAAACTAATCTATCTCCTCTTGGTACTTCAATTCACTCCAACATGGAAATGGTATTTGAGACCTACCATTTTCCATTCCCTATGAAAAAGTAGAACAAAATGGAATAGAACATGGATGAGATCCATGTGTTCTAGTAGTTTCAAATAAGTAACTATAATCTAAGTAATAAACAACCTCTCATTACTTATATACCTCCCAAAAATAGTGTTAATACTCCTCCAGATCTATGGAGTAACAACAATCTAACCCCTCCTCTATAGGAAAAGGATCATCCGCTTCCCATGAAATCACAAAGCAAAGGAGGATACAACATTTTAAAATACATGAAAAATATCATAGCTAACATAACTCTACATGAGTTATCCCAAATCACTAAGCAAAGGGAGTTTTTACTCAACTCCTTGAATGAGAGATCCTCTATAGCTACAAGTCAATGGTTATGCATAAAAATGTAAGGATTTATAAATACAAGCTAGAGTTCCCACCCTTTTTATAGATGGCAAGAATGTTCAATAAGAATGTTCATAATTATCTCATAGACTCATGAGATTTGGCCAATGTAATTATTAAGCACATGATATACTAAGAGGGGGGTGGATCAGTATATCATATATCTTATAAAACATTCCCTTAATCAAATTCCACTTAATCAAACATTTAGGATATGCAATAAAATACAAACAATAAACATCACACAAGATAGAGAGAGACACCAAATATAATGTGGAAATCCATTGTGGGAAAAACCACAGAGAACAATCTCAAGTATATGAATGAGCACTAACCCGTTTATTGAGCACCAACCCAACAACTATTCATGAGCACCAACCCATAAGATCACCAACCCCTTTGTCAAGCACCAACCCAGCAATAATTTGTGAGCTCCAACCCACAGGAGAACCAACCCCTTTACTGAGCACCAACCCAAAAATAATTTGTGAGAACCAACCCACAAGAGCACCAACCCCTTTGCTGAGCACCAACCCACAAGAGCACCAACCCCTTTGCTGAGTACCAACCTAGCAACAATTCGTGAGCACCAACCCACAGGAGCACCAACCCCTTTGTGTATACCACACACCTATCTCTCAATGTTGCTATGTCAACAAATGATAGTTCATTACAACATCTCTTTCCTCTCTCTCACCTCTGCTCTTCTAAGCTAGATATAACAAATACAAATCATATTTATCTCTCATAATTGCTCTTCTAAGCTAGATATTATAATATCAAATCAAGATCTATCTCTCATATTACAAATGGCTTCTCAATCCTTTATTTATAGCTTTTCAAATGACTTTTGGCCTTCCCCCTTTGTTACCCTTCAATCCTCATGTAAAATGGAACCAAACTTATATGACCCTTCATATTTTTGCCTTTGAAAAGTCATGTGGTGACCCTTCATGAGCAAAAATGTTCTTCCCACTTTTGTCCTTATCTTGGTGACTTTTCATATTCCTCAAAGTGTCCCTTCATGATAAATTGCACCCTTCCTCTTTTGTCTTCACTTGGTGACTCTTGGAATTCCCAAAGATGAATCTTCATGGGAAAATGTGTCCCATCCTTCTTTTGTCTTTACCCTGTGGCTCTTTGACTTCTCCATGGGCCCTTCTTTTGTCTCATATGCAACCAAAAATATATTCGTTAATATTAAATAAATATTAACTCACATTAGCCAAGATAAATCTATTACAAAAAACATTAAATGCAATGGGGCCTTTATCACCAATAATGCTAGACCCTTGCAATCAATGATAATATTTCCAACAATCTCCCCCTTTGTCATTGATGGCAACCTCAATCTTGAAACTACCACATCTTGTCACTTGCACATACCATCATCTAAAAACATACAGTAACTCTCCCTTATTGTAGCAACCTATACCTATTCCATGTACCCATTTCTACACCTGTACCTATACCTATTATTCTCCCCCTTTGACATCAATGGCAAAGGGCCTACCTAAAGCTAACACTTAACTCCCCCTCAACTGATGCTGAAAATCAATGGCAAGAAGTAATAAAAATTACTCCCAACTCCTCTCATAGATCTTTGAATGTGTCCTTTGGTCGTGCCTTTGAGAAAATATTTGACAATATATACACATTGTTCCCTATCCTTTAAGTATCTGCAATCAACTCATTTGAATCTTTTCTTCTAATCTCACAACCTTCAGTATGAAACTTTAATGTGCATCATTGATCAAATATTTGACTAACACTCAATAGATTATGCTTAAGACCTTTTACATACAAAGCATTCTTCATCTTAGTTCTACCATAATCCAAACTCAAAGTACCTTTTTTGGCTATCCTGGCAGTGGTTTTATCTCTAAATCTCACTGTACCACTATTGATCTTCTTTAGAGTAATGAACTTAATTTTATCTCTTGTCATATGCCTCAAACATCTGCTATCAATTAACCATGGCTGATCTTTACCTCTTACATGTAGGGTTGTCTGAACCATCATAGAATCTTCAGGTTGTTTCTTCTACCATGAACATGTCTGAACCTTCTTCTTTATGAATGGAGATTTGAAACTCTGATCCTTCTTGACTAACTTGAACATGCTTCTATAATACTGAGATATGTGTCCAAAGTTGTACTTATATCATACTATGGTCTCTTCATCAAAGCTTGAAAGAGGAGCAAAAGAGTTGTGGCTTCTGCTTGACTCAACTTGACTTTCCTTCTTATTTCTAAAATTGTTAGCTCTTTTTCTACATTCTAATTTCTTATGACCATATCCATTACAATAAAAACAATAGCCATAAAAATAAGACCTGTCTATATATCTCTGACCTGATTGTCTCTTGTAGATTTGTTCTCTCCATCATTTTCTATTGGAAATGTCCTCTGTATTCTTCACTTCTCCCCTTTTTGTTTCCTCTTTTGTAAGAGCTTCAATATAGATCTTTTTATTTTCAAATTGATTCATATCTTATCTAAATTTTCTTTTTGACTTTCCAATATCTTATTCAGCATGTCAGTGCTATCCTCAAATTTTGAATCACTAACTACTTTATCATTGACTGCTTTCTCAATATCTTCTTTTAAAGAGGCAATTTCAATAACATACCTTTGACATTATTTTCTTGATATTTCCAACTATGCTGTGAGATCTTATTCATTATTCTTGGCTTCTTCCAAGTGTGTTGTTAGATCATCAATAATTTCCTTTGACTCCTTTTCATTTTTCTCAATCTAGCGTTTTAATCTTCGATTCTTCTTCTCAACAAATTTTAACTCTTCTAGGTAAAAAATTAGTTCTTCTTCCATCATCACTTTAGCTTCCTCCTCTTCTTCTTGATCATCTTCATGTATGGCCATGAATATAATCTCTTCTTTTGAATCACTGACACCACTATCTTAGACTGAGCTAGGATCCTTAGAATATAGGATTTTCTTGAATCCCTTCTTAGATTTGCCTCTAAAATTATTCTTGTATGTAGGCTTTTCTTCTTCATCATCATTACCCTTATTTTGGCATCTAGCTGAAAAATGTCCAATCTTTCCACAATTAAAACATTTAAAAGGTAATTTTCCCTTATATATACCTATTCCCCTTTTCAGCTTGTGAATGAAAAGTTCTCCGTTGTCATCTTAATCATCACTAAAACTATCACTTGATTCTTGAATCTTAGCTTTCTCTTTCTTTGATGTCTTGAAATCCGCTTCTTTCTTTGAGGGTTTATCTTGTTCTGTCCACATCTCATATGTCGTGAGAATACCATGAAGCCGATCCATCTTTAGCTTGGCTAAATTCTTCATCTCCTTTATTGCTAAAACCTTTACATCATATCTCATTGGTACAGATCTCAAAACCTTTTACACCACCATTGACTCTTCCAATGTTTCTCCAAGACATTGAATCTAATTTACTATTTGATCAACTCATAAGAGATAACTTGCTATATCTTCTTCTTCTTCTTCTTCCATCTTCAAACTTTCAAATTGCCTTCTAAAAGTCTAAAGCTTAGCTTGCTGAACCTTTGCATCACCTTTGTAAATACTCTCAAGTTTTACCCAATTTTCATGAGTAGATTTACATTGCATAACTTTAACAAATTCATATTCACATAAACCACATAAAATAGCATTTAAAGCTTTATCATTACATTCACTTGCCTTCTTTTCTATTAGAGTAATTACAGATGTCTGTGGCTCTTCATATTCCTCCACCACTACTTTCCATATGTTGAATCCAAGGGCCATCAAATAAACCTTCATTCTCATGCTCCAAAAAGCATAATTCATCCAATCATAAAAAGGTGCCTTATTTGTAGAAAATCATCCCTGTGACCCTGCCATCGTGCTTTCCTGATCTACCTTCAAGCTGTAAAAATTTTCAATAAGGAACCTACTTTGATACCAATTTTTAAGCATAGGATATACTAAGATGGGGGTGAAATAATATATCATATATCTTATAACACTTTCCCTTAATCAAATTCCACTAAACCAAACATTCAAAATATGCAACAAAACTCAATCAATAAACATCACACAAGATAGAGAGAGAGACATTAGATATAACATGGAAAATCAATGTGGGAAAAACTATGGAGAACAATCTCAAGTATATGAATGGCCACCAACCGAAACAATATTCACAAGCACCAACTTGCAAGAAAACCAACCCATTTGTTGAGCACTAACCCAAAAACTATTCATGAGCACTAACCCATAGGAGCACCAACCCCTTTTTCGAGCACCAACCTAGCAACAATTCATGAGCACCAACCCACAAGATCACCAACCCCTTTTCCGAGCACCAACCCAATAACAATTCATGAGGACCAATCCACAAGAGCACTAACCCCTTTGTCGAGCACCAACCCAGCAACAATTTGTGAGCACCAACTCTCAGGAGCACCAACCCCTTTGTGTATACTACACACCTATCTCTCAATGTTTCTATCTCAAAAAATGATAGTTCATTACAACATTTTTTTCCTCTCTCTCACCTTTTCTCTTCTAAGCTAGATATAACAGATACAAATCATATTCATCTCTCACAATTGCTCTTCTAAGCTAGATATTACAATATCAAATCAACCTCTATCTCTCATATTATAAATGGCTTCTCAAGCCATTATTTATAGATTTCCAAATGACCTTTGGCCTTCCCCCTTTGTGACCCTTCAATCCTAATGTAAAATGGTGCCAAACTTGTATGACCCTTCATATTCTTGCCTTTGAAAAGTCATGTGGTGACCCTTCATGAGAAAAAATGTTCTTCCCACTTTTGTCCTTATCTTGGTGACTTTTCATATTCCTCAAAGTGTTCCTTCATGAGAAATTGCACCCTTCCTCTTTTGTCTTCACTTGGTGACTCTTGGAATTCCCAAAGATGACTCTTCACGGGAAAATGCATCCCTTCCTTCTTTTGTCTTTACCCCGTGGCTATTTGACTTCTCCATGGGCCCTTCTTTTGTCTCATATGCAACCAAAAATATATTAGTTAATATTAAATCAATATTAACTCACATTAGCTAGGATAAATCTACTACAAATAACATTAAATGCAATGGGGATTTTATCACCAATAATGTTAGACCTTTGACATCAATGACAATATTTCCAACAGTAATGCCTACATCTATTTATAAGAAATTAGAACTAACCCTAAATAATTAAAAAAGGGTAGAATTACAACTAGACAAGTCCTCAGTACCTTATATTTGGGAAATGATAAATTTATAGATATAACTAACCTTTAAACCTCATGTATATCATCATATAGACATCCTAGTAGTAGACACTCTAGAGGCTTATGGTCTACTGATCAATTGAGATTAGTCCAAAACATTAAATGAATATAATGCCATTGTTTTCTCATACATGTGGATCCCATGAAAAGGAATACCTAATCAAATCAAAGTTGATAGAGAACCAAAGATGAAATATTTGATTATGGAGTATAATGCAATAAATGATCAATTTAACTTCATATCTTTTAATGTGGTTGTTTATACATTCACAATAGAAAAGGATCTTAATGAATAATAATTTGAAGGTCCCTCTCAACTTTAGACTCTATATTTTGATGAATCTTGATCTAACCAAGGTTATGGTGTTGGTGTGGCTTTGACTAATCTAGAAGGGAAATAATATTTTGCTACATATAGATTAAAGTTCCCTTACACCAACAACCAGGCTGAGTATTAAGCCTTGATCTTAGGCATCCAATTTGCATTAAACCATGGTGTTAAGAGCTATGAGTATTTAGGAATCTAAATTGGTGGTCAACCAGATCATAATAAATCACTAATGCAAGTTGGCATATCTAAATAAATACATGCATAGAGTCAGAGACGCAACTGAATCTTTAAAAGATTTTGATATTAGGATTGTTTTAAGATAATAAAATGATGCAAGTGATGCATTTTAAAATTTAAAAACTAACTTGTCACCAATCCAAGAATCCAAGATAAAAATATTTTCTTAGGAGTTAGTAACTTTCCCCTTAGTCTTTTCCAATGTAGAAAACTTCTAAGTCTTTGAAGATGATCAACAAATTATCCAGTTTGTAAATAATTATGGCACTTTTGAGGACCAAGTTAGAGATGAAAAATAATTTGGATAACTAAAAATAGAAGACCTCAAGGATTATGGCATCATGCATCTTAAGGAGAATAGAATCCCCATGGGAATGGTATCTTTATAAAGGATGTTTGACATAAATCCATAGGCTGAAAGGTGAAAGCAGAGAAAGATAAATCAATCTAACTTTGGTAGAGAAAATTTATGAATTAAATAATACCTTCAATATGTCAAAATTTTTCTAGCTTGTACTCATGATGAAAATCAAAAGTTGAAGTAAATACTTATGGAGTCCAAAAATGTGATTACTTGGACCTATAAAGACTTGAAGACTTTTGATCCCAAAGAAATTACTCATATTATTCCTATACATCAAGAAATTAGGCCCTTTAGAAAATGTCAAGGACTCATTAATCCCATTTTGTAACCCTTCATTTATATTTAATTTTAAAAACTATTAGATGTCAGGATCATATTCCCTATCAAAAATTATATGTGGGTAGTGAATATGGTGCTAGTGAGGAAAAAGAATTGAAAAATAAGGCTATGTGTTGACTTTAAGAACCTGAACTAATATTTAGAGAAATATGAACACCCTCTAACTTACATGGATGATGTGATCCAAAATATTAGTGGGTCCGAAATGATGTCCTTCTTAGATGGTTTCTTGGGATACTACAAAGTTTTGGTGAAAACAAGAGACAAAATGAAAATGAATTTTACTGCAAAGTAGGGGATATATACTTATAAGAGGATGCCTTTCAACCTCACAAATGCTAGGAAAACATTCCATAGATCTATGTACCATGTATTTCAAGGACTAATTGGTAAGTACATTAACATTTATATTGATGACCTTAGTGTATTTTCTAAGAATAGAGAAGATCATGCAAAACACTTCCAAAAGGTGTTTGATAGATTGAAAAGATATGGAGTGTTCCTCAACCTAAAGAAAATTATATTAAGGATGATAGAGGTCAATTTGATGGGCCAAATCATTACCAAAAATAGAATTTCTACTGATTCATATTAGATTGAGGCCATCTCAAGGATGACACCTCCAAATATTAGAAAGGAATTGAAATCATTCTTTGGTAAGATCAACTTTGTGGACATTAATTTATAGGTTTGCTAAAAATGTCAAACCATTAAATGATATGTTGAAGAGGGATGAAAATATAGAATATATATCCAAGGCTAATAATTCCTTTTGAAACATTAATATGGACATTACTTAGGCCCCAATACTGATTAGTCTTGGCATCACCATGGACTTAAACTTGTATTCCTTTGTTGCAAAACATACCATTGTTGTATTACTCACTCAAAAGGTAGATGATAATGAACACCCAAAATATTTTTTTGTACTAATTTAAAATATTTTAAACTAAAATATTTAATGATAAATAAGAAAATCTATGCATTGATCAATGTTGTAAAAATGTTCAGGCACTATATATTCCTAGATTCAACAGTTAAACCCACCCTGAATGAAAGTTATCTTGGTGAAAGAAGAGGAAAATGGATAGAAAATTTACAAGAGTTTTATCTAAATATCATTATGACCAAGATGGTAAGAGGGAAAGCAATAGTCCAACTCATGAATAAGACAAATCCACACATCTGAATTAAACAAGTCAATGAAGTCTAGATGGTTGGAGGTGAGTGGTATGACAAAATCATTCATTATTATTTTAACCTTTTAAGGTTTAGCTTATGTAAATACTATTTTTAATTAAAGGATAGTGTAGACCATATTAAGGAAATAATATGCATATAATACTATCACTTATTTGCTATAGAATTGACTAGCTTTGACTTTTCAAAAAATAGTAATAAATATTGTAAATAAATACTTATCAATAAAAACCCTAATATGGATGATTTGAGTGTTGGAAACTAAGATGAAAGGTAGTCTATTTATCTTAAAATAGATCCATGTGTCATAACCCCTCATAGATAATGGTTCTAATAATTAATAGTAGCACCATGTGGCTTCATTATCTTGATATTGGCACTAGTGTCCTTTGTCCATGACTATCTCAAAATTTTGTGTCAACCTATATCTAAATTTATGGGGTCTGTTCCTATGCACGTGAATTCTAAAACTATGTATTATGCCTATAATGACTTATTTATGATGTGAATCCTAGTCCTCCTTATAATTAGGGTATGAGATGAAAAGTGTGTTTGTTAGTAGGATAGACTAGACATCCTATAAACCCTATTGTGAAGAGAGTTACCTACATACCAATACGCTAATGAGGATTCAATACCAATGTAGTTATCCCATCCTAAGTGCTAATACAAGTGAAATTAATTCTAGTATGATAGTGGCCTTGAATGCCTTGAGTGTTCTTGATATTGTAAATATGTAAAATATGAGCTTAGGGATACTATAGATGGTAATATACATTATTAGATTAGAATAGGGATTGATAACCTTAATTTTACTCAAATTGTTTCATGTTTGAATATGCATTTTCCATCTAATTTCCATCTAGTGGATAAAGGGATAAAATTCATGTATTTATAGTGTTTTATAGCTTTTGTAAATAATAAAATATGTCTAGGCCAACCTTAGGAGGCTTTTACTTTTAAAAATATATTCATTCAGGAAAGTTAGGGTAAAGGACATAAGTACTATTTTGGGGACACTAATACCATGTGTCTCTATTATTCTTATTATGGAGATACTTTCCACTTGGCAGAACATTGGGCATGCAGGGCAAAGATAGGGAAATGGGGGTTTTGGACTATGCTTGATATTAATAGGGACACTTGTGGTCCACATGAGTGTTGAATAAGTGTGATAATAGGTTTTAGGATAGGTCTAGGGATAATTTAGGGATGGGTAGTCTTAGGTATCACTATTAGCAATTAAATAGAAATGTTATGTGATTAAATTTACCCCACCCATTTTTATGCTATAAATATAGCAAATCAAAATAACTAGGATAAATGAAAAAGAAGCGTACCTAGACTTACCTAGGAAGTGAAGCTCATGAATCTGAATATAAGTATTTGAAGATGGGTATATGTATGTGAAGCATAATCTAATGCATGTCCTACAAATGAAACATACATAAATCAATAT
This sequence comes from Torreya grandis, assembly GCA_037957365.1. Taxonomy (NCBI): domain Eukaryota; kingdom Viridiplantae; phylum Streptophyta; class Pinopsida; order Cupressales; family Taxaceae; genus Torreya; species Torreya grandis. The sequence continues at coordinate 29,147 of JARHVA010005389.1, forward strand.
TTACTTAATATTTATCAAATTTAAAAGACTATGCAGAGTTAAGAAGCAAAACTAAGTAAAACTAAGTAAAGATATGGGAAAGAAGAAAGTAATGAATACACCTTATTGGGTATGTGAAATAATACATGAACCTAGTGACAACATCTATGTGTGCATGTATATAGTGATCAATCAGTGAATATATTGGATTGAGATGATAGCTTACTCAATCCTCATTTGTGGCTGACTCAATAACTCAATATAGTTTTGAGTCCATCATTGCCCACTTCTTCTTGGTGGATCATGACTTATGAATAACTTGTATTAGACTGATACTGTGTCCAACACTCTCATGTGGGTGGCTCAAAAACTTGAGTGGGATATGAATCTATAATTTCCCACCCATATGTAGTAGATTAATCTAAAACTAAACTATGAAAAGTACTAAAAATGTCTAACTAAGTATGTATAACTATGTATATTGGACCTACAACCATTCAAGTACATTAGGTGGCTTTAGGCCACTCAAGAATGCAAACCACTACAGATGGAGTAAGGCATGAAATTGGTGATAACCTAGAATATGATTTCAAGTGTATATAACACATAAAATGACATGACATTTAGCATTTCATCTGATCAACTAGTGTGTAACTAACCACATGGAAATAATGTGTCATGCACATGCCCTCAAAATTGATAATTGAATATATGGATTTTGGATTGAGTTTTAATAAACTATATTTGAGTATCTAAACTAAATATGGGAATTGTCATGCCATGCATGATTGATATGAATTTGAGTAAATTAATATGATTCTAATAAAAAAATGAATATAAATAATAAACTTATAACTAGTTTTATTCAAACCTATATTATACATGTATTGTTCTAGATAATTTAAGTTGTTTTGAAACTGATGCTACTGGATATTAGTGCCATATCTTAAACATTAGTACCATATGGTTCTAGTGTCCCCATTTGGGTGCTAATGTCATTTTGATCTAAATTTTATGCATCTTTATTGATTTTTGAGTTACTATTTTCCCACTATGTTTACATGTGTCTAATTTTATATAAATTGAGCCTATGTTATAAAATATATTTTTTGAGTGAAATATAAGAATGTGATCTCTATGAAAAAACCCTACAAATTACCTCTCTTTTGAGGGGATTTTTTGACCCTATGAAATAATTATCCCAAAAATAAAAATCTCTAAAAAATGTGTGTTAGCTAGAGCATATATGATAAATGTATGATAATCTAATATAATGTGCATACATAACATCAAAATAAAAGATAATCTAAGTATAAGTATGTAATAAGATATGTATCCCATGTATAACATTGCACAAGGGTGTTAATATATATGTAATCAATGTATGTAACAAATAATCTAAGTAGAACTGAGTAACTAACTAAGGGGATGGGGCATGATGTCTGTCACAACACCTAAGTAAGAAGGGTAGATGCATACTATCTCTCATGGCATCAAAATCTGGTGTGTGTAACAAGTGAATATAAGTGTCATGGATATGAGTCATATAATAAAGCATACATATAGAACAAATGAAGCATGAAAAGTAGGCCAAGGGTCCACATTACAAGGGACATGGGCAAATATCACTAAATCTTAAAAAATAAGACATATAAGGACATGTTAAAATGTCCACTTATGTAAAAAATAAACAAGTTGGATTAGATCCACCTAGAAGGACATGTTTAAATGTCTACTACATAATTAAGAAAGCACACATGAGGAAATGAGAAATGTCTAAAGCATACATATTGTGAATAGAAGTGGCATAGAGCCAAATAACAATGGAATATTCAAATGCCATCAAATAGAAGGAGCATAAAAATATAATCAAGTCTAAACTAGGTAATCTTGAAATGAATGTGTGCATGAATATGCAATACAAATATATGTAAGATATAGAATGTACATATGCTGAGTCTAAATTAGTAATAGACCAAAAAAATCTAAGAGTAATATGATCAATATCAAGATATAACAATGTTAACGCTAGAATGTATAGTATATAAAGATATAACCTTGCAATATAAATTGTGTATATGATTCCCTAAGTGGGTTAACATGTCAATTTAATACCCATGTATCATTTTAAATACCCCAAATGGGTAAATAATATCAAGTCTAAATTGATGTAAGTGACCTAGGTCTTATAAACAATCTGCAAGAACTCAAAAAGAATAAGTGAAGCATGTATATATGATAAAATTGGCTAAACTAAGATAGATAACATATGTAGTGTCTAACAATTATAATAAATGTAAACATAGTAATGGATATAATTTGTAGGTTTTTTGTTTTCTAAGTAATTATTTGATTTTTCTTTTTACATTTTTGAAATTTTGTATTCTTTTTTTATTTTATCAAAAAAATCTATGTACAAGAAGTATGAAAATAAACTATGTACAAGGATCAATAGAAATGAAAAGTACATAAAAGAAGAGAGAAACCATACAAATTGATGAGTCTCATGGGATATTAACTATCACTATGGCCTCTATCAGAGAAGGGAACTATGATCATGCATGCTATGTGAAAGGGTAATTATGGTCTCATAATCATGGAGAAGGATCATTTCATGATTTTGAAAAGAAATTTTGAGGGGGGATTATAGGCAAAACTAGTTTATATAACCATATATCTTTTCAATAGGGTACCTATGAATATATTACAAGACAAGACACCATAAGATGTATGGAGTGGTCATAAACCTTCGATCTCCCATATAAGATTATTTGGTTTTACATCATATATGGATGTCCAAGCTAAAAAGAGGAATATTATTGAATCGAAGATACTCAAGTGACTTCTATTTTGGTATAGTATTACCTCAAATCATATCATCTTGTTGATCCTGAGACACATAACATTTATGAAAGTCGAGACATGGTTTGTGATAAGTCATCATTGGACTAATTTCCATAAAAATAAATGGGACATGCTACCTCTCATATACTATTACCATAGTTATATGATGAACACGAAGATGTTATAATTACAATTACTAAGAGGGGGTGAATCAATGATTCCCAATAATCCAATTCAGTTCCTAACTCTTAAACATTCAGCACATACAATCATTATGCATACAAATTAACCATTACAATGAACAAGGAAGCTATATCAAGATCAATCATATAACACATGATATATGTGAGAAACCCTCTTGTGGGATAAAATCCACTGAGTGTTGCAAAATTGACTATATTCTTATGAATATAGGAATCAACATTTAGACTACTACCATCTGATCAATGAACACCCATCCCATAAGGAGGAACCAACACACTAGGAAACTAAACACCAACCTAGATACCTTGATCTAATCTGATGTCTTCTACACCTAATGATGGACTTCTCTTACTTTCTATTTTTCCCTTTTACACTCTCACAAAATTTGACACACATGCAATGCATCCAAAATACCCTTTTAGATCACTCTTCACTTCTTATCACATACACAATTAGAAAACCTAAATTAACTCTATCAAAAAATTAGTAAAATGACCTATATATCATGCACACAATCCTCAACCTACTCTAATATTCAATCCATCCACTATGTGCACTCACTCAATTTGCATCTAGGGCTTACTTGGTCAATCTACCTCTTCTAGGCTCATTAATTCTAATGACCTATGTGTTGACCTTCATCACCCTGATCAAACAAGAATGAATAACTCTCTTCAATCTATATTGTTCCTTAATGACCTGGACATTCTCCTTCAAAGGTTCTCTCCTTTATTTTTCTCCACACTCTAAACTTCACTCAAAAATAGGCCAATTATGCCTACTATTTATGTCATACACTCATCTAATCCATATTGGTTAGCCAAGATGATTACCATAAATTTCATAACTTTTAAATAGGTCTTCATACACATTAAATTTAATAATTTCGCACTCCTTAGGTCAGCCATTACCTTGTTAAGCCCAAACCACCATTAGGTCATGGTAAGACCTAAAATAATTAGACCTACTTAGCCATACATTATAACTTAAACTACTTAGGCCACTTCTAGCTTCTAAAAATGATTTTAACAAAAAGAAACTATCTCCAATATTACCTTTATAATTCCCTCATGGCTCCATTCCACTTTGAACACCAACTCAACACTTGAACCTACCAATTAGGTCTCGTCACTCTTTAGGCCATCGTACACAAAAAAACTCAGTCTCAAACTTATAAAGTAACTACTAAAATTCTTAATATATCCATATGATTAGATAACATGGGTGAAAAATTTATGAACTATTAAATTATTTCATGTTCTTTAGATACTTAAACATATACTCTAAGTACTCAAGACAACTCTCTCAAAATGACCACTCAAACTAGTCATATATAGTCAAAATATAGTCAAGCTATTTTGACTCTCCATATATGATCTTGGGCATATCATGATAACCAATGGATTATTATTATTATCCTTTGAGACTTATATAACATATAAATACTCATTTTATTTTTCAATTCTTCTCATAACTCTTTCAACTCACTCCTGCAACATGGTCACTCAATCTGCCAGTGCATTCAACAAACACAATCAACTTCTAATACTTTGTTCATACTAAATATGGATTTGTGAAACCTTAAAAATATATATAGATATTATTCATGTATTATTAAACACTCCCCAATAGTTATTTAATCTTTAAACATCAAAATATTATCAAGAACAACTCAATTATCCCTCTCGGGTCACTTACATACCATGATTAAACACACAATCAACTTTAAAGATCAATATCTTGGACTATACAAACATTAAAATATTATAATCAACTTTTATAGATGCACCTTAAATTCCTTTACAAATTTTTCTTTTATATCACCTAAAAATTTATCCTAGATCAAAATATATAAGCAATATACTCATGACTAGTTTTTCATTTGTTAATTTGAATTTTCAAATTCCAACGGTCACTGTGTAAATACAAAACATCTAACACATGTCATCATTTCATGTCCCATGTAAATTTTTAACAAATATGTAATGTTTTTATCCTCATGATAATCCTAACTTTAACTCTTTAATTATCACCATTTATTATTTATCTCTACTTTCATGACCGTGCCATTTGGCATCTCTTTGTGCATTACATGCACCCTACACCATTCAGTCAATGCACTTGCATAACTTGGTAGTTACACATACAATATAAGCACTTTGTTGAATTATTCACTCAACACACTCATTTTTTTCATAATAAACTTGATCAAGATATCTCCATTGATATCTATTTTATAGTTTTCATTCTCACCGTAAATCTTCATCACTAGATTAAACACTTAGCATTAGATCTATCTTAACTATTTGACCCCAGACTTAAATGTAGTTAAACTTTATAGTCTCTGATACATCATAGTCTACAAGATTAATGTTGAATATTTATAACTTGATATATAAAACAATTCAAGAGTCCAAATCTTTAGGGTACCTTTTTGGCACTATAGACAATATCTTCATGAAAACCTTTTACCACTATTGACTTTCTAAGCACCTGCACTAAATGCACAAACATGTTGGTTTGTTCATATATGCATGATGTGTAGTGATAGTATGGTTTATCTTAACCTTATAAGATGTATGTTTCTATTTTAAAATTATCAAATGATAAACCATAACTTAACCAAGACATCTATAGATGCCTTACAACCTCTTCTTTGTCCTTATTGATCTACACATATGCAATATACTTTCCAAGCTATCAAACACAACTTCTTTGTCATTCATGCACTATTACCTCATTCTCTCTTTGACATAAATGACAACCTAAGACATCAAATTAATACTATAATGAATTAATTTCACTTCCAAAATCACTCCAAGAACTCAAAATATCCCATAGGATCTCTACAACATGGCCATACCATCAATAACATTTACCATCTACCTATCCAAGTCAACACTAAAGAACTATGCAAAAACACTGAAGCACATTGAAACACACTTTGTCATTGTCATTCTCAAACACATGGAACCTCATATACATCCTTGGTCACCTAGGATACATCATTGAAAAACTTCCAACAATCTCCTCCTTTATCATTTATGTCAAACACCGATACAAAGTCTATGCTTAGACTCTATCTCTCTCTCTCAATTACTTTCTCCCATTTTGAAACAATGACAAAGGGGGCTCAAATTTTTATCCTATGGAACAAAAAATAATTAAATGACCAATAAAAGGAAAGGAACACCTTTGAGAGATGATACAAACTCTCCCTAACATTGTGCATACCTTTTCTTACCTTGACCTTCTCAAACATGCTTTATGACTACAATCTTCTTTGACCATACATAGCTTCTATGAAGATTAAATGTACATGAACACAATAAAATGCATGAAAATAATTTAAAAACATTAATAGGGACTCCACCTAAGTCATTTTATCTTATTCACCCTTTAAACTCCTTGGTCTTATAGAGAAAAAGACCAAAAAGACCACTTCTTCATTCTAGCATTGCTTAGAGGCCTTGTAGCCCTACCTAGACCTTTTAGAGGCCATAAATATATATGTATGAACTTTCATGGCTTGAATTTTCATATCTAAATCATTATAATATGCCCCCTCATTCATGCCATAAGTAAGAACTCAGCTCTTCCTTTACAACATACTTCATTCACAAACCTACTACCCAATTAGCCCTTCATTTGCACAAATCCTCCTCTATGGAACTAACCATGCACTTCTAGAAGATTGAAAAATAATTTTAGAGAACCCATTTGGCCATTTAAATTGATTAAGAACCCTTAGTTCTCAAATAATTAGGAAAACCATTTTTTCAACATGATCAAAAATGTTAGGTTTATAAGAGAAACTCGGTCAACAAACCACCTTTCAGTCAATGCCCATATCTAAAAAATTTCTCACTCTGAAAAGTCATCAATACACACTTTTGGATCAAATTTTAATATCATAATAATTTAGTAATCCATACTTTTTATAACATGATTTTATTTTATTTTTACCTGCATACCATTAAACACAAACTAGGAAACCTGAGAACAAACAAAATTCTCCAATTAGCACACAAAATAAATTCAAAACTTGAAATCATCTAGAACACACTTTAATGATATTAACACACCATTATATCCCAATAATAAACCTTGAAAACTTTAAATTATTCAAATGACACCTGAAAATCTCCAACAATCTTCCCCTTTGTCATACACTAATTTAAACTTGGGATTCTCTAATCCTTGGACCTATTCATCTACAAAACACACAAGATTCCTTTGTCCATGCATGAGGATTTGATAAATTATAAAAAACACATGACTTGGTTTTATCAAGTCATCATGCATGAGAAGTCAATACATTCTCCTCATACTCCATTCAACCTAGTCTTGAGTGTTTTTATGCAATAAAATATATTGACAACTCATTTTTCTTGATTTCAAACATTTAGTTGAGCTACTCCACTTGAGTTGAAACCAATATCCCAAGTAATTTCAAGTAACTACACCAGAATAAGCTAATTCAAGAGACCAACTATTGATGAAATCTAATTTCATGCATACCTTTCTTCTACTACAACTCATCCTCACAATCTTATCCCTAAAAGACCTCTTTCTTTACACCAAAGACTACCTCTTGCATATCATAAAATGACTCCTCATGAAATGAATCTATCCAAAGAAACACACAACTATACTTTATTTTTCATACCTCAAACTGATATAGCAACTCACCTTTATGTATTTCTTATTATGTAACACCAGCCAAGATCCAACAAGTATCTTCCATGCTTCCTTTTTCTGTAAAGTGTCTCCTTAAAGCCTAAAGAGAGACAACCCTTTGACATATTAAGAGTAAAAGTCTTAAAACTTAGGAAAATCTCATATATCCATACTCTCATTTGACTTACAGTCCTACCTCATCATCAAATTAACTTTTAATGGATCCTTGACTTCATTCTTTGCTTTAAACTTGTCAACAAATGTAGACAATAGAGACTAATCTCTTCTAATAGACTTAGGTATCCATAAGTATGTGTGACTTATTCCTTGCACACTAGGAGCTGCAAACACCTTATTTTGATTTGAAACATATTTAAATTTATTCTTTCAATATCTAGAAATGTGACCAACTCTATGACATCTGAAACAAACAAGATCATTCATACCTTTTACGTGATGGTGATTGTGATTACCTTTTGAGTGATTGCTTCTCCTCTTTCATTATATAGTAATCTCACCAAATTTATTTCATGCATAACAATGATCTTGAGATGAATGTCTCTTTACATCAGTTTGTTTAGTTGGTCTTCTATCTTGCACTTTAGGAGCCTGATTGAACTCATCTTGACTAAATGGTGTTTGCTTACAAATATTAAAATTGTGACCAATTCTTTGATAAATATAGGAAAAAATGCATTTCATACCTTTTCTGAATATGACAGTGATCTCCCTTTGGCCGATTGTTTATTCTTTTATATTTTTTTGCTCTATGACAAACAAGATGACAAACAAAATAATGGCCCATAAAATATTTGGCATACCTTGAAGCATTTGGATATATGATTGGCTTCTTCATTTTACTCTTGACCTGATATAACTTGTTATATTTATTGATACCATCCTCTTTATCTTGTTATGATTTCCTTTTTTCTTCTTCAATCTTACCTATCTTGATTATGACCTTTTCATACTCATCTTTCATGGAAACAAGATCAGTCTTCAGTTAAACATATTCAACTTCTTTAGCTCTCATGCTTGAAATTTTTGCCTATAACTAAATTCTGAGATCTTTAATGGTTTTATTATGCTCCTTAGCTTCTTTAACCATGTCATCCTTTAATCTATATGCTTTCTCTTTAATAGACTTGATTTATTCTTGATTCTTCTTTTCCTCTTTGTCAGGCTTACCTAACAAACTTCCCTAAAGATAATTGACTTGTGCTTCAAGAATTTTGATCATATTCATCATTTTATGAATCCTTTTTTTTTGCTCTTTAATCTCACCAAATACACCCATGAATTTAGCTTCTAGATCAACTTATTCTTCCTCATTATCATATAACACTTCTTCTTCTCCATTGTCATGGAAAACTTCTTCATCATACACGATGTCCTTTTATTTTGAACAACTTTCCCTTTTAGCCATATTGTACCTTGCATCACCTTCAAGTGGTTAAAATTTTCATGAAAGGTCTTTCTCTAATACCAATTATTAGAAGTACAATCATTGAAAGGGGAGGGTGAATCAGTGATACCAAATAATCCAATTTAGTTCCCAACTCTTAAACATTCATCACATACAATCATGATATATACAAATTAACCATTGTAATGAATAAGGAAGATATAACAAGATCAAGCACATAACACATGATATATGTGTGAAATCCTTATGGGGGATAAAACCCACTGAACCTTAAAAGATAGACTACATTATTATAAATACAAGATTTAACATTTAGAACAACACCAACTAATCAATGAACACCCATCCCTTAATTTAGTGAGACACCCATCCCACAAGGAGAAACTAACCCCCTAGGAAACCAAGCACCAACCTAGCCACTTTGATCTGATATCCACCTCTAATTTTATTTATTCTATACCTAATGATGGACTTATCTTACCTTATCTTTTTCCCTTTTACACTCTCACAAACTTACACACACAAGCAATGCATCTAAAACACTCTTTGGATCACTCTTCACTTCTTATCACATACACAATCATAAAACCTAAAAAACTCTATTATAACATCAAAAACATTACCTATAGATCATGTACACAGTCCTCAACATATTTTTCTCTTTAATCCATCCACTAATTACACTCAATCAACCTCTAGGGCTTACTCATTCAATCTGTCTCTTCTAAGCTCATTATGTAAAATGACCTATGTGTTCACCTTCATCAACTTTATTATAAAATAATGAATTATCCTCTTTAATCTATTTTAGTCCTCAATTACATATACCTTATCTTTCAAATGTTGTCTCCCTCAATTGGCTCTACACTCTCTTAGCTTCACTAAAAAATAGGCCAATTATGCCTAGTATTTATACCATACACTCATCTAACCCATCTTGGTTGGACAATATGATTATCATAATTATTATACCTTTGAATTAGGTATTCATATATGTTACATGTAATAACCCTAAAATCCTTAGGTCAGACATTACCTAATTAACCCCAAACCACCGTTAGGTCTTGGTGAGATCTAAAATAATTATGCCTACTCAGCCATACATTATAAATTCAACTCATTGGGACATTTTAATACTATACCAGTGATTTAAAAACATTAAAATTGTATCCAGTAGTAATTTTATAACTCACTCATGGGTCCATGACACAGAGAAAACCAACTCAACACTTTAACCTACCAATTAGGTCTCCTTGCTCTTTAGGCCTTCATACACAAAAAACTCACTCTCAAACTTATGAAGCAAATAATCAAACATTTCATATATCCACATGATTATATCACGTTTGTGAAACCTTCAATACCTATTTAGTTCCTTCATGTGCTTTATATACTTCAACATAGGCTCTAATCACTCAAAACAACTCTCTTAGAATGACCACTCTGACTAGTCACACATTGTCAAAATATAGTCAAGATATTTTGACTCTTCATATCTAATTAGGGGCATATCATAAAAAATAATGCATTATTATAATATATTTATAATTATAAAACAACTCCATACTAATTTACTTCTTCAATTCTACTCTGAACTATTTCAACTCACTCCTACATCATGGTCACTCATTCTAGCAGTGCATTTAACAAATATAATCAGCTTATAATCCTTTTTTCATACATATTATATATTTTAAAAACATATAAAATCCATAAATATAGTCTCCATGGAGTATAAACTACTCTATAATATTTATTTTGTTCTAAAATATCAAAATACTATTAATAACAACTCAATTATCCTTCTTGGATCACTTGCAGACCATGGTTAAACATACAATCAAATTTTAACCTCAATATATTTGATTGTATGATCATTAAAATATTATAATAAAATTTTATATAGGTGACCTAAAGTCCTTTACAACTTTTCATTTTATATCACCTTCAAATTCATTCTAGATAAAAAGATATAAGCAAACTATTCAACATTGGTTTTTCCTTTGTTGATTTGAATATTCAAATTCAAATGGTCACTTTGTAAATACAAAACATCTGACACTTATCATCATCTCATGTCCCCTCAATTTTTTTTAAAAATATTATATAGTTATATCCTTGTGATCATCCTAACTTTAGCTCTTTAATTCTTACCATTTATTATTGATCTGTGCTTCTACGATCATATCATTTGGTAGATTTGTGTGCCTTTTGTGCACCCTACACCATTCAATCAATGTGATTGAACAATTGGTAGTTTTGTGTTTAATTAAATCAATGTGTTGAATTATTGAATCAATACACTCTATTGGACCATAATCTTTATGATCACATGTTTACAATTGATCTTTATCTGATAAGTTTCATGTTTGTCATAGATCTTCATTGTTCATTTAAACACTCATTGTTAGATCTATCTTTACTATTTGACCCGACTTAAATTTAGTTAAATTTTATGATATCTGATACATAATAGTCTATAATGCAAACTTTTAAGGTTTATAGCATGAGATATAAAACATTTTAAGAGTCCAAATATTCAAGTTACCTTTTTGGCACTATAGACAACATCTTCATGAAAACCTTTTACCACTATTGACTTTCTGAGTACTTGCACTAAATACAAATAATTATTGATTCATTCATATCTAAATGATGTGTAATGATAGTCTATATTCTCTTAACCTTAGAATATGCATGTTTCTCTTTCCTATTAAACACAACTTATTTGTTATTCATGCACTAGTACCTCATGCTCTCTTTGACATCAATGAAAAATTAAGACATAAAATGACTACTTTAATGAATTCCTTTCACTTTCAAAATCACTCCAAGAACTCAAAATACCCATAGGGTCTTTTTAAAATGACCATACCATCAATAACATTCACCATCTATCTATTAAATTCAAACACTGAAGAACTATGCAAGAGTGTTGAAGCACATTGAAGAATAATTTGTCATTGTCATTCTAGAACACATGGTACCTCATCAACATCCTTGGTCACCTTGGAGACATCATTAAAAACCTAAAACAAAAGAATATTATCAAAAATAAGGTGAGATATAAGGATAATTATTCATTGACATTAGAAATATGGAATATAATTCTTCATCAAATCAACAACAACATCCACACCCAAAATGGGTAGAAAGCACCATCAGGGACTCACACCTAAACTCCATTCATGATATTTCATTAGGATTTTAGATAATGAGATGGGGAAAAAATGAAGTTAATCTTGAATTGATGAGTTTAATAGTTGACAACAATAAATCAGAGATAATTCAAGAGGCTTTATGTCAACCTTAGTGGAAGAAGACCATGGATGTTGAATATGAGGCCCTCATCAAAAATGCGATGTGGAAACTTGTCAATCTTCCTATAGGAAACAAATCCATTATGTGCAAATGGATTTTCAAGACAAAATAAAAGGCATATGAATTAGTCAATAAATACAAAGCATGACTTATTATAAAGGGTTGTACTTAGCAAGAAAAAATTGATTATGAGGAGACCTTTACACCCAATGCTAAGATCAAGATCATTAGAAATGTTTGTGCACTCACATCAAAAAAATGATGGAAGCTTTAGTAGATAGACATAAAAAGTTCATTCTTGAAAGGTGATATAAAATAATAAGTGTACATGACCCATCTAGAAGTCTCCTTAATGAAAAACATCCATAAAAGGTATGCCATGTAATTAAGTCACTTTAAGAACTTGAGGAAGCACCAAGGGAATGGTACATTAATATAAATGATTATATATTGTATCATTAATTCATTTATATCCCCTCATATTCAAATTTATATATCAATAAGGTAGGCATATATATTATAATTCTTTTTTTGTATGTGGATGATCTTGTGATCACAAGAAGTTCAGATGATCTCATTAAAGAGGTAAAGAATGACTTGAAGAAATCCTTTGACATGATAAAATTGGGGCTGCTTCATTATTATCTTGGCTTAGAGATATGATAAAATAAGAAACACATTTTTTTCTCCCAAATGAAATATGTCAAGACATTACTTGAGAAATAAGGTATGACAAATTGTAAACCATTGTCAACTCTAATGGAGAAAGGTTTGCAACTATCTCAATTTTAGGATTCACTTGAAGTAGATGAAACTCACTACAAGCAACTTACTGGGAGTCTCATTTATGCATTAAATCATATAACTTATTCCCAGTCAGTCACCAAGTTGTGATGTTTCCAAAAAAATTTGGGGGGTTCAAACAAAGATGTTTTATTTTAACTTGATTTAAACAAACACCCTTTAGTCAAAGCACTGAATGTATTTTTTATGGGGTTCAAACAAATGGGCTTTGTTTGAACCCTTGGAGGATAAGAGAATGGCATAGCTAAAAACACCCCTATTTACTTGATTTAGGTTTATTTGAAGTGGTTTTGAAGGAAGGTGGGCTTCTGTGTTTGTAATAATATAGACAACAATCTTGACGGGTATTGAAGCTCATCTAATTATTCATCTTCATAATAGTCTCATAATATCTATTGTCAATCCTCAATAAAAATAGTTGAGATTGAGACTGAATCATGTTCATCATAATTCTTTCTAGGCAACAAAGCATCTAGTGTCTTAATCAAATACTTTTTTTAATCTAGCTCAAAGGCTTAAACCTTGGGCCAGACTTATTCAAACTCTAGGGAAGGCTTATTAATATGACCAATTTAGAGCTAGAGGAGTCATGTTATCCATGTCAGACTTACTCAAAATTTATAGTAGGGATATCACATAGGTGATCCCAGTGACCCAAATATTACACTTAATAGCTTGAGGAATGACCATAGCCCTGGGAATAGTTAAATTATAATAATATCACCTTTATGTCAACTATACAAGAAATAGGGTTTCTACCCAATTATACATCTATTCAAAGTTCATTTATTAAATAAAACACTTTTTCTACCTCCAAACTAGCATAGCTATCATTGTTAATTATTAGGGTCAATCGGGTCTCAAAAAATACCCAATTATAGGCATTGGTTTGGGAAAACTAAAAATCATCAGGATATATACATATACTAATAATTCCTAAGGGTTATTTTAATATTACATTCTCATCCAAAAGGTAAAAATACCAAGTGCTCTAAGGGGGTCCAAGGTTTTTGAAAAGATATGATCAAACTTTTAGAAGCTATAGGTTGAAACAACTTTATAACCCATAGCACCCATCAATGCCACCACCCACACACAATGCCTTTGATGTATTAAACATAGTGATGATTATTCATATCCCCCTTATTCTATAGAGTCTACATCCATCATTATACTTTAGTAATTTATCCCAATAACCCCTATTCTAACAATATTTTTCCATAACAAGTGTATATTGAAGATACTATGGGAAGACATGATTTGGGAAAATAAATAATATTTTAGAAGTTTAGTATAATAAAGGACGGTCTTATGTTATTCATGCATTATTCATAATTTTTGATTTCCATGCACTCCTTATTCTATAGAGTCTACATTCATCATTATTCTTTTAGATTATATCCCATCATCCCCTGTTCTAAGTGTATTTTTCCATAAGAAGTGTAGATTAAAGATACGATGTGAACACTATATTTCTAAAGTTTAATATAACATAACATGGTGTTCTCAGTCTGTATTTTACTATTACTAATGATTTATATAAGAACAAATGCTGAAAGGATAACCCTTTATCCTAATTATTGTAATACAAGTGTTGCATTCCCTTTAAGAATTGTAGAGAGGTGTGGCCTTACCAATTATAATGTACATTATAATGCCAACAAACATCTTGAAGTGGAAACCCTAAATGGGAGCTCATACAGGATCCTAACCATCAATCTAGGGGCCATGAGGATGGTTACAAATACATCATTTATGATGATCTAATTGATTTAGACTAAATATATGAGGGATGATGGAGTATAACCACATGAAAAGAGCCAAATATTTTAGATTCATTTTTAATTCTTTATGGTCATTTTTTTCCCTAGCCTTAAGTTTGAAGCTTTTATTGATTAACATTTGATTTAAGAGGAGAGAAAGTGTGAAGTATGGGTAGGGAGAGGATGCTTCCTTAAATAAATTTGGGGTTGGGGCTTGAAATTTCTTACAAAAATATCAGGTGGTTTAAGCCGTAAACTAATCTTCATTATCTAATGAGTTTGCCTCCACCTGAATTGAAAGTTGATAGTCACTATAAAACTCTCTCAAATCATTTATCACTCCAATAGAATCCAATAATATTTTGATGATGAATTCTTTCTTGAATTTTGGTATTCAAAAATTTAGGATATTTACTTAAGTTGTAGAATTCAAAGACATACAACATTGATAGTTATAATTTAAGAAGACATACATAGCCATCCATAAACTTACTTTGGTAGACCTTCACCTCTAATTGAAAATACATGCCATGATACATATTATAGAACCATTCACGCCTTTAAAAGAGATGAAAATACAAGATACTTTCTCTATATCATCACATGATCCTCTTGCTTAAACTTAAATACAAGTGTACATTTTGAAATAATATGTTCACAAAAAGGCATACAACCCAAAACAATTTAATAACTTCTTCTTAGGCAAGAATTTTCAAAACTAATAAAATTTAAGTAATTCATAAAGATGATCATTCAAAAACACATGCCATGCTACACAATAGAGAATCATTCATGCCTTCAAATGAGATGAAAATACAAGAGTCTTTATCTATATCATCACATGTTCCTCTTAACTATGAGTTGAAAAATATATATGAAGTGGAGTATGAATCATGTTAACCATACTTCACCTAAATGATATTATAGATAATAATTTATACATATATCAAGAAGAAGATGCAATTATTCTAAACCAAAACATAAAAAGATCTCAAAGAAACTATTTCAATTTGTGTTAGAAATTATTTTTTCTTTTTCAAGTATGCCAGCTTCACCTACTAATTCTCTAATTTTATAGGGGCTTTTTCACTTTAAATACATGAACGGCCTTCCTTATTTCACATTTTATATTAATGAGTGTGAATATGTTCTTGTAGCCAAAACATGGAAAATAAATAATTATAAATTAAAATATTTTTATTGTATGTACACATTTCAATCCAGGAAACATCGTAAAAAGAAAACAAACAAGTCTATATGGGTAATTTAGGGAATAAAATATAATCACATACTTGATCTTATGGGTAATCTGGAGGTGTCTAGTTCCTTAAGCTCTGAGTTGAACAATTATGCAATGTCAGACAACTAGTTGAAACTAAGTTTATTTTATTTGGTGAAAATAAATGAAATACAAAACAAGACCTAATAAATAAAATAGAGTATTAAAAAATAGCTCTTTCTCTCCTTCCTAGACTATCTATTCAGAAGTTTATTTAGATATGCCATTGTATGGTTCAAGCTCAATTTCAAAAACATACTTTAATTTTATACTAGAAGATAATATGGAAAGCATAATTCCTAAAACAATGGTACCTCATAAGCACTCAAATAGGCAAAATGAAATGCATATGTAAAAATGCATTTTTGTCTTCAGACTAAAATTCATTTTTATATTGTTAGGTTTTAATATACCTCTTCATTTTTATGTTAGTATCATTTTGATTTATATATCCATATTTTATTTAATGATGAATGAAGAACTATTATTGAGGAAAAAATATTGATAACATAGTACAAATATTTTATAATTATTTTTTAGAAACTTATAATTAACTCATTTTTTATTTTTATGTAAAATAGTATAAATTGTAGATTTGTTTATTAGAACTGATCTTGAAATAAGTAAATTGGAAACAATCATGAGAGATCTTGACATTTAAAGTTCCTACAAAAGTCATTGTGAAATTATTTTAATAGACTTGAAAAAAATTCAACAAACTCTAAAATCACACAACCCTTTCAATCCAGTACATCTTAAGAGATTCAAGTAACAATTAAAAAAATGTTTCAAGAACAGTGGGAATCAAAGAAGTAGGGGATCTTGTATCAAAACATATGATTAAAACTAATCGTTTCCTTTATTACATTAAAAATCTAGGTTAGTTGTCTACAATGTGTCCAAATGTAAGTGTGATCATATGGCACACTTGATATACTCTAAGTTTTTTACTGCTCATGGACAATATCTAAATAATGATCAAATTGCTCTATAATTTATTCAATAGTTATATTCTAAAATTCATTTAGATCTCAATGTAGATTATTATGATTTCCCTACATACCATGGGCAAGGAAAGGAAAAAATAAAAGATAGATATTCTTATAAATGCAAGGGAGAAAATCTACCTCCTAACACCCATGAACTTGTAGGAGATATATATTAGGTTTTGCACCTAGTTTTGACCATGTAGCAACACCCTTGATTACCATAGGGAAGAAGAAGGAAATAGATGGTGTGGTAAACATAACACATTAGACAAAATCAATTTCACATGATCGTGTGCATGTATTTTTATTGTGATGACCAAATACCAACATCACATCTACAAACAAGGCTTATATTAGGGCACATAGAGTGTCACCTAGCAACATTGATTCTATTGGTGATATGAGTCAAATGCAGAGGGTTGCTCAAATTATCTCTAATGATTTATTGAGTGTATATCAGGTCATCAGATCCTATCATAACATCCCTCTTTCTTTTTTTATTGGATATGTTGAGGACACTATTCACAGAGTTAATAATATATTAGAGACCCTAGACTAAGTGTTTAATTATGTGGTCATTACACCCCTTGAGATTAATGATGCACATGATTAGGATACAGGTTAACGATTTCCAATATTTTCCATGTGTGAGAAGATATTTAGATTCCCTATGCATAATTTTGATTAGCATGCAAGTATTGGTCATGTTCGACAATCTTCTATGGTATAATTTAAAAATTATTTTTGTTTTAAATTACATGTATTATTATTTTATCTTAAATTTCATATATTATAGTATAAAACTAATTATAGAATACATGTTGACATGTATATATAGCCTACGACCTCCTTACCTCATTTTCAACTCAACACTAAGTTAATGTCGCCACCATTGTTCATGCATGACACACAAAGTTAGTTTGAATCTCAATATGTTTAACAGTCCCATTAATACACTACATTGTTTATGTATGATGGGACTAATTTATCATTGAGGTCTCTTAGATGTGGCTTCAATTTGAATGATGGTTATTCTATCAATCCTATTTCTCCACAAACCATTGAGTCTAATGTTCAGCATGATGTTGAGCCTACTATTTAGGGAGTAGATGAGATGCATATTTAGCATGACATGCATACTCACTCATTAGAGGTATATAAAAATTCAATAAATTTTAACTTACATTTTTACTTGATTATTAAAAAAATTAATATGTATAATTATTTGTATATGTATAATTAATATGTGGTGGATGGTAAACGGAAAAGTGGTGGAGTAATTTCAAGAAACACAATTTATTAGGAGGGTTAAAACAAACCCCTTTTGTTCTAACCCTATGTGCCATAAAATTTTGTTCTTTTCAAGTCAAAATCTCCTATTGGCTTAAAAATTCCATGAACTAAGCTAAAAAAATAAAATAAAAATGCATGGCTCCACATGTAAATAGGTGTATTTATGAGGTTTCAAATAATATATATACATTTCATTTTTTGGTTAACTCCCAATTGTCTATGAAATTGAGAAATGTTCATATTTTAATTATTTGTTGTCCCCTTTGTACCAAAAGGTGGGACACAATATTATGCTTTAATCCAAATAAACTTGGCACATACTAGCCTAGACATATGCTTTACTATCATATATCTTTCTAGATTCATGCAGGAGCTAAAGAAGTTTCATTGGGTTATATCAAAGCATGTCTTGAGATATGTTAAAAGTATATTCTCATGTTTATTCTTGAAAGGTTACATAGACTCAGACTATGTTGGATATGTTGATGACAGGAAATCAATTTTAGGATATATCTTTCATCTCGGATATAGACTGATTTAGTGGATTAAGAAGAAATATTTGGTAGTTTCTCTCTCATACATAGAGTCAAAATATCATGTCACATGAGGATCTGTGTGAATAAATTTGGTTATGTTGCATTTTATACAACATAGACATTCTTAAATATCAGCCACCAAACCTTTTCTATGATAATCAAGGTGTGTTAAAGCTTGTCAAGAATCTAGTATTTCATGAAAGAACTAAACACATTCAGGTCTAGTAGAATTATATTTATAAAAATTATTGAACCACCACATTCATCTCTAATACTACCCAACATATTTATAAATAGCAGATATACTCACTAAGTCATTTGGCAAGGTGAAATTTGATTTGTTTTAGCTTGAGTACATTTGTAAAAGCAACGTAATAAAGGGAGAGTGTTACCATAGTTTATTTAATTATTACATTGTTATGTTAGATGTTAGTTATCAGTTTGGTGTTATACTTGGTAGTTACAAGATAATTACAATTGTAGTAACCGATACTATATTATATCTATTCACATGTTGTATCAATGAAACATCATCAAAGAATGTTTTTCTCTTCAATATCTATATCCCTCATTAATAAAACCATATCTATAAATGGATCCATTAACATATATTTCCACTATACCTTAAATTACATAACAAAGTGTCATACATAATCATATATTGAATCTTTGAACATTCATCAAACATCAACATCAAAACATCAATCTTGCAATGAGAGGTGTTGTTAAATCATTGGCATGATTCAACGATCCATTTAGAATTATAATCACATCCAATTAAAATTTATTAATCAAAGAGTAAGTGAAGGTATGTTATTTGGTATAATTCATTTCATTTCCTCTTAGTACTCAATATGAAGTACATTTGAATAGGTTTAGTTATTTTTCCATTTCATTTAAATTTCTAACATCACTAATAACTTATTTCTTGTGTTACATTCTCGCATGCCCAATTCGAATCACAACCCCTAAATCATCTTTGGAATCAAAAGAATCCCCTTATTTATGAAAATTAATTCCTTATTTTAGTTATATTTTTTTCTTGTGGGTTTATTTTTAAGGATCTTCATTTTAAATATCTTATTTCCTTACCTATTTTTATATTTTTATGTTAACTATTTTTTTTAAAACTCGACTGTTAAGATTAAAGATGACTCCACATTGAAAAGTGGCATGGAAACTAACACAATATGAGGTTTGGGTCTCTCCTAATGTTCTAAAGATAAAAAATTCAATATTGCATGGAAACAAAAAAATCACCCAAAGACACAAACAAGACAAGGCCAACCAAGAAAAATAGAAAACCACCAAGGTTCCCAATAGAACCTAACCCTAGCCGAACACTAAGAAGGAAGTGGAAATGACACCCAACAGCCAGTAAAGGGTTTTGGGTAGAACCCCAAACTAAAAATGAACTAAATAAAGAAATATGAATAAAAACCATTAGTTCCCCAAAGGAACCTAGACCCAACAAATATCCTTGAAAGATACATCATTACACTCAGATCTTGAATCACATTTTTAGGACAAACCCCGTAACCAAGAAAATATGAGAGCTAAGGGGGTTTCACAGACCCCTATTTCCAATTGAAGATGGAAGATAGGGCTAGTTTTCCATGGTATTCACTAGGATCCCCAAGGGAACCCTTAAACAACCTAGACTACATAGGGCTATGATAGAAATTCAACCTTGAAGCACTAGTAGTTCCACCCAAGAAATTAATGAGAGAATACTTAAGAAATACTAAAAATCTATGGATTCTAGAAGAAATCCCAAATCTTGGACATAATAAAAACTTACTAATACAAGGTTGGTTCACACTATGAGTATGGACCAACTCTTAATCCAAACAAGTGTCTTCCATAGATCCATAATAGACCTAATAACCAAACAAGACATTGAACAATATTGGGATCAAGATACAAAAAGGATCTTGTTCATTTCCAGTAGAATCCTTTAAATCACCTTATTTCCTATAGAAAAAATTCAAATAATTTTTTTTGAAAAAGTTACTTGATTTCCTTTGTACCCCTTTCTTCAGTCACTTCCCACTAGTTAGTTTCTTCAATGGGAAAATAGACCTGTTAAAAATCATAAAACCATGCCTTCTCTCTCTGAATATGGAGATAAAGGCTCTAAGCTTACCAAGAAAAACAAGAATACTTTTCCTCCTAAAATTATGGGTTATCCATCCACCTTAAAAATCATTTCAATCTTCCAATTTTATTCATTTTATCCAAAACTTTATATGTTTAATAGCTAGGATGTCTATGTGAAATCTTAAAGAGTTATTCAACACAAATTTCTAAGGATAGACCCATTTCATTTTTAATACTAAAGTTATCTCATATTTTTCTCTACACATGTGGCTCAAATGTATATGTCTAAAATAGATATTGATTGTCCCATCCAAAATGACCTATATGAGTGATTTATCCCCTTCCTCTATAGCTAGTAAAAGAGAAAAATAATATTCTCCAATATAGGTCAAGAAAACACCCAACCAACCCAACACCTTGTCATATACAGGAAACCTTGATCTAGGATTTCCTTACTAAAGACAATCTAGTTTTTTTTCATCCCCATTCCCATCTCCATCCTCCTCCTTCTTCCTTTCTCTCAATTTTAAAAACTCCTCCCCTGCTCTCCTTCTCACTCTTCCTATTACACAAATCCCACTTAGCTTCAAACTTATGAGGAAAAACCACATTGAAGGGAATCCCTTTAAACACCTCTTGTAGATAAATAAATAAATGACTATTGTTAGATAAAAATCCAAATAAAGTATGTGATTTAGATAGAGGTTGGCAAAAAAAAGTATTTCAAATAAATATTTGTTCTGCTGAGGGAACACAACCCCATAAAAAATTAATGCCTATAATACCAATAATACTGAAAATTAACACCAAAACATCCATAAAAACTTCATGCCTATAATAGGGTATATAAAATGAGTGGCGTATGTTGTAAGATAATAATGCCTATGTATGAATCATAACTTGTGAAAAAATGATTTATTCCTTATACTAAGCTATCAAACATCACCCTCAAATAATCTAATTTATCACTGAGTTATTATGGATGGAATGATCATAAAGGGGAGAGACCCTCTTGCAAATGGACCATTATTAGATTTATTACTCAACATATTTTATATTTTCATGTATCATAAGGCGTATCAGGGACCATCCATAAATATTTATACAAAAATAAATCCTAAGGAAGAAATTTTATCATCATATTTATGGTACACTGATAAATGACTATCCCTAGGAAGTTACTCTCAACATACCCATGAAATTGGGTTTAGTGGGATACAAGGATGGAAGCTTTTGTATTTAGTACTTTGGAACATTGGGCTATCAGTATCCAACCAACAATAAAATAGAAATGAGAGCTCAAAAATTATTCAAGAAATTTTCTAGATCATATTTTTACCGTGTAGTTTTGCTTGAAATTATTCTCTTAGCTTATATGTTTGCTTGTTTTATTTTTTTATGTATGCATGAACATTATTTTTTTCAATTAAAAAATAAATTTAACTAAAATAAACTAGTATAAAACCAAAATTTCACTAAAATCAAATCCAAGTCAAATTCCTAAAGTTGAATTACATCAATTTACACTCAATCTTGCATCCATGACATATTTGACTAGAAGGCAAGCCAAAAGTAACCCTTTTTTATTCAAATATGACATTGAAAATAAATTCAATAACAATATATTCCTTCCAAATCAATAACATGATATTCATACCGATAGTGACATTGATCAAAGTGAGTATGGCCAAGATAATACTAGTTAGTGATTCATAATGGATCAAGTTAAAACCTACATATTATAATATCTCTAACAAAATAAATGACACTTCATGTTGTATCTGACCCATGTAGGTTATTTCACTTCTATTTAAAGAGACTCTACACACCTCACCTATAGATAATACCAAGAGATCTATGACCGAGAACAAACCACTACTAGTTATCACACAAATCAAAATCAAAAATGTACTAAAAACCGTCTATGGATCACAAATCTACTGATAAAGGAAAATAAACATTAGTAGAGTAGTATTTTCAAGACCTAAATAGAGTAATAATATACCAACTTAAAAAATTTTGCCAAATGATAATTACTTTGGCCTTAACTCTAGTGTTCACATCATCTAATCCATAAACCTTGTCTAATTAGTAGCAACAAATCCCACCCAATCAACAATAGTGCATATCATTTAGTGAAAAATAATAACCTAGTAATTATATAATGCCATTTTACATTCATATCGTAATAAACCCAACAACACTATTCAACCTCTATCAACCCATTAATATGAATCACGTTGTTAACTAAACACTCCTTTTACTTAAGACTGTCAAGAGATGAAAAATTCTCTTCAAGGATTATAGGTAGGGAAACAAATTGTGAAATTAAATTTTGAGGAAATGTGTCCATATCCATTTGATATAATTATTTTAAAATTTCCCTTTCCTCCTCACTTTGATACACCAAAATTTCATAAATACAAGTGGAAAGGATATCCATGGGACCACCTTAGATATTTATTCATGGTTTCTTAGGAAGTGGCACATAATCACATGTTCTTTATAAATTTATTTATTTGAAGCATATGTTTTCAAGATTTGGAATGGTTCCTCCATTTTCATAATAAATCAATCACTATATTTTTATACTTATCATAAAATTTGTATACCTATCAATGTATAACTTCATTTAATATTGATGGACCTTTACAAATCCAAACAGATAAATGGGGATTTTTTTCATTCTTTTTGCAATGGTAGAGGAGTTTGGCTAACCAATTTCCTCATTCATTTCCTAAAAAATACTTAGTAGATATTTTTTTGATAAATCTTAATCATGAAGTAAACTATCATGTGAAATTATAATTTGACATTGCATTCAATGAGATCATACAAAAGGGATTAAAACTTGAAAAGGCCCTCATTGAAAATTTTATATTCAAAGTGTTGTTTAAAGACATTCCAAACTAGCCTCGTGTTATTTATTAACCTAAAATAAATAAACCCAAGTTATTTAATAATAAAAATAATTTAGTGGGTGATGGAGTTAAAGAGACCAAACATATAAAAGATGTTCAAAAAAGGCATGTGAAGAATGTCCAATCCACTCTAAAGGTCACTCTTAAAAGAGCCCCTATCAAAACATAATATCAAAGAATAAATTTTGAGTCTCTCAAAAAAACCATAGAATGGGTTTTATAATATCCTATGGTGGAAAACATGATCATAATCCAAATAACAAATCCTTTTGAATTTGGACAACCTAATCTACAATGATACTAAGAAAATGAATACTATGATTATCATCACATCAAAGGGCATGCTATATATTAGTGTATACATCTCAAACACTATATTCATACTTCTATTTGCACTAGCATCCTTAAGTAAGACTATTTTTTTGATTTTATAATGATAGTGAATTTAGTTTACCCAAGCAAGATGGATTAGAGATAAGATGCATATTTTTATGTACCCCAAGTAGGGCAAACGTTACAATCTTGAATGCTAAGCATTCATTTAGGAGTTAAGTGATTGAAATAAATGATGAATGATCATATTAATGAATATTTAAAAGGATTTATAGGTTGATATAAAGGTATGTGTGGATGGTATAATGAATTTCCAAAGAATGAATAAGTCATAAAAAACCAAGTACACAAGGTTGCCCTAAAATGATGAAATAATGATTTGAAAATTGATGTGATGATTTATTAAGGGATATAAATTAAGGATGAAGATGAATTGGATATGAATCACATATTAACACATTGACCTATGGGTTATTTAATAAATCAAGTTCAAAAAATATGTATGAACTTAATTCATCATATGGGGCATGGATATTAATACACAAAATGACCAACAACACTAAGAAGAATATGGACCATGGGACAATGATGAACTGACCTTGGCCTCATCTACTCTGATACCAAATGATGGAACTATCCTTTTACTTCTTTGATACCAAATGATGAACCTTCGTAGACTGATATTCATCAACACAAAATCATAACAACAATGACCCTACAGAGTCCGTAGCTTTTCTTTTTTTTTTCTGCATAGTCCATAGATTCAAGCCTGCAGAGTCCATAGTTATGAACCTGTAGTGTCAACCATGAATGTAAAAACACTTATGGATACCCATTAATCCCTTCTATAACATACTAGAGAATCTCATGAGGTTACTTTGTATGGAATTGTACTTTCTTCTTTAAGCCCTGCTCTAATTAGCCCTCCTAACAAGCAAATCTTCAAATCTGAAAACATACACTGAGTGTTAAAGAAAAAAATCACAATTTTAGACACCATTTATCTTAATTATGCTTATTCCAAAGTTTTAAGTCTCCACTATCACTAGAAATATCATTTCCTTCAACCCACTTGACCTCTTCTTGTTTGCCCTTAAGCTCAACTTCTTGGTTTATGAGACAAATCCATACTGTATAGATGGTACCACTTACACAACACCTAAATCATCCATGGTTTCACAAAATAATCATGTTCACCAAGTTTCATCTTCTTACAAGGGTTAGAACTCCATTTTTAGCATTTTCTCCAAAATGAAGTAACTTTTGCACAGTCCTAGACAGGCCTGGAAAGGATAAATTACATATCTTGAGCATAACAAGATTTAAAAACATCATTCCAACTTTATTTTTTATTTTTTATTTTTTTAAATTCTCAAACTTTTATCTTTAGGCACCTAAGGTTAATCATGTATGGAGTTTCTCATATTACAAAATTTTCTCAAAACTGAATTCTGAGGACAACAAGCAGACTGTTTGCAAATACTTTTATAACTTGAACACATTTTCCCTCCAAGCCTGAAATTTTACTTTTAAAGATCTATAATGACATCCTTAAACTTTATCTTTTGAAACTAATTCTTGATAATTTGTGGTTTGTTACCAGCTATAACCTACGCATGATCTCTAGTGCATAGAACCTTGTTTTAGCAGGCTTCAACCAAAGAAAACATTATCAAATCTGAGTCTTAAGTATCACAAGGACTAAAAAAGTTCCAAATAACCTTTTCCTTATGTCTATGAACCTTATCAATATTCACAAACTAATCAAACACCCATTAACATCATCCCATGAGGCTATTCTAGTTCAAACACTTAAATTTGCACCAAGAACATGCATTAAAAGATCAATACATACCATTAACACTCAGGCACTCCAAATGGAAAATTCAATGGATTTTTCCTTTCTTTTATTACTTTCAAACATCTAATACAAACCCATATGCATTCCAATTCACACCTTTTATGTACAAGGACCTAAAACAGTCTATAATACACCCGAACTTCAAACAATGAACTTGATTGTTCTTGAATCTCACTTCAATTCCTTTAAATGACTCCTAAATCCTCTATCATATAGATTTAGGCCTTCTAAACCTACTGATTTGAACTCCTCATCAATATAAACAAACTCTCTTTGTTTAGAATGGTCTTAAAACTGCCCATGATCTTCTCCTTTGACAACTCAATTTTTAACAACTTGCCAACTTGCTTCTTTATCTTGACAAATTGGACTTTTATCCCCCTTCCAACGTGTGGATTAGGTAATGATCTATTTTTACTAAGGTAGAAACACATTTAAAAGTTGTTTTTACTTTCATGAACCCCTTATGTGAGGTTTAGCGCTTACTTGCCTCTTTTTAGAATTTGATTTTTCAAATCAATGTTTTTGGAGGGAAATTCTATGATTTGAATTATCTTGCCCCTATGGACCTTTTGACACCTATAACACTTTAAAAACACCTAATAGAGACTATTCAAACTATCTAAGACCTCATAAAATCTTTACAATGCATTACATGCTTTTTAAGGCCTCTAGGCCTTTACAAACAACTTGTTGTTTCCCTAAGCCTATTTACATGTTTGAGTGATGCTCCTGCATCAGATTCCTGGGCTTAAAAAGTTTCATGAGCTCCTGCTCATGAGGTTAATTTGTTTGCCCATTTATGAAGGTAAAAATTTTACAAAACAAATGTCTTCTTCATTCAATTTTTCATACAAATGTGCATGTTCTTGACTACCACACTTGTGTCTTTTTTTTGCTTGTTGTCTTTTCCTTCTAAAGTATATCTTGTTGTCTCTTCATCTTCTTTGCAGCTTTCTTCTTTACATATTCATCCTCTTGAATGAGGATATCAACTTCCATTCTCTCTTCTTGAGCTCTTAGAAGAGCTCTCTTCTCCAAGTACTTGACCTCCTTATCAAGCAAACCTGTACAATCACCATTCAAAGTAAAATTAAAAACAAAAATTTGAGACCCTTGGGTCTCTCCAAATTTTTGAGCCAATACTTGTTGCTCAAGTATAACTTCTTGGTCCTTTGTCTTCATTTCTTCTTCATAGCAATGTTTTACCTCCTCAAATATTGTTATAGGACAAGTTTTGTTCTTTTCTTCATGGTTAATGGCATATTCTAAGACTGCCAACTCTTCCAACAACTACTCTTTGTTTTGATATACAAAAAGCTTGTTTGGTTCTCCATCAAGGTTTTCTATCTCCTTAAGGATATCTTCTTTAATTGTCAAGGCTAAGCATTTAACCTTCTCTCCATCTTCTTCTTGCAGCTGTTCTACCCCTTGGTATACAAATACCCATTCTTGTTTCTTATCAAGCAACTCTCCTTCATCTGCAAATTCTTGATCAAACTGCCATATTTATTTTAAGATATCTTCCTCCTTAGTGATTAGAAAATTTTGATCAAAATCAACTATATCAACATTATGCAACTTGAAATTGTCATCTTCAGTCTTTTCCAATTCTGAATTCTGATCATTATACCTTTGTTCTTCATCAACATGCAGCTCTGCATTTCTTTTATTTTCTTGAGTAAGGACTTCTTCTTCCTGCTTGATCAATTCTTTATGTTGGAGTTCCAACTGATATTTCCTCATGTCTTCATCACTTGAGGCATTACAACAAGCCTCTTCTTCTTGTCTAAGCACTCTCTCATGAGGTGCTTCAACTCCTTGATCCATGAGCATCTACATTGGATCATATGTTTCTCCTTCCTCCTCAACTTGCTTTCCTATAAACAAAACATCAAATGAAATTTTAGATACAAAAACATTTGGCCACTTGATCTTTTGAGTGATTACTTGTTGTTGGTCTATTTCTTCAATGATGAGATCCATCTCATCCACCAAGTATTGATCCTCTTCATACTAAAATTCTTCTTCAAACTAAAACTTTTCTCCAAGCTCTTCATTCTTGAGCTTATCCTTTTTTATATAATTCTTCATCTCTCTCCTTAAGGCAACTCTTAGCATTCTTCTTCTTCTTCTTCTTCTTCTTCTTCTTCTTCTTCTTCTTCTTCTTCTTCTTCTTCTTCTCTCCATCACTAATCTAACTGGCCATCTTACTCTTTTCTTCTTCATTACCCATCCTTGCCATGGGTTTTCCATATTTTCTACCATGATTTCTATCATGGCTATCCTTGCTTTTATCTCATTCACTTCTCTTTGGTACTCTTCCTCTCTTTGTCTCTTTCTGTGTTCTCTTTCTTGTTTCTCTCTCTTTATCTAGTTCATGTTTCTTCTAGGCAGTCCCTCTATCACTCTTCTCAATTCTTCAAACTCTATCCTTTACCTCACCTAAGTCTATTTCACTTTAGTCTTTTGGCAAACTATCCAAGCTTCTTCTTGGATCTTCTTCTTCTTCTTGAGCAATTCACTATGCTCTTCTTCTTGAGCTTCTCTTGGCTCTTCACTAAGCCTTCCTTGGCTTCTTCTCCTCTTAAGCCTCACTAGCTTGACTGCCTTAAACCTACACTTCTTCACTGCAACAATAAGTAGTCTTTAAACAGCTTGAAAACAACTTGTCAATAAATTTCTTATTACCTTCTTCACTTTCTTAAATCACTACAAACCTTTTTTTCTTCTATTTGCAACTTCACAAAGTCCATTAGCTCTGCCAAAAACTGAATAGAAGAGTACAAAATTTTCTTTTTTCTAGGAGCTTACTAGCTCTGATACCAAATTGATGAACTGACCTTGGCCTCATCTACTCTGATACCAAATGATGGAGCTATCCTTTTACTGCTCTGATACCAAATCATGCATTGTCCCAGATTGATATTCATCAACACAAAATCATAACAACAATGACCCTATAGAGTCTGTAGCTCTTTTTTTTTTTTGCACAGTCCGTAGATTCAAGTCTGCAGAGTCCGTATATTCAAGCCTGCAGAGTCCGTAGTTATGAATCTATAGAGTCAACCATGAATGTAAAAACACTTCTAGATACCCATTGATCCCTTATATAACATACTTGATAATCTCATGAGGTTACTTTGTAGGAATTGTACTTTCTTCTTTAAGCCCTGCTCTAATTATCCCTCCAAACAGGCAAATCTTCAAATCTAAAAACATACACTAAGTGTTAAAGAAAACCAATCACAATTTTAGACACCCTTTATCTTACTTATGCTTATCCCAAAGTTTCAAGTCTCCACCATCAATAGAAATGTCACTTCCTTCAACCCACTTGACCTCTTCTTGTTTGCCCTTAAGCTCAACTTCTTGGTTTATGAGACAAATCCATACTGTACAGATGGTACCACTTCCACAACACCTGAATCATCCATTTTTTCACAAAATAATCATGTTCACCAAGTTTCAGCTTCTTACAAGGGTTAGAACTCCATTTTTAGCTTTTTCTCCAAAATGAACTAACTTTTGCACAGTCCTAGACAGGCTTGGAAAGGATAAATTACATATCTTGAGCATAACAGGCTTTAAAAACATCATTCCAACTTCAAAAGTTATTTTTTTTAATTCTAAAACTTTTATCTTTAGGCACCTAAGGTTAATCATGTATGGATTTTCTCATATTACAAAATTTTCTCAAAACTGAATTCTCAGGACAGCAAGCAGGCTGTTTGCAAATAATTTTATAACTTGAACACATTTACCCTTCAAGCCTGAAATTTTACTTTTACAGATCTATAATAACATCCTTAAACTTTCTCTTTTGAAACTAATTCTTGATAATTTGTGGTTTGTTCCCAGCTATAACCTATGCATGATCTCTAGTGCATAAAACCTTGTTTTAACAGGTTTCAACCAAAGAAAACATTATCAAATCTGAGTCTTAAGTATCACAAGGACTAATACAGTTCCAAATCACCTTTTCGTTATGTCTATGAACCTTATCAATATTCAAAAACTAATCAAACACCCATTCACATCATCCCATGAGGTTATTCTAGATCAAACACTTAATTTTGCACCAAGAACATGCATTAAAAGATCAATACATACCATTAACACTTAGGCACTCTAGATAGACAATTAAATGGATTTTTACTTTCTTTTATTACTTTCAAACATCTACTACAAACCCATATGCATTCCAATTCACACCTTTTATGTACAAGGACCTAAAATAGTCTATAATACACCCGAACTTCAAACAATGAACTTGATTGTTCTTGAATCTCACTTCAATCCCTTTAAATGACTCATAAAGACTCTATCATATAGATTTAGGCCTCCTAAACCTACTTATTCTAACTCCTCATCAATAGAAATAAACTCTTTTTGCTTAGAATGGTCTTAAAACTGCTCATGATCTTCTCTTTTGACAACTCAAATTTTAACAACTTGCCAACTTGCTTCTTTATCTGGACAAATTAGACTTTTATCCCCCTTCCAACGTGGGGATTAGGTAATGAGCTATTTTTAATAAGGTAGAAACACATTTACAAGTTTTTTTTACTTTCATGAACCCCTTATGTGAGGTTTAGCGCTTACTTGCCTCTTTTTAGAATTTGATTTTTCAAATCAATGTTTTTGGAGGGAAATTATATGATTTGAATTCTCTTTCCCCTATGGACCTTTTGACACCTAGAACACTTTCAAAAAACCCAATAGAGACTATTCAAACTATCTAAGACCTCATAAGGTCTTTACAATGCATTACATGCTTTTTAAGGCCTCTAGGCCTTTACAAACAACTTGTTGTTTCCCTAAGCCTATTTACATGTTTGAGTGATGCTCCTG
The DNA here is from genome assembly GCA_037957365.1 of Torreya grandis. Taxonomy (NCBI): domain Eukaryota; kingdom Viridiplantae; phylum Streptophyta; class Pinopsida; order Cupressales; family Taxaceae; genus Torreya; species Torreya grandis. The sequence goes on from JARHVA010005389.1 coordinate 60,334, forward strand.
CATCAGACAACATTAAAGTAAAAATAGCATTGATGATAAATAAAAAAATGGAAAAAAATATTATAATAATAAAAATAGATTCTTATGCACAACATAAATAAATGTGGAGATGCAAGATGTAGGTGTATCAAATAATGAACCTGATCAGGTTTCATGAAGTGAAGCAAGAAGTGGAAGACATCAGTAAGAATGGATGTTAAATAAGTACAAGCTAGTGGTCACACCCTTATTATTTATGATAATATGGATGGAAGAGGATGAAGAGGATAATGAGGTATTAGATAAATGGATGATGGAGAGGATGAATAACTAGGTAGTGTTGGGTAAGTGTGCTTACTCAAATAAGAAGAAATGGAAATTATAAAAGGATTATTAAAGGATAAATAAGTTTAAAAGATATATTGTTTTAAATGACTAATATGAATCTTGGAATGTAAACCAAGTTAAATTAAGGAAGATGAGAAAAATGAAACAAAACTGAGAAATGAGATGAAGAATAAAATTCAAAATATGAGGGTGAAAGGATGGAGATAAATATACATATATTGTGGAAATGAAATCATATGCAATGGAAAATTTTCTATCATGCAATGTAATTGCATGATGAGAGATGTGGGAAAAATGAATGTGGTAAAAATAGGTCTAAAGTAGACTATAGACAAAATATAATGGTGGTGAAAATTAAGGATAAGGAAAACATACAAAAAATGTAAATGGGCTAGAAGAGGAGTTTAAAAAGGAAATAAAAAGAAATGAAAAGAGAGTGAAGAAGTAGGTGGTATCATGATCAACTAAATTTTGATAGGAAAATATATGGAGAGGAAGGTGATGAGCCAAATGGTGGATTAGAAGGTGGCATTGGAGATGAAATTGAAATGGAAAATGCCAAAGGGGTACAAAAAAGAGGGGTAAAGTAGAGGTTGGTAAAGATAGAGGTGTGGCATAATGATGGCTATCAATTAACTTGTTAAAATATATTGGTAGGCTAAAAGGGATGAGGTGTTGGGTAGTGATGGGTAGTGATGGAGTGAAAGCTATTATGGATGAAGAAAGGGATAAAATTATTAAGGATGATAGTTGAAATGAATGATAAGAATGATAATAATACTTTAGAAAACCTAAGTAACTGAACACTACCTAGATAATCTAAATGGACCTTAGCCCAATGTACTTCACCTAAAAGGGTAGGGATGATGATGATAAAAATATGATCCCTGATGTTGATTTGAATTTTTTTATTCAAATATGGATTAATTGATTGGATTTGAAAATGGATGTTAAGTTGCGGATAAATTTTTTCATGTAAAATATACTTTAATTTTAATGCACCTCCCCATATACTTTGAAACCTTATTATTTATGTAGAGGGTAATGGTATTCACCAAGATGTAAAACATCATGATGAATTAAAAATAATGTGCATAAGGACCGACCCCTAATCTAATAAATAAATGATAAAATGTATCTTAATATGGAAAATAAAGATAAAATTATTGTCATGTGATTAATACTTGTACTTGAAATTTATAGAATCAAGTACAAGAATGACAAATCACAATGATGTGGAAAAACCATGATGAACCTATTGATGCATATGGAATGAGTTAAGGAATAACAAAATTAAACAAACAAACAATTAAGAAAACAAATACAAAAAACACTAGGAATATAATCAACATAAACAATCTTGTCGTTAATTGAGTCAAAATCCTTATGTGAAAGCTCAAAGACATAAATGGATGGTGCTGCAAGAAAGGATACATGAGAGGGTATGGGCATGTAAATAATGTTATTGATGAATTTTCTATGCTTTACATCAAAAAAATTCAAGGGTTTAAGCCCAAACTAAAAAATGAATGCTTATGGTAACTTCAAGTTTTACGGATTTATATCAATATTTTTTGTGTTGTCCTAATGTTTTTATATTTTTAAAATAAATATATACAAAAGGTTGTCCAAAATGTGTGTATATGAATTACTAACAAAAAGGAAAATCAAATCTAGTAGTAGATGAGGAAGGAGAGATGAAAGGTTAAGTATGAATGAAAGGATGTGGTTAAATGGAATATATCCAAGGATCACAAGACATGCAAGCTACCCTTTGTGTCACTTTGATATTGTAGTATAGAGATATTGCCACACCTTTTTTGTTGAAACCTATCACACCCTGTACTAGCTATAATTCACCACCAAGATCAAAATAGGAAAGGTTTTGTTGGATAATGATATGGATTGAATGGATGGACACAAAAGTATGTAGACCTAGCTCCTAACGTAAAGGTAATCATAGACAATGGATTTACACATGGAACCAAAAATCATGTATTTACCATGGTGCTTATCCAAGATGAAATAAAAATGGTTATCACATTTTTATGAATCATTTTTATTCTTTTTTTTAAGGATGGACATAAAGTATAGAAAAAATTAAGGTACATGATATTTAAAGGCTCATTCATCTCTCTTGCATATTTTATGGCCAATATGTAAGCACCAAAATTATACTTAGTAGTGATGATGTATAGACTTTGACAATTAGGCTCAAACTTTTATTTCCTCTCCTATTATGCATTTGTATTCCTTTGATTTGATTTAAGCATAAGATCACCATCTTCAAACTCTCAAGATTTGATCTTATTCTTATAATTATGGTGCATCCTCTTTTTATAGTCCTTGAGATGATTTAGTGATGTCAATATTTTCTCATCAAAGAATTATAGATCTTGTAGTTGTGAAACCATGTAATCTTTATCATCAATAATGTCCTACAATGAAATATGCATGTATGGTAACTCAATCCCAATAGGTGGGACTTATTATGATTAGAAGACTAGGGAATATGATGTAGCACCTTTAGGAGTATGAATGTTAGTTAGATAATCCTAAAAGGTAGGAGATTAATTTTTAATGTCAATCACAACCATCACCATTAATAGCCTTTTTCAGGATTTTAAGGATGTATTTGTTAGATGCCTCAGCTTGGCCATTGTCTTATGGTTAATAAGGAGTGAACCATCTATGTTGAATATGGAATTGGAAACAAAGGGATTTATCATCCTTATTCTTGAAGCATTTTATATTATCATAAATGTTGTTGGATGGGATGCCATACTAAAAAATGATTTGATTAAAAATAAATATAGATATTTTCTTCTTGATTATATAAGTGAGAAGGATTTCCTCAACCCACTTTATAAAATAATCAGTAGTAGTTAGGATGTGTGTATGACCATTAGATGTAGTTTAGTTTATATTCCAAATGAGATCAGGTCCCCATGTTTAAAATTTATTAGGAGTTGTAATTCATTGTAATGCTTGTTACAGAGTGTGAATCAGCTCTATGTGCTTCTAGAAAGCAACATACCTTTTCACATATGTAATACACCAATTTCCATGGTTGGCCAATAGAATCTTATGTGAAGTACTTTTTTAGCATTGACAATTACACTATTATGGGCCCCACAAATCATGTCATGAATGTCTTTGATGTCTCAATCAACTTCTCCTAAATTTAAACAATGAAGCAGGCTCAAATCAAGCCTCTCTCATAGAGTGTATCACCAAGTAAAGTGTATAGGGGTGCATTATGGATGAAGGATCTGTGTTGGTTACTTGATAATTCTTTTGGAAAGATGTGATCAGGAAGGTAGACATAAATATTATTATGCTAGGGTGAACTGTAACCAATGATCTTGCATATAATTTTGGATTATAGATTATCATTTACAGACAATATTAGTTTTTCAAACATGAATTGATATTGATAGATATTTGAAGACATTTGAAGAAGTGAACTAATATTATCCATGACATTTGTTGACCATTTATTGGCCCTTGGTCATTTCTCAAAATGTATGTGCTCAAAGTATTACTTATGTCTATCTGTCATGGCTTTGTATGGCATGATTTTTTCATCTTTTACATTTAATATTGATCATTTATTTTATTGATGATTAAATGAGAATCATCATAAAAAGTATTGAATGTCGCATTAGATGACAATGCAAAGTCCTACAAGAAGGGTCTCATATTATACAATTCTATTTGTACATGGAAAGTTGATGTGAAAAGCCTTAGGAATAAGATTTCCTTATGGTGCGATAAACAAAACACCTACCCCTAAGCTATGGGATGTGAATATCACATAAAAAATAAAGATTTCATTGTATTGAATCTTTAATGGAAGAACTAGAATCATATGGAAACCCAAATGTTAATGGTTTTGTATTTAATTATGGAACTTATGCTAATTTATCAACAAGGACATTCCCTTTAATATTTTTCTTATTCATGTATTCAATGTCAAACTCACTTAAGTATACTCCATTGGTTGTATGACCTGTCAATGTTTCTTTAGATACAAAATAATTTAAGTGGATTGACTTTTGCAATGATGATGGTCTAATTATTAAGCATGTAGTGTCACATATTTTGTGAGGTGAAAACTACTACTAAACATTAGGTTTTTAATAATTTATTTCATTTTCATCCTAAGAATTAGTATAATCATTAGTATTTTTATATTCACTCGCATCATATGTATGCATTTAATATGCAAGATTAAAATGTTGAGGAGATATAATACATGGTTGGGGTATGTTGATATTTGGAAAATGAATTCTATTAGTTTTGCATGTTTGAAGTACTAGAATGGGACATCATCTATA
>JARHVA010005389.1:70000-85000 GCA_037957365.1 Torreya grandis
TTTGGAATCAACATTGTACAAGATACAAAGATGGTCAAGGTAACCTACAATGCTTGACTTTTAAGATTAGTGATACACTATAGTGACTCTTCAACACTTATACAATTGATTACTACAAGATTCTTTCTTCACTTTCATTCTAGTATTGATTTCATTTTTAATTTCTTATTTTGGTTTGTTTTGAAACAGAGAGTTTTACTCATACAAAGAAAGTGAGAAAATTTCCACACATACCTAAAAAGCATGGAATTATATGAAAGATTCAATTAAATTCAAATGTTTTTTTTAAAAAGGATGGAGACTTTCAAGGGTTGAGCTGAAATAATTGACAATTCAATAAAATAAGTGATAATTGTTTTATTGAATAACTAGTGAGTTGTTTTTGTTTGATGCATTTTCAAAATTTTATTTGTTGGATTTTGCTTTACATTCAATTTTTCTAAAATGTATGAAGATCTGTACAAGGTTAAATTGTCTTCTTATAAGCCAATAAACATAAATTAGGTGGCTATAAGTTTGTTGTTCAAATGGTGATGCATGGTTTATAAATTATAGATTTTATTTAAATATTTTGTGTAGTAAAATGTTTAAAATGATTAGGAAATTATGGCTTTTAGATTGATATTTTTGTAAATATTGAAATGGACTAAGGGCATTTTTTGATATCATTTTGATCTTTGAGTAGTGGTGGGCACTCTATTTACAATCCTAATTGAATGGTAAGTATTATCCATTTTGAATTTGTAACAGTGCCTCCAATATTTTTTTTAATTAATTTCAAATTCCTATCATAAAAGTTTGTTTGATTATCATTTGCACAATATTATCTAATTAGTAACTTCTTCCAAATCTTTATTTATTTTAAATTTAGAATGGATATGTAACCATTGTTACAATTTTTTCCCTATTGATTTCAAATATTACTGTGATGCAAATATATTTGACTATAATTTATACAATATCATCTCATTAGTTTCAAGCTTTTGGATGTTAGTGAAGAAGACATAAAAAGGGGGAATTCAACCTTCAAAAGACCTAGGCATGTCAATCCTCTATAGAATAAATTTTCTTTAGGATGTATAAAAATAATTTCCAAATGATTTTTAATCTGGTCATTGCACCATAGCCAATAAGTTATTAGTTTCCTTCTTGAAATTTTTGTTGGATGGATAATGTGCTCACCCTGCTCTATAACTATTTTGGTTTTTCCAATAATAATGTAATCATAACTTCTCATCGATTTTTCAGCATCTGCAATAAAAAAGGGGTACAAACACTTCCCAAAATCTACAAATTCTTGCTAGCATTTTATGTACCCAAATAATTCATCTAGCTCCATACAATTTAATATTTAGTGGTAGTACAAACTCTCTTCCCCACAAGGACTTGGCATGTTGTGCCCTTGTTTAATGAAGTATCTAGAAACATCTCCTAACTAATAATTAATACGAAGTTCAAGCATTTTGACCCATATATATTTTTTTAACTAAAAGCTGGGGTAAAAATTTATTGAAGAAACCAGACGGAAAACAAACAAGTTACATAGCTTTATCCAGGTCCACAAGTTGGACCAGTTTTTGGAAAAATCAACTAGGAGCACAGACCGGTCAAGAATATTCCAATTTAGACCATGTTTGGAAGCCCATTTGGCTAAGCTGTCCACGACCCTGTTCCATTCATGAGGAATATGAATAAAGGTCACCTCTTCCAACAAAGAGCATAAGTGAAGGATCTGATGAACAATCACAGAGAGCTGCTAGTCTGCAGCACCAAAGTTCCTATTGTTTAATAAATTAACCACTACCTAGGAGTCTAATTCACAAAGGACTCTGAGCCAACCAAGATGATAGGCTTGCTAAACCACATCCAGAATTGCCATAGCCTCCATAAGATTATTCATGTGAATGCCCTTGTGGATGGAAAAATAAAACTGAATATTGATGTCGCTATCTCTTCCAAGGCCTCCTGTACCAGCCAAACCCTAGTTTCCATGCGAGGACCCATTAGTATTGATTTTTAAGACACCAAGTGGAGGGGCAGTCCACTGACCTATGCGCCTAATGGGCCGCACTCACCAACCAACTCCATTCACTGAGGACGTGGAAGGGGCCACCAAAGTGCTGTCCAGTTTCTCCAAAGAGAGGTGAGTGCTAATGGCAATGTTAGCAGGACTCAAGCCATCCATCCAATCGCATTTGGTATGAATAGTCTCTCGAAGAGACATGATAATATGCCTCCATAATAACCAAAGCTCCTCATGCTTGTCAAGGAAAATTCTTACGTTCCTCTCAAGCTAGATGTTCCATAGGATGAATGAGGGACCGATGGACCAGGCCACCTAAAGGTGCACAACCTTGGAGGGAGAGGGGTCTATACGAGACCAAAAATCAATAGGGGAAGTCATGTGCTAGTAGGTGCATCCCCACGCCTGCAACTAGAGATGCCAAACTTGTTTGGCAAGAGGGCAGAGAAAGAAGAGATGAGAGACCGACTCTCCACTGCCACAACATAAGCTACACATGGATGGGCCCTGAAATCCCCTTTTACATAAATTATCCCAAGTGAGGACCCTGTTGTGGGACAAAACCTAGAGAAAAAAATTACACTTGGGCCATTACAATTGATTCCACACTTTCTTAGGCCAAGAAATCTCTGTAACCCCAAAGGATTGGATCGTTAATGTCAGGTATCCAGATGACACCATGTACTTCCCTGAGGGGGCACCTCCCCAAGCAAGGACATCACGCTCCTGCACTGAGCTGCATCTTCTCAACTCCAAGATCTAAGCCAACTCCTCCCACTCCTCCATCATACCTCAAGAGGCAAATCTGAATAATTCTTCCACCTGAAGCCCATAGCCAAACCCAAAGCAAAGGGGTCCTTGTAATGATCCACAGAATCTCACCCTACTGCCAGAAAAGCATGACTCAAAGGTTGGAGGTGTGGATGGGCTGATAAGAGTGGAGGAAATCCATCCCATGAGTCATTCCAAAAGAGAGTGTTGGTGCCCCTATTACAAATCCAGAAGAGGCTACCCTTAACCAACTGAGGGCCCCACCTGAGGGTGTGCCAAATCATAGACCCTCTCCCTTCCACTGGCAGTCTGGGAATAATGGATGGGTCAGCTCCTAGGAAGTACTTGAAATTTAAGATTCAAGCCCATAGACAGCAAGGGTTAGAGCACCATCACCAATAAAGTTTAGCAGTAAGAGCCTGACTGGAAAAGATATCTGAGCGTAGCCCAAGACCCCCATCCTTCTTTGGGTGACAAACAGTATTCCAATTAATGAGGCTCCACTTGGCATTTTGCAAGTTACCGCTCCACAAAAATTGATGGGATAGGGCATCAAACTACTTAAGGAAATACACTGGAGCTACCTGTACCATACTCCTATAAATAGGAAGAGCTTGAATCATGGCTTGGAGAAGAATTACCCTACCCACTGTGGAGAGCCACCTGTGCATCCAGTGGTTAATTCTTTTTCAGAGCTTATCAAGAATATTTTGCCAGAACCTCCTGGGCTACCTTCCCACCACAATGGGAACTCCTAAGTAGGTCAGAGGGAGTGGTTGTGGCTGGAATCTAAGAATAGTAGCAATCCTCCTTTGAATCGTCCCTAGGGTATTGAAGAAAAAGATAGAAGATTTATCATTGTTAATTTTTTGACCTAAAGCCACTGTATAAGTATCGAGAGTAAGCTAAAACACCTCTACCTCAGTGCTTTTGGCTCTCCTCATAAGAGCAGTGTCATCCATGAACTGGAGGTGGGATAATGGAGGCAGGCTGGCTCCCCATTTCCACCCTTGAAACAAATTTTGAGAGACCCGAGACTTGATAAGTCATCCAAGTCCCTTAGCCATGATAATAAACAAGTATGGCGAGATCAGATCACCTTGGCACAAGCCACGTGAGGCACGAAAGATCTCTATGGGCTTACCATTGACCAAGACCGAGTAAGAGGGGGTAGTAACATAGCTCAAGACCCATCTCACACACTCCTAGCTAAAGCCAAAGGCCAATAGGATCTTATGCAAAAACCTCCAGTTAACTCTATCATATGCCTTAGCCATATCCAGCTTAATGACCATGGCCCATTCCTGGGAAATAATCATGGAGTAAACAACCTCATACATAATAACCACTTCATCCAAAATTTGTTTACCCTCCACAAAAGCCCCCTGCTCCTCCGAAATCACTGTGGGTAAACAAGTCTTGAGTCTCTCTATGAGAAGCTTAGTGACAATTTTGTAGACCATGTTATAGAGGGAAATGGGCCTAAATTGATCTAGCTGCTTCACCTATTCTTTCTTTGTAATAAGGACTAAGAAGGTGGCATTCAGAGCTCTGAGCATCTCCTTGCTGGCATAAGATTCCTATACCACCTCCAAGAGATCTTGCTTAATAATACTCTAGAAGTCTTGGTAGAATTCAGTAGGGAAGCCATCAAGTCTAGGCGCTTTGCCCCTCCTTAACCTAAAGACTACACCCTCTGGCTCGGTCATGCCCACCAACCACATAAGAAACTCATTCTGGTTCGGGGTCACAGTCGTGTGGATACAAGACAAAATTGTATTCTTTGCTGCTCCATTAGAGTGATTTTCATCTAAAAATAAAGTAGAATAGAAGTGAGTAGCCTCCCTATAAATAGCTTGCGAGGAGTTTAGAATAGTGCCATCCACTGTAGCAAGGGAAGGAATGAAGTTCCCATTGTGACGTGCCTGAACCGAGTTATGGAAGAAAGCAGTATTCCTGTCACCTGCCTGGAGCCACTCGATTCGAGCCTTCTATTTCCAAAAGATTTCCTTGCATAGTTCCCATTTAGTGAGGTTAGCTTGGGCCTTGGATTCTTCAGCGCTAAGGTCTGTTGAAAGGCCTTGGTCCTGAATCTACCTAGTAACTACATCCAGGCTGTCATGTGCTTTCCTCTTCATGGCGTAGAGATTACCAAAGCAGTCTTTATTCCAAAATTTAATCTTCCATTTGAGATACTACAAATTTTTAGAGAAATCAAACATGGTTGTCCCATAGGCTGGTCTTCCCAGCCTCCACCAGTTTACCACTAAAGCCTAAAGGGTGGGCTCCCGAAGCCACATCAGCTGGAACTTGAATGGTGGTTCCTCGGGGGCCGTAATGTAATTGGTAGATAGCTTAATCGGCCAGTGATCAGAGCCTCTCCAATCGAGAATTTTAGAGAAGAGATGGAAGGAGCTGGAGAGCTAGAACCATGAGACTAGGAACCTATCCATGCATTCTGAAATTGCATCCTCCCCGATCCTTTTGTTATTCCATGTAAAGAGTCCATTCAGGGGTTCCAAGTCTGAAAGGCATAACAAGGTGATATTTTGCTAGAGGAGCTTGGAAGATGGGCCCAAATGGCCCAGCCCTCCCCTCTTCTCTTTCATGCTAAGGATAGCACTGAAATCTCCAACCATAACCCAAGGAAGGAAGGGATGGTAGCCTCTAATGTACCGGATGTGGTCCCAAAGCTTGCATTGTCTGGAAAAGTCAATAGGAGCATACATTGGTCACAAGAATCCTCTCACCCATCTCATGAGATGAGGTAATGATTGACAGGGTTGAGATGCTAGAAATCCAATGCAAAGGTGTGATTTTTTGGGGATCCCACCACACAGCCAGTCCCCTAGAGTTTCCCAGGGTGCCTACTCACTGACACTATCCACGGAGCCAGGTGTTAAAGGTGCAAGCCAGCATAGAATCCACTGAGAGCTTGGTATCTTGGATGCATAGAATATTAGGAGAATGATCCAACAGTAATTTATGGATAGCTTTTTATCTGGGGGTGCTATTCAATCCCCACACATTCCATGAGAGAAAAATCATTGGGTAGACTAAGTAAAGTGTTCATCTAGGGGCTTAACAGCTCCTGACTCTACCAGCAAGTCACTTGTGAGTTTAATTCTATCTTGATCCTTTTTGTGCCCAGCTTTGGATGGGGTGGAAAAGGAGACTTTCTTGAATGGTCTTTGCATCAATCCTAAATCAGAAAGAGGACCATTTTCTTTGTTGGAATCACCTGTACTCTTCACCAAATTTGCCCACCATCCTTCCTTGACTTGAGAGATGTGAGGCACTAAGGGGGTGCCATCCTCCTAGACGTGAGGTATCTCTAAGGTCTGTTGTTCATCCAAGTCCTTGGCACCCATAGGAGTAGAAATTCTCTCTGAAAGGTCAGCCTATGCCTTTTGCACAACTTTCGAAAAGCCCTCCTCTATGAGCATGTTATTAAAAGCCTCGAATCAGTTGAATCCTTGATCTACCTAGCGGCCAAGAAGAGGCTAATTTTGTCCCCTCCCCCTAGCCTTGCAGCAGACTGGGGTGAACCCATCCCTGTCTGGACCATTTGAGCTTGAGGATTTCTACTCTGAGTTGGAGGTACTCAGGATTGCCTTTCCCTTAGCTACTCATGTTGTTAGTCCACTGATGTTACCCCTAGTACTGGGAAGCCCATTGCCTGGTTCTTCATTGGACAAATGCAGCCCAGAGGAATTTCCCACTCCATCAGCATCTCTGACCGCCAGAGGGCATTGGCAATGCAGATGCCCGTACACATGACAAATTTAGCATCAAAAAGGAATGCCTTCATAGTCCAGCTGCTAGACCCATGACGAAGCACCCAGGCATATCTCCATCGAATCTGGCAATGGGTTATTTAAATCAATATCCACACAGATATAGGCATAGGTAATTACCTTTTTTTCCAATGATTGGTGTGAGATTGCAGCTGGTATCCCGATCCTAGCTATAATTTGGCAAAGAATTTCCTCTCACCAGAATTCTAGAGGCAGCCTCAGAAGATGAACCCATACAGGAACACAGGATGCGAGATCCTTTACAGAGTTAAACCCTACATGCCATGGTTTAATAAATAGTCTGATGCGGTCATAGAAATAAGGGCCTCCCTCGAAGATCTAATTCCTGTCTGCTACCGATGTGAAATTCACCATGAAGTAACTATTGCCAACTAGCATAATGTCGAGATCGTCCTCCACCTGCCATGTCTGGTGGATCCAGGCGTCTAAGGCCGCTATGGAAATTTGGATGCTAAGGAACTTACAAATCAGAGCATGTTTGGTCAAGTACTCAACATCCTCCTTTACTGACTCAGGGGAGATGACCAGCAACGGTCTCTCCTGGCTACGCGATAAACATCCATTAATCTTATTGATTTTGGTTTGATCGCTGACAAACAGAGTGTCCCTATCTTGGAGAGTCGATCCTTCCCCCGTTCGCTCAGCTCTTGGAAGTCCTTGGGGAGAAAGACTCCTGACATCTCCCTCTGCACCCCTCGCTCCATCACCATCTCCACTCCCGTCAACCATCGTAGCTCATATCTTCTGACCCCATATTTACTTTGGTATAACACTAGTATTAATAAATTGATCACGTAGGTTTAGAAGTTTTTATTGTTATTTTTTCTATATCGTAATAATTTATAAACTCATTTTGAAGTGAAAAATTGTAGTACTTGGTATTGAGAAGGTTATTTTAGGAATCAATTATGCAGTAATCACTTGTTCTAGTGTTTGTAGTCTCAGTGTTTTAGGTCTCTCTATAAAACCTATCATCAAAAAAATAGAATGAAGGCAACACTTACCACAATAGAGAGAAAAAAACAAAAAGAATATGTAGAAAGAAAAGAGTGGCTGGAACTAATAAAATAAAATCGAATTATTTAAATAAAACTAAGTAACCAATGAACTAATTGATTTATAAATAATATAGCATAAACTATTGTTTAATAATAAAAAAGTTATTTTTACATTTTTAAACTTTTAATTTAAATCATGCCAGAGAATAATAATTAATATATTATGTCAAATCTTGTATCGAAAGTCATAATAAAGATAGAAACAGATGAAGTGGTTGTAATAATTGTGAAGTAGATTACCTTTCTCATATTAATGAGTTTATATAATTGTAAAGTAGATGACTTTTCTTATATTAATAAGTTTATATAAATTTTTACAAATAGTCATAAGAGAAAAATAATTTAACTTTTCTCATATTGATACGTTTATATAGTTTTTTACGAATAATTATAAAAGAAAAATAAATAATGTAAATATCATTAACATTATATTATTAAATTTAATATAAATATAACTCAAAATTTATTTAACCAATAAAATTATAAAAAAAAAATGTTTAAATAAATAAAGGAACAATTATAATAATGAAAAATCATAGAAAACAATTATTATTTGTACATTCGATACTTATCCAGTCCAAAAAAATTAAAGTTGAAAATAACAGAGTTGAAAAATGAAACTTATATATAATGTTGCAAAGGTACATTTAGATATGACGCAAATATTTATATAATATATTCACATGGTTGGATTGGTAACGTAACCACTAAAATCTGGAAAACTCAAAGGCTTGACTTGTTTGCTCGTTAAGTGTATATATACAATGTGTATATGCTAGTTTTTCGTCGTCGTCGATGGATATATCTTCCTTGAGAATGGTGTTGTTATGGTTGTAAGGCAATATCTTCATTTCCTTGTTTGTTTATTTTATTATTTCTGATTGGAAAGGACTTTCTATTGATGATATGCCCTCATACGGAAAATACACAGGTAATGATTTTTATTATTTACAGGCTGAATTTAATTATCAATAATGTGTTTCAAGCTTTTTAAAATGTAATTTTATTTGATTTTTCGCTATACAGGAAAATCTGTCAATTCTTTATCTTTATAAACCCGATGGAGAGATCAGAGAAGGTGCAGGGAGATGACTGTGATGTACACATATTGCCCGATTAATTTTTCGAAATTGGTATATGGAACGACCATTTTCTTGGGCATATTGCCCTGTAATTATTTCTGGACCTGTGAATATTAGGTATACGTATATTGTTAGGTAGCAGGCATCTAGGCATACATGGGGAAGGCCAGGCAATTTTTCTTTTTCCCTCCCATCGTTTTCCATATAGCCTTTGCACCAATATATTGTAGATGCAGACGGATCTAAAAATTGTAAAGATATTAAAGCAAAAGCAATTATAAGCTAACTATTGCTTAACAATATTGGAGATGCATGTTGGTTGATTTACTGCACTTGAGATTGATTGCAAACATTAAATTTACTGAAATTAATAACGATGACATCTCTTGCACATGAAAGTATAGGATCAAATGGAGCTAGCTGTTATTTTATGTCGAGATTCATTATATATTGTAGATGCAGACGGATCTAAAAATTGTAAAGAAATTAAAGCAAAAGCAATAATTATAATGATGCTCACTGGAGATGCATGCTGGTTGATTTATTGCACTTTAAACTGATTGCAAACATTAAACTTACTGAAATCAATAATGATGACATCTCTTGCAATGACATCTAATTGTGTCTTTGCCATTTGCAAGACATGGCTGTTTTTTTTTTAATAGAAATGATAATTTACATTAAAAGAAAAATTGCAAAGTAATACATACACCATTCAAATCCCATCTTATTATTCATGGTATTGATCAATATAAAAATTTGATCTTTAGTCTTTAATTAAAGCACACCGTTTTAACAATATGATTAGTTGTGAAAATTAGCAAAAAGTTAACAATATGATTAATTGTGAAAATTCTGAACAAATTGAATATAAATTAATTCTTGTTTTAATTAATCTATATTTTTATGAAATAAAAAGTTAAATTTTCTTAACAAAGAATGGGGGTATTAAATTATTTATAATTTAACGATAATTACTTTTAAATTATAGAAAATAATCATCTAGTAGTAATTAAAAAACCACTAAAATCTTAATATAAATTTATAATTTTATTTTATTAAATAAATTTTAAAAATTGATTAAAAATTTAAAAATAATAAAATAAAATAAAAAGAAAATTAATTCAATTGGTGAAGGTGTACAAGTTGAATTCTTTCAAAACTATTAAGTTAAATTCTTTTATATATATATATATATATATATATATATATATATATATATATATATATATATATATATATATATATATCCCAAAACATCAATTCTGGTGCACATGAAAGCAGAGGATCAAATGGGAACTACCTGTTATTTTAAGTCAAGTTTCATTATGTGAGGAGAATCAACATTAATTATTTTTTTTTAGGAATTTGAAAATATATATTAAGTTATAAAAATAATTGTAAGATGTATTGAAGATAAAATTAAATTTTATTTGGGATTGTCAATATGAAAATATTAATATGAATTTGATTTTTAAAAAAATCAACCAAAAATTAACAAAAACATAGATAACAAATTATAAAAAGCAAATTACAAAGTAGAATAAAAAGCAATGAAAACATAGATAACAAATCATAAAAAATAAAATGTAAAGCAAAATAGTATCTAAGCAATAAGAGCAATCACAATTAGTATAGGAAGATTTGTAAGATCATCTATCTTGTCACCACCCAATACAACAATAAATGAGGTTTTTTTTACATTGCCATCCTAACACTATTATGATAATTTCATAAGGTGTAGATGATATATTTTTCTTATTATATCAAAAATTTATGAAAAAATGCCAAGATGACATAATGAGTTGTAACTCTTGAGATGTTACATGTATTAAATTATTATATTATCATCATCAATTGCAAAATTTTACATATTTAGTAACCTATTATAGCCACTGCATTCTCTATTATGAACTTATTTTAAAGAAATATTAGCTTCCTCATACCCAAGGCATTTAAGCAATTGTCAAATGACTTATTAGAAAGAGTATCACTAATGATAACATGTAAAATAACATATTTCAATATTATTTTATGATCTATCTAGAAAAAATTAGGAATAGTATTATCTAATAGTCTTATTTGTTAATTTATTTTAATATTAACATACCACTATAAAATTGATTTAACTATCAACATAGAAATAAAACTAGTTCATCTAGTGCTAATAATAAAATAATCATCTATTATAACCTTTTGATAGTAAGTATTAATTGATCATTTGTAATTTCTATCAAAATAAGTGAATCAATGTTAAACATAATGTCAGTGAGGTGATGTTTCTTCTTAAATTGTTTCCAATCTCAAATTCATTAAAGTAGGTGATCAAAATATGTACTAAATCTTGATATGTAATTAGTTTATTTTCATAGATTTGATAATGTGTGAATTGATTCACGAAAATTTGAGAATCATTGTTAAATTTTATGGATTTTATATTTAAAATAGGAGTAGTGTTTAAATATAGAAGCAAGACCATATATTTTTTAATATTATTGGTGCATTGAAATATCAAGCCATATGCTAATGGAATATTATGACCTTGGGGTGTCACCAATATAATATTGATGCCAACACCCATCAAAGTACATGATCTATGTCATGTCGTCATTACTACATATAAAAAACTCATCTCAAAAAGTATAATTCATATAGTTATTAGACAATAAACGGCACATGAATGGCTGATAATAAATTAATTGTAATATTTTTCCTCTTTATCTTCATCATCATATTTTGCTAATAAGTTTCATAAAATACATTCATAAGGTGATGTGTCTAAAAAAAATTGTAGATATTAAAGATAAATGACATAATAAATTTTGGTGGGTTGGATATAGAGTCTTTATTTGATCAAAATATCTTGCCAAACTTTATCTAGTTCAAATTTGACATTTTTGTGTAACAATATAGAAAATGTTTGGGTTTTATTTTAATTTGAACTACATCAAGGTTTTATGATCAACCGAGAGTACTTTCTAGTTTAACATCTCATTTTTCCAATCTAACAAGCAGAGGTTTTATAATCAACCAAGATTAATTTATTAGGACCAACTTTGATATCATGTTGGTAGATAATAAAAACAAATAATGTTTTGAATGTGAAACCAAAGACACCTATTAAAATTTAATCATATGCTTTATTTTCAAAGATTCTCAAATATTTGTTGTAAGTATTTAGCATGGTATTTATATTTGTTTGATTTCATCAAAATATCATAATTTTTGTTCTCAATGATGTCATGAATGTATTCATAAATTATGTAAGTCATAGCCCTTTGATAAATAATACCAACATTTTTAAGTCATAAAATAATTGAATACAATAAAAAAATGTTCTCAATGGGGTAGTGAAATAAATCTTATACTAATAGGCAAGGTTAATCTTAATCTTATTTTAGATGGAAAATCCATCCATGAAGGAGAGAATTTCACACCCAATGGTGGAATAAATAATTATATATCAATATTAGGTAGAGTAAACTTAGCCTTAGTACAAGCCTTGCTCAAATCTTTGAAGTCATTGTGAATAAGTAATGTGTATACACCTCTAAGGTTTTGAAACATGTACAATGTTTTCCATCAAAGGTAACTGATCAATTGGTTGGATAAACCTATAATTTAATATTCATTATATCACATCTTTAATAGATAAAGCAACTTTAGGATGCATCTTATAAATATTTTCTTAATTAATTTAATATCTCAATTGACTACTAGATTATGAACTACTTTAATGGATGAGTCAATATTGAGCAAGTCAAAATAAGCCTAGATTAAAAAAATTGGGAAGATACTATAAGAGATCTCTATGGTATTTATCTTATTGTGGTGTTATTTATGCACTAAGTAATACCATATTAGTATATTTTATAATACCATAGATGAATTCAATTATATCTTTGTAAATTAATACACATTGGTCCCCAATGTATGGTGTAGTAGGTAATCAATCAAGATGATCTAATGATATTTGTTTGTTTATATGAGAAGGATCACGTCCATAAAATTTAGCTTAATCATTAAGCTTATGAGGTAATATCGATTTATGGTTATAAGATATAAATTTGACATATGATGTTAGTAAAAATATCAAGTATAATTAGTTCAGGTAAAGCTTCTACATCAATCATCTTAAGATGTACAATTTACGAATATTCAAACATAGAAAAATTCATTTTGATGTATTTAATATACCTAAAAATAGATACTATGTAAAGGTTTATACATTGAATCAAAATACTAATTGTAATAATTAATAGATCCACCATTTTTCTTCAAGGATTTAACTCTAGTTGTAGTGCCTACACTATATCCAAGAGCTAGTTTAAGTTGATGAAGAGTAGGTACTAATTAGATCAGTAATATATTATTCATTTTTCTCTAACCCACTACCTCTATATAACAAATTTTTGTGCATATTTAACCGTTTATATATTATTCTTCAAGTATTTTAAAGTGGACTAATAGACTATGTGCATTGGTTGTTATTGAGACAATTGTGGATTATAAGTTTCTTACCCTTATTTGTGATAGGTGGTGTGCCTTTGAACATGGACAAAAGGAATGGTTTTCCATAATCTTGAGGATTATGATATAATTGGACATTAAAGAATATATGGATGTCATCTCTATATTATGAATCATATATAATGCATTCTGATGAGATGGCTAGTAGTTACTAAAAAGAGATCACTACCCTTACATAAGTAAAGAATAATAAATTTGACAATAATATCATTCATGTAGGAAATAATACTTTAGTTTCCTATCATAAGTCATGCTATCATGGTTTATTTAATGAAACTTCTAAAAATATCACCACAATTCATAGTCAAAACAAGGTTAAAGTGTTTCATCCCCCTTCTTAATTTGGTATAAAACTATTATTAATAAACTGATCAAGCAAAGTATTGAAAGTTATGTTATTATTCTTTCTATATTACATAATAATCATTTATTCTAATGTTTCAGGACTCTTTATATAACTTATTATCAAAGAAATTTAGGGACCTACACCTTCCCTAAAACACAATTTTTTTTCTTTGTTAAATTAATGTTTTTCTATGGATATAACTTTAGTATACTTTTTCTTATCATATATCATTTGCCAACTAGGAAAACATCTAGCCAGTCAGGTTAGGCATCTATTTTTGTTTTCTAAATGATAAGCATCTAACCATACAAGTTAGGCATCTATTATCTTGTGCCAAAAGGGCAAGCATCTAACCATACAGGTTAGGCATCTACATATGAGTAGGTTATGCTTTAGCCAGAGACTTGACTCATCAAAATCAATTAGATCATGAGTCGGTCACTGTTCACAACTCAAATTTACTAGATAATCATTGAGGTTACCATGATAAGAGTATAGATCATACAACAAATAGTCATATTCTACCTTAGAATTTGGCCTAAAGCCTCGAGAACTGTGATGATCCAATAAGGATCCTTTCAAGTATATCATAAAATTCTTATATTTTCTTTGTTTATCTAAACTAGGGTCTTATTATAATGGTCTTGATTTTTCATTAACTTTAATATTTTTTAACACACAACCCCAAACCCAATCCTATTCACATGTGTACAAGAAGCATCATTCACTTCCCAAACTACCTACATACCTACTTTCGAACATGATCAAGGTGTAGTATGCATGTTGTTCTATTTTATATTCTAAATTTCTTGTGAACTATAGATCTAGGTATGCAGCCCTTTTTAGGGCCCAGTTCCCCAGATAGTTTCTATGTGATTGCTACCCAAATGGGAGTAGAAAAGTATCAATTTAAGTGAGTGATTACTTGTTTAACTAAACTAGCCTTAAGTCCTAACAAGAAATAGAAATGAACATTTTTAAGCTACATCCCCCCTTTTCTACTTATTATTTACATCAACAATGTTTTTCATCCTTGCTTCAGACAACCTAATTCCTACAATTGTTGTTTCTAAATTTTTGTTATCTAAGAGCCATATGGTTAATGGTTTCTTGATAATAATTAGTTTAAAATTCTCAATTCTAATTTTCATTGATCCTTTTTTATGGTACGAAGCTTTGAGTATTAAATGTACTTTATCCATTTTTATTTCATAAATTCACAAGTTAGAATCATTTAATGTATTCAAAGTCATTTTCTAATCTTAATTAGTGCTGTTGAACAAGAGGGATTGTCCCACCCCTTGGTCTTAATGACATGACATGGTCCTTACTTCTCCCCAATGTTTTCTAAGGATGATGCCCAAATGTTGTT
>JARHVA010005389.1:92500-112500 GCA_037957365.1 Torreya grandis
CTTAATTATACCAAGGATCTTAATTTTGTCCTTCCAATAGTTTCCCTTTATATATTATTTATAATCATTGTTATATTCATCAAGTGCATTTTCCTACTCAAAGAATTGGTAACACTGTTCTTCTTTCCCTTAATATACTCAATTTCAAAATTGTAATCACTCAAGAAATCCAACCAACTTCTCTACCTATAATTTATATTGGGATGATTGAATATGTACTTTAGCCCTTGATGGTCAATTTTTAGTTCAAAAAGTTTCCTAATAAGGAAATATTTCCACTTCTATAAGGTGTGACCAATTTCCACCAATTCTAAATCATGAGGGGCATAATTTACTTCATGGGTTTTCAATTTCTTAGACTCATATAAAATTATGCCATCATTCTAAATGATTAAACCTCCTAATCCTTCAATGGATAAATCTACTACAACCATAAAATGTCCATTTGGATCGAGTACCTTCACGATGGGTGCCATCATCAAATTTTCCTTCAAAATCTAGAAAGCTTTATCACACTACTTTGTCTATATAAAGTTCTTATCTTTCCTTTGTAATGTCGTAATCGAGTTGGTGATCCTAGAAAAACCTTCAAAAAATCTCCTATAATATCTTGCTAACTCCATGAAACTCCTTACTTATAATATGTTCCTAGGAATTAGCCACTCCATTACTGCTTATTGACCATTTTGTGAATCTTGCATGTAAAAATACCCCCCCCCCCCTCATTTTTTCCTTGAAGACTTGTTCTTCATGACTTTTGCCCTAAAACCAAGTCTTAACCCTTTAAAAATCAAATAAAAAGTTACTTTTGTGTAGGTGCAGGTGTTGTCTCATCAAGCGTTGGTATTTTACAACACTCATAGAGTAAATCAGGTTCTTAGAATATCATTACTTGTAAGCTTTACAAGTAATAAGTAGGAGCACTTGACAAACTCGAAAGGGTCTATGGCCAGTTCCAGTGTAAGTCAAGTTTTTCAAATTACTTTAATTTACAAAAGGGTTAGAGTAGTTCAATTTGGGTTTGTGGGATTACTTGACTTATGATCTTTCATCAGTTCGAGTCATTCACAAACCTAAAAGGGTAAGTAAGAACCAATTGGGTTTTGAGACATCTTTAATTCAAAGCTTTTTGAGTAAGTACTTTAAAAGAGCCCAAAATGGTCTTAGCTTCTTCTTAATGTAAGTTTTTTTTTTACGGAGGGCACTTGGGTATTCTATAGGGTCATTTTTAATTTCCCTTAAGGGTATGTGCCATTGCAGGAGGCATCTCAAGGATGGAATCGACCTTTACAAAAATTTTGAAGGGTATGTTTAAAGGAAGAATTAACCTTGTAAAGGGCTTTTCATCTATGTGAGGACCAATACAAAAGTTTTGAAGGGTACTTTTGGCTCAAAATGCCTTTATGGAGGGCAACGAGTTGAAGGAAAGGGACAAAGGAAAAAATCCTGAAGGGAACTTGGCCTTCAGGCAAAGTGAAAAGCAAAAGGATTTTTCCTTCAGACATTTTGTTTGAAGTAAAACTAAAGCAAACAAGCCAAGGTAGAATTCCTTCAGACAAAATGTATGAAGGAATTCCATCGAGCATTTTTTTGAACAAATTTGATGGTCATATAAAGAGGACTCTATTCACTTTTTCAAAGCATCATTTTCAGAGTTTCGAAAGGGTACCGACCCTTGCAGAGGGTGATTTTAGATGGGAGAAGCCTTTGCAGAGGGAATTTTAAGAAAGATATGGATAAAGACAAAAGGCCCAAAGGGTACATGCCCTTTGAGAAAAGAAGAAATCAAAGGAAAGGATTATTTCAGATAAAATGTTTGAAGGAAAGCACAACACAAAGGTCCACCAAAAGAAAGGTGAAGAAGGCAAACCCAAAAGAGAATTTCTTCAGACAAAATGTTTGAAGGAATTGCTTTAGAGATTTTGTCCAAAGGAATTTGACATTACCAAAAGCTTGAAGGCCTAAGAAATAATAATCACCTGAGAGCTTGAATGGTAAAAGGAAAAAGTGAAAAGCCAAGGCAAAGGAAAATAACAAATTAAAGTAAAACAAGGTAGGTAACCCATAATATGGCCACGCAACACAATAAAGTAAAATCTCAAAACATTCCAAGTGGTATGACAAGTCAAAATCATAGACCCAAGGTTGAACCAGACCAAGGTAAGTGGCACATGTGTCATCAAAAAGAAGAGTAAATACACAGGTGAAATAGTCTCTACGAAAACCAATAAAAGAATTATTTTTCAAACTATATAGGAGTGTAGCCCATGTTTTCATGCTTCACCATTAATGCATAGCCAATTACACCAAGCATTGAAGAGAGCATGGTCCATTCAACACAAATTAGGGATGGCTTTGTTAGTTGGTAGGAGTATACCATGCTTTTACAAGCCCAAGATAGTAAGGGAAGTGACTTGGACATCTACAACATGGCTCTCCCATACATAATTGGAAGAATATGGTAGTATCATGGGCTTATGGTGTCTAAAGAAGTGTTTAACTTAGCATGGGTTTCCACCCCTTGATTTAACAACATCTTGTTTCTAAGTTATCTATATATTTGTAACTTCTCCTTTGAGAAAGGATCTCTCAGCATTGTATTGTAAAGCCCTGAAGGAATTTACCTTTAATCAAAATAAGCATTTTACCTACATTTAATCATGCACTTTTTCATGTGTCTATGGTTTTATCTTAAGTTAGGTCATTTCCTTTTCATGCTTTCATAAGTTTATGCCAACATAACTAGTGTATTCTGAGTTCTTCTCTTATAGGTCAACAAGAAGTATCCATCTTAGAGTATAGGTAGATGTGAATAGGCTATCCATATTGTGTATTAGAACACCTTTGGTAGTTCCTCCTCCCTATATCTCCATAAGATCCCCTTTTCAAACACCGATGTAGGAAAGGTTCTCATTTGAATGAAGTGTGTGTTTTTTTTCTCTCTGGTGTAAAGTGTATATCAAAGTTGAGTAGAACAACCATTTTGGTACATCACTACATTAGTTTAGGTTCTAATTTCAATATGTTTCTCCCTTTACATCCCCCTACATTATTATTAGTAATAAATCTAGGGCCTTAAGGTGCATTAAGGGGATCTAGCCCCTAATCTAGAGATTCATCCCTCAAGTTTGTAACCCATAGCAAGAGAAATGTCTTCATTATGCCATGTGGAGGAAGAGAGATGAAACTCCCTTCAGAGGGTGCAATCCATAGTGTCAATAGTTTTTTACATGCTCGATGGGACAAATTACCATGTCCTACAAGTTTTAGGATTGGTGCTGGTCTTGATATTATTAAAAATCCAAAAGAAGGAGCTATGTTCAGCACCTAGTGATTCCATTCAGGAAATCAATCTCTATTTAATGATTATCCTAGCATTCCATGCCAAAGGTCACTATGAGAACTTCTTCTAAGGGTATCGCTTTTGAATTTTTTTGTTTTCCTTTAAACTCAATGAAAAGGCTGAGGTATGAAAATACCCACCCTTACGTAGCAAGACACTTTCTTAAACTAGCCATAAATGATACCTACTCAAGGAGACCCTAGTTGAATCCTTTCATAGCCATGGCAACTCTGGGGGCTTTCCCTTTTGTGGCCTTCAATATCCAAAGTCCCTTGAGCCTTCAATAGTATGACCCAATTCTAAGGACCTCTCTCAAAAGTGTTCTCCTCTTTAGTAGAGAGGGCCCAATCACTATTGTCAAGCATATTAGAAACATAGATAACCTATACAACATCCATAATATTAGTGAAGAAAATGTATCCATTATATTTCTAGCCTTGTCTCTCAAAGAGCAAGTTTTGGACTAGTATGGGACCTTGCCTATGAACTTAGTTGGCTCATGTAATGAGTTAGGGACCCTCTTGATGAATAGGTTTGGGGGAAAAAGTAACCATTTGTCTCTAGTTAAACAATTAACTACCATGAAGAGAGCCCCACATAGTTTATGCAAGATTTTAATACTAGGTTCCAAAAGACTTGGGATAGAATCCTAATTCTTGTTAGGCCAACCCCAAGCTATGAGTTATTTTACTACTTAAAGGCCCTCAATAGTGACATTGCTATCATGATACAGTCCATGGGTGGAAACACTTTTCCCACTACTTATCAGATAACCATAGCTGATAAAAATTTCCTTGTTCAAGTAGGAAAGATAGCTCCTAGACCTCATATGCCACTATTTCTTAATTTATATCCCTCGGTCCAACCTGTTGTGCCCTCTCTAGCCCCTCTACCTAATCAAGAGAACCTAGTTGCTACCTCTATAAATGATCTCCATGAAGTTAAGATCCTACTACAAAGTGTTACCAATGAGTTAGTTACCCTCAAGAGACAACAAGCTCAGATTTGTAGGCCAAATCATGGCTACCAATAATTTAGGCAAGTAAATAGGCCTCCCTTCCAAAATTATAATCAAGTACAAGGTCAAACTACACATGTCAAGCCTTATGAAAGCTATAATCCAAATGCCCCTTTATCTTCCAAGGATTTTATCCCCACTCAAAATAATTTAGTGCAGGAGCAACCCAATTATCCACCTTTGGAGCATGACCAGGAACAGGTTGTTTATGCTAGTGAGCTACCAAATCAAAGCATGACTATACAAGGTGATTAGGCAGCCCAATTCTAAAATTTTGAGATATCAACACAACCTGTGATAGATATTAGGTAGGCTCAATCTGATTCCACTCTTATGAATCACTTGGAAGGATAGTTCTATGCAGTCAACTATGTGGGGAGCACAAGTAATCAAAATGTTGGTGTTATAACCAACACTAGGTTTAAAAGGAGAGCCATTGATGAAGCTCAAGTAGAAACTCAAGCACCTATAGCATCTCCTTCACCACAAGTAAATCAAAATTTTCCCAATTATAGGCCACTGGTTATAGCTTTAGCTCCTCAAGTTGCACCATAGGTTACGAATGTTCCCAAAGAGAACTCTAAAGGGGGCAATCCTTCAATCACTGTAGTGGACCAAGTGAATAATATACACATGAACATATCATTATGGGATTCTTTAGCACTATTAGGACAAAAGGATATACTCTAGAAGGAATTATATGCACTAGGTGAACAAGTTGTCTCAACAAGAAATGATAATGTGTTGATAGTAAATGGGGCTCCCCCCATGTGAGGTCAAGAAAAAAAAGATGAGAAGGTTCCTCCCTTCTATTTTTCTCTAATTATAAGTGATTTATTAATCCATAATTGCATCATTGATAGTGGATCAAGCACCTCAATTATGCCCAAATATATAACTAATAAGCTAGTCCTCAAGTATGAACAAATAACCAAATGAGTTCTATAGCTAGATGGATCACCATCTAAGACCTTCAGAGTGGAAATAAGCATGAATCTAACTCTCCATGCCTATCTAACCTTCTCAATTCCTCATGCTATGGTAGTGTCAGATGTTCCTCCTTACTTCTATCTTTATTTGTCAAGGGATTTCACATCAAAGATAGTTTGATACTTGGCAGCCAATATTGGGATCAAGATACCAAAAGGATCTTGTTCATTTCCAATAGAATCCTTTAAATCACCTTATTTCCTATAGAAAAATTTCAAATCTTTTTTTTTGAAAAAGTCACTTGATATCTTTGTACCCCTTTCTTCAGTCACTTCCCACTAGTTAGTTTCTTCAATGGGAAAATAGATCTGTTAAAAATCATAAAACCATGCCTCCTCTCTCTGAATATGGAGATAAAGGCTCTAAGCTTACCAAGAAAAACAAGAATACTTTTCCTCCTAAAATCATGGGTTATCCATCCACCTTAAAAATCATTTCAATCTTCCAATTCTATTCATTTTATCCAAAACTTTATATGTTTAATAGCTAGAATGTCTATGTGAAATCTTAAAGAGTTATTCAACACAAATTTCTAAGGATAGACCCATTTGATTTTCAATACTAAAGTTATCTCATATTTTTCTCTACACATGTGGGTCAAATGTATATATCTAAAATAGATCTTGATTGTCCCATCCAAAATGACCTATATGAGTGATTTATCCCCTTCCTCTATAGCTAGTAAAAGAGAAAAATAATATTCTCCAATATAGGTCAAGAAAACACCCAACCAACCCAACACCTTGTCATATACAGGAAACCTTGATCTAGGATTTCCTTAATAAAGACAATCTAGTTTTGTTTCATCCCCATTCCCATCTCCATCCTCCTCCTTCCTTTTGCTCAATTTTAAAAACTCCTCCCTTGCTCTCCTTCTCACTCTTCCTATTACACAAATCCCACTTAGCTTCAAACTTATGAGGAAAAAACCACAGTGAATGGAATCCCTTTAAACACCTCTTGTAGATAGATAAATAAATAAATGACTATTGTTAGATAAAAATCCAAATAAATTATGTGATTTAGATAGAGGTTGGCAAAAAAAATTATTTCAAATAAATATTTGCTCTGCTGAGGGAACAGAACCCCATAAAAAATTAAAACACTCATATCAAACCAACAATAACATGGAACCAACAAGCCCCAAAACTTCTTCTCTTGGCAAGCCTCATCAGGACCCAAATCACCATCCTCCTCGACTCCCAAATTCAAAATTCTACCCCAAGTCGTCTGACTATGAAAATAATTACAACTTAAAATTTGTATTATGGTTTTTTTACTTTTTTATAGATTACTTTAAATTTAGTTTAATAACATTTTGTCAAAATTTTGTAATAAAAATATTATAATGTAGGAGATATAATTAAAATAGTGACCATCATTTTTTAATTTAGTTTTAGTTTTTCAACTTTTAAGTTTGTCCTTTTTTATTTGTTTAACATTTTAACTTATACACTTCTTGTTTGGTTTAGCCTTTAGGCATTTTGGGTGCATGTTTCATTTCCGAAAGGCATTCCACCATACTAATAATCTATTTAGTTGTAGCTTTTCACCCACCAAAATTGAATTCATTGAACACATTTGTCTCATTTTTCTAACATTTTGATTTGGTGTCTAAAGCAAAATATTAACATTTCATTTCAGGTTAAAAAATTTAACACATTCATTTTAGTGTTTAAATAATGAACCATACTTACATTGGTGTTCTAAAAATAATTATTGTATTTTATTACTTGAGTGATTATTTGTTGTGTTTGCAGTAGTTTAGATTGTGTATGCTCTCATGTTTCCCCCTTTGTAGGATCCTAAGTAATCAAAAATAGAAAAATTACTTGATTACTTATTTCTTATATTAATTAGTTTAATTTTATTCTAAAATTATTTGTGTGTATGCCATAAATCTCATGTATGCTCTTTCGTTGGCACCACATTGGTGATGATACTTGAAATCAAAGGAGACATTATTATTTTTTATTACCTTAATTATGCTTTCATACGCTCTTCCCTCAACATCACACTAGTGAATATTTTTGGAAATAAAAAATAAGATTTCAACCTTTTCTTTTGACTATGTAGGGTGTATTTCATCTCCTTCCTATTAGTCATTTGGGCATGAAAACTGAAAATTAATACCAAAACATCCATAAAAACTTCATACCTATAATAGGGTATATAAAATGAGTGGCGTATGTTGTAAGATACTAATGCCTATGTATGAATCACAACTTGTGAAAAAATGATTTATTCCTTATACTAAGCTATCAAACATCACCCTCAAATAATCTAATTTATCACCGAGTTATTATGGATGGAATGATCATAAAGGGGAGAGACCCTCTTGAAAATGGACCATTATTAGATTTATTATTCAACATATTTTAGATTTTCATGTATCATAAGGTGTATCGGGGACCATCCATAAATATTTATACAAAAATTAATCCTAAGGAAGCAATTTTATCTACATGTTTATGGTGCACTGATAAATGACTATCCCTAGGAAGTTACTCTGAACATACCCATAAAATTGGGTTTAGTGGGATACAAGCATGGAAGCCTTTGTATTTAGTAGTTTGGAACATTAGGCTATCAGTATACAACCAACAATAAAATGGAACGGAGAGCTCAAAAATTATTCAAGAAATTTTCTAGATCATATTTTTACCGTGTAGTTTTGCTTGAAATTATTCTCTTAGCTTATATGTTTGCTTGTTTTATTTTTTATGTATGCATGAACATTATTCTTTTCAATTAAAAAATAAATTTGACTAAAATAAACTAGTATAAAACCAAACTTTCACTAAAATCAAATCCAAGTCAAATTCCTAAAGTTGAATTACATCAATTTACACTCAGTCTTGCATCCATGGCATATTTCACTAGAAGGCAAGCCAAAAGTAACCCTTTTTTATTCAAATATGACATTGAAAATAAATTAAATAACAATATATTCCTTCCAAATCAATAACATGGTATTCATACCATTAGTGACATTGATCAAAGTGAGTATGGCCAAGATAATACTAGTTAGTGATTCATAATGGATTAAGTTAAAACCTACATATTATAATATCTCTACCAAAATAAAGGACACTTCATGTTGTATCTAACCCATGTAGGTTATTTCACTTCTATTTAAAGAGACTCTACACACCTCACCTATAGATAATACCAAGAGATATATGACCAAGAACAAACCACTACTAGTTATCACACAAATCAAAATCAACAATGTACTAAAAACCATCTATGGATCACAAATCTACTGATAAAGGAAAATCAACTTTAGTAGAGTAGTATTTTCAAGACCTAAATAGAGTAATAATATACCAATTTTAAGAAGTTAGCCAAAAGATAACTACTTTGGCCTTAACTCTAGTGTTGACATCATCTAATCCATAAACCTTGTCTAATTAGTAACAACAAATCCCACTCAATCAACAATAATGCATATCATTTAGTCAAAAATAATAACCTAGTAATTATACAATGCCATTTTACATTCATATCCTAATAAACCCAACAACACTATTCAACCTCTATCAACCCATTAATATGAATCACATTATTAACTAAACACTCCTTTTACTTAAGACTGTCAAGAGATGAAAAATTCTCTTCAAGGATTATAGGTAGGGAAACAAATTGTGAAATTAAATTTTCAGGAAATGTGTCCATATCCATTTGATATAATTATTTTAAAATTTCCCTTTCCTCCTCACTTTGATACACCAAAATTTTATAAATACAAATGGAAAGGATATCCATGGGAGCACCTTAGATATTTATTCATGGTTTCTTAGGAAGTGGCACATAATCACATGTTCTTTATAAATTTATTTATTTGAAGCTTAGGTTTTCAAGATTTGGAATGGTTCCTCCATTTTC
This sequence comes from Torreya grandis, assembly GCA_037957365.1. NCBI lineage: Eukaryota > Viridiplantae > Streptophyta > Pinopsida > Cupressales > Taxaceae > Torreya > Torreya grandis. The sequence goes on from JARHVA010005389.1 coordinate 101,740, forward strand.
CTAATAAATCAATCACTATATTTTTATAATTATCATAAAATTTGTATACCTATCAATGTTGAACTTGATTTAATATTGATGGACCTTTACAAATCCAAACAGATAAATGGGTATTTTTTTCATTCTTTTTGCAATGGTAGAGGAGTTTGGCTAACCAATTTCCTCATTCATTTCCTAAAAAATAATTAGTAGATATTTTTTTGATAAATCTTAATCATGAATTAAACTATCATGTGAAATTATAATTTGCCATTGCATTCAATGAGATCATAAAAAAGGGATTAAAACTTGAAAAGGCCCTCATTGAAAATTTTATATTCAAAGTGTTGTTTAAAGACATTCCAAACTAGCCTCATGTTATTTATTAACCTAAAATAAATAAACCCAAGTTATTTAATAATAAAAATAATTTAGTGGGTGATGGAGTTAAAGAGACCAAACATGTAAAAAATGTTCAAACAAGGCATGTGGAGAATGTCCAATCCACTCTAAAGGTCACTCTTAAAAGAGCCCCTATCAAAACATAATATCAAAGAATAAATTTTGTGTCTCTCAAAAAAACCATAGAATGGGTTTTATAATATCCTATGGTGGAAAACATGATCATAATCCAAATAACAAATCCTTTTAAATTTGGACAACCTAATCCACAATGATATTAAGAAAATGAATACTATGATTATCATCACATCAAAGGGCATGCTATATATTAGTGTATGCATCTAAAACACTATATTCATACTTCTATTTGCACTAGCATCCTTAAGTAAGACTATTTTTTTTATTTTATAATGATAGTGAATTTAGTTTACCCAAGCAAGATGGATTAGAGATAAGATGCATATTTTTATGTACCCCAAGTAGGGAAAAAGTTACAATCTTGAATGCTAAGCATTCATTTAGGAGTTAAGTGATTGAAATAAATGATGAATGATTATATTGATGAATATTTAAAAGAATTTATAGGTTGATATAAAGGTATGTGTGGATGGTTTAATGAATTTCCAAAGAATGAATAAGTCATAAAAAACCAAGTACACAAGGTTGCCCTAAAATGATGAAATAATGATTTGAACATTGATGTGATGATTTATTAAGGAATATCAATGAAGGATGAAGATGAATTGGATATGAATCACATATTAACACATTGACCTATGGGTTATTTAATAAATCAAGTTCAAAAAATATGTATGAACTTAATTCATCATATGGGGCATGGATATTAATACACAAAATGATCAACAACACTAAGAAGAATATGGACCATGGGACAATGATGAACTGACCTTGGCCTCATCTACTCTGATACCAAATGATGGAACTATCCTTTTACTTCTCTGATACCAAATGATGAACTATCCCAGACTGATATTCATCAACACAAAATCATAACAACAATGACCCTGCAGAGTTCGTAGATTCAAGCCTGCAGAGTCCATAGTTATGAACCTGTAGAGTCAACCATGAATGTAAAAACACTTCTAGATACCCATTAAGCCCTTATCTAACATACTGTAGAATCTCATGAGGTTACTTTGTATGGAATTGTACTTTCTTCTTTAAGCCCTGCTTTAATTAGCCCTCCAAACAAGCAAATCTTCAAATATGAAACAATACACTAAGTGTTAAAGAAAACCAATCACAATTTTAGACACCATTTATCTTACTTATTCTTATACCAAAGTTTCAAGTCTCCACCATCACTGGAAAAATAATTTCCTTCAACCCACTTGACCTCTTCTTGTTTGCCCTTAAGCTCAACTTCTTGGTTTATGAGACAAATCTATATTGTACAAATGGTACCACATCCACAATACCTGAATCATCCATGGTTTCACAAAATAATCATGTTCACCAAGTTTCAGCTTCTTACAAGGGTTAGAACTCCATTTTTAGCATTTTCTCCAAAATGAACTAACTTTTGCACAGTCCTAGACAAGCCTGGAAAGGATAAATTACATATCTTGAGAATAACAGGATTTAAAAACATCATTCCAACTTCAAAAGTTCTTTTTTTTTATTCTCAAACTTTTATATTTAGGCACCTAAGGTTAATCATGTATGGATTTTCTCATATTACAAAATTTTCTCAAAACTGAATTCTCAGGACAGCAAGCAAGCTGTTCGCAAATAATTTTATAACTTGAACACATTTACCCTTCAAGCCTGAAATTTTACTTTTAAAGCTATATAATAACATCCTTCAACATTATCTTTTTAATCTAATTCTTGATAATTTGTGGTTTGTTCCCAGCTATAACCTATGCATGATCTCTAGTGCATAGAACCTTGTTTTAGCAGGCTTCAACCAAAGAAAACATTATCAAATCTGAGTCTTAAGTATCACAAGGACTAAAAAAGTTCCAAATCACCTTTTCCTTATGTCTATTAACCTTATCAATATTCACAAACTAATCAAACACCCATTAACAACATCCCATGAGGCTATTCTAGCTTAAACACTTAAATTTGCACCAAGAACATGCATTAAAAGATCAATACATACCATTCACACTCAGGCACTCCAGATAGACAATTCAATGGCTTTGTCCTTTCTTTTATTACTTTCAAACATCTACTACAAACCCATATGCATTCCAATTCACACCTTTTATGTACAAGGACCTAAAATAGTCTATAATACACCCGAACTTCAAACAATGAACTTGATTGTTCTTGAATCTCACTTCAATCCCTTTAAATGACTCCTAAAGCCTCTATAATATAGATTTAGGCCTCATAAATCTACTGATTCAAACTCCTTATCAATAGAAACAAACTCTCTTTGTTTAGAATGGTCTTAAAACTGCCCACGATCTTCTCCTTTGACAACTCAATTTTTAACAACTTGCCAACTTGCTTCTTTATCTTGACAAATTAGACTTTTCTCCCCCTTCCAACGTGGGGATTAGGTAATGAGCTGTTTTTAATAAGGTAGAAACACATTTACAAGTTTTTTTTACTTTCATGAACCCCTTATGTGAGGTTTAGCGCTTACTTGCCTCTTTTTAGAATTTGATTTTTCAAATCAATGTTTTTGGAGGGAAATTCTATGATTTGAATTCTCTTGCACCTATGGACCTTTTGACACCTAGAACACTTTCAAAACACCTAATAGAGACTATTCAAACTATCTAAGACCTCATAAGGTCTTTACAATGCATTACATGTTTTTTAAGGCCTCTAGGCCTTTACAAACAACTTGTTTTTTCCCTAAGCCTATTTACATGTTTGAGTGATGTTCCTGCATCAGATTCCTGGGCTTAAAAAGTTTCATGAGCTCCTACTCATGAGGTTCATTTGTTTTGCCATTTACAAACGTCAAACTTTTACAAAACAAATATCTTCTTCATTCAATTTTTCATACAAATGTGCATGTTCTTGACTACCACACTTGTGTCTTTTTTTGCTTGTTGTCTTTTCCTTCCAAAGTATATCTTACTGTCTCTTCATCTTCTTTACAGCTTTCTTATTTACATATTCATCCTCTTGAATGAGGACATCAACTTCCATTCTCTCTTCTTGAGCTCTTAGAAGATCTCTCTTCTCCAAGTACTTGACCTCCTTATCAAGCAAACCTATATAATCACCATTCAAAGTAAAATTAGAAACAAAAATTTGAGACCATTGGGTCTCTCCAAATTTTTGAGCCAATACTTTCTGCTCAAGTATAGCTTCTTGGTCCTTTGTCTTCATTTCTTCTTCATAGCAATGTTCTACCTCCTCAAATATTGTTATAGGACAAGTTTTGTTCTTCTCTTCATGGTTAATGGCATATTATAAGACTACCAACTCTTCCAACAAATGCTCTTTGTTTTGATAGACAAAAATCTTGTTTGGTTCTCCACCAAGGTTTTCTATCTCCTTCAGGATATCTTCTTCAATTGTTAAGGCTAAGAATTTAACCTTCTCTCCATCTTCTTCTTGCAGCTGTTCTACCCCTTGGTATACAAATACCCATTCTTGTTTCTTACCAAGCAACTCTCCTTCATCTGCAAATTCTTGATCAAACTGCCATATTTGTTTTAAGAGATCTTCCTCCTTAGTGATTAGTACATTTTGATCAAAATCAACTATATCAACATTATGCAACTGAAATTTTTCATTTTCAATCTTTTCTAATTCTAAATTTTGATCATTATACCTTTGTTCTTCATCAACATGCAGCTCTTCATTTCTTTTGTTTTCTTGAGTAAGGACTTCTTCTTCCTGCTTGATCAATTTTTTATGTTGGAGTTCCAACTGATCTTTCCTCATGTCTTCATCACTTGTGGCATTACAACAAGCCTCTTCTTCTTGTCTAAGCACTCTCTCATGAGGTGCTTCACCTCCTTGATCCATGAGCATCTTCATTGGATCATATGTTTCTCCTTCCTCCTCAACTTGCTTTCTTTTAAACAAAACATCAAATGAAATGTTAGATACAAAAACATTTGGCCACTTGATCTTTTGAGTGATTACTTGCAATTGGTCTATTTCTTCAATGATGAGATCCATCTCATCTACCAAGTATTGATCCTCTTCATACTAAAATTCCTCTTCAAACTGAAACTTTTCTCCAAGCTCTTCATTCTTGAGCTTATCCTTTTTTTATACTTCTTCATCTCTCTCCTTAAGGCAACTCTTAGAATTCTTCTTCTTCTTCTTCTCTCCATCACTAATCTAACTATCCATCTTACTCTTTTCTTCTTCATTACCCATCATTACCATGGGTTTTCCATATTTTCTACCATGATTTCTATCATGGCTATCCTTGCTTTTATCTCATTCACTTCTATTTGGTACTCTTCCTCTCTTTGTCTCTTTCTTTTTTCTCTTTCGTGTTTCTCTCTCTTTATCTGGTTCATGTTTCTTCTAGGTAGTCCCTCTATCACTCTTCTCAATTATTCAAACTCCATCCTTTACCTCACCTAAGTCTATTTCACCTTAGTGTTTTGGCAAACTATCCAAGCTTATTCTTGGATCTTCTTCTTCTTCTTGAGAAATTCACTATGCTCTTCTTCTAGAGCTTCTCTTGGCTCTTCACTAAGCCTTCCTTGGCTTTCTCCTCTTAGTCTTTACTGCAACTTCTTCATTGCAACAACAATTAGTCTTTAAAGAGCTTGAAAACAACTTGTCAATAACTTTCTTATTACCTTCTTCACTTTCTTCAATCACTAAAAACTTTTTTTTCTTCTATTTGCAACTTCACAAAGTATATTATCTCTGCCAAAAATTTATTAGAAGAGTACAAAATTTTCCTTTTTCTAGGAGCTTACTAGCTCTGATACCAAATTGATGAACTGACCTTGGCCTCATCTACTCTGATACAAAATGATGGAACTATCCTTTTACTACTATGATACCAAATGATGAACTATCCTAGACTTATATTCATCAACACAAAATCATAACAACAATGACCCTACAGAGTCTGTAACTTTTCTTTTTTTTCTGCAGAGTCTGTAGATTCAAGCCTGTAGAGTCCGTAGTTATGAACCTACAGAGACAACCATGAATGTAAAAACACTTATGGATACCCATTAAGCCCTTCTATAACATAATATAGAATTTCATGAGTTTACTTGGTATGGAATTTTACTTTCTTCTTTAAGCCTTGCTCTAATTAGCCCTCCAAACAGGGAAATCTTCAAATCTAAAAACATACACTGAGTGTTAAATAAAACCAATCACAATTTTAGACACCCTTTATCTTACTTATGCTTATCCCAAATTTTCAAGTCTCCACCATCACTGGAAATATCATTTCCTTCAACCCACTTGACCCCTTCTTGTTTGCCCTTAAGCTCAACTTCTTGGTTTATAAGACAAATCCATATTGTATGGATGGTACTACTTCCACAACACCTAAATCATCCATTTTTTCACAAAATAATCATGTTAACCAAGTTTTATCTTCTTACAAGGGTTAGAACTCCATTTTTAGCATTTTCTGCAAAATGAACTAACTTTTGCACAGTCCTAAACATGCCTGGAAAGGATAACTTACATATCTTGAGCATAACAGGCTTTAAAAACATCATTCCAACTTCAAAATTTCTATTTTTTTATTCTCAAACTTTTATCTTTAGGCACCTAAGGTTAATCATGTATGGATTTTCTCATATTACAAAATTTTCTCAAAACTGAATTCTCAGGACAGCAAGCAGGCTGTTTGCAACTAATTTTATAACTTGAACACATTTTCCCTTCAAGACTGAAATTTTAATTTTAAATATATATAACAACATCCTTCAAATTTATATTTTTAAATTAATTCTTGATAATTTGTGGTTTGTTCCCAGCTATAACCTATGCATGATCTCTAGTGCATAGAACCTTGTTTTAGCAGGCTTCAACCAAATAAAACATTATCAAATCTGAGTCTTAAGTATCACAAGGACTAAAACAGTTCCAAATAACCTTTTCCTTATGTCTATGAATGTTATCAATATTCACAAACTAATCAAACACCCATTAACATCATCCCATGAGGCTATTCTAGCTCAAACACTTAAATTTGCACCAAAAACATGCATTAAAAGATCAATACATACCATTCACACTCAGGCACTCCAGATAGACAATTCAATGGATTTTTCCTTTCTTTTATTACTTTCAAACATCTACTACAAACCCATATGCATTCCAATTCACACCTTTTATGTACAAGGACCTAAAATAGTCTATAATACACCCGAACTTCAAACAATGAACTTGATTGTTCTTAAATCTCACTTCAATCCCTTTAAATGACTCCTAAATCCTCTATAATATAGATTTTGTCCTCATAAAGCTACTGATTCAAACTACTTATCAATAGAAACAAACTCTCTTTGTTTAGAATGGTCTTAAAACTGCCCATGATCTTCTCCTTTGACAACTCAATTTTTAACAACTTGCCAACTTGCTTCTTTATCTTGACAAATTAGACTTTTCTCCCCCTTCCATCATGGGGATTAGGTAATGAGCTATTTTTAATAAAGTAGAAACACATTTACAAGTTTTTTTTACTTTCATGAACCCCTTATGTGAGGTTTAGCGCTTACTTGCCTCTTTTTAGAATTTGATTTTTCAAATCAATGTTTTTGGAGGGAAATTCTATGATTTGAATTCTCTTGCACCTATGGACCTTTTGAGACCTATAACACTTTCAAAACACCTAATAGAGACTATTCAAACTATCTAAGACCTCATAAGGTCTTTACAATGCATTACATGTTTTTTAAGGCCTCTAGGCCTTTACAAACAACTTGTTGTTTCCCTAAGCCTATTTACATGTTTGAGTGATGCTCCTACATCAGACAACATTAAATTAAAAATAGCATTGACGATAAATAAACAAAAGGGGAAAAAATATTATAATAATAAAAAAAGATTCTTATGCACAACATAAATAAATGTGGAGATGCAAGATGTAGGTGTATCAAACACTGAACCTGATCAGGTTTCATGAAATGAAGCAAGAAGTGGAAGACATCAGTAAGAATGGATGTTAAATAAGTACAAGCTAGTGGTCACACCCTTATTATTTATGATAATATGGATGGAAGAGGATGAATAGGATAATGAGGTATTAAATAAATGGATGATGGAGAGGATGAAGAACTAGGTACTGTTGTATGAGTGTGCTTACTCAAATAAGAAGAAATGGAAATTATAGAAGGATTATTAAAGGATAAATAAGTTTAAAGGATATATTGTTTTGAAGCAGGACTAATATGAATCTTGGAATGTAAACCAATTCAAATTAAGGAAGATGAGAAAAATGAAACAAAACCGAGAAATGAGATGAAGAATAAAATTCAAAATATGAGGGTGAAAGGATGGAGATAAATATACATATATTGTGGAAATGAAATCATATGCAATGGAATTTTTTCTATCATGCAATGTAATTGCATGATGAGAGATGTGGAAAAAATGAAAGTGGTAAAAATAGGTCTAAAGTAGACTGTAGACAAAATATAATGGTGGTGAAAATTAAGGATAAGGAAAAAATACAAAAAATGTAAATGGGCTAGAAGAGGAGTTAAAAAGGAAATAAAAAGAAATGAAAAGAGAGTGAAGAAGTAAGTGGTATCATGATCAACTAAATTTTGATAGGAAAATATATGGAGAGGAAGCTGATGAGCCAAATGGTGGATTAGACCGTGGCATTGGAGATGAAATTGAAATGGAAAATGCCAAAGGGGTACAAAAAAGAGGGGTAAAGTGGAGGTTGGTAAAGATAGAGGTGTGGCATAATGATGGCTATCAATTAACTTGTTAAAATATATTGGCAGGGTAAAAGGGATGAGGTGTTGGGTACTGATGGGTAGTGATGGAGTGAAATCTATTATGGAGGAAGAAAGGGATAAAATTATTAAGGATGATAGTTGAAATGAATGATAAGAATGATAATAATACTTTAGAAAACCTATGTAATTAAACACTACCTAGATAATCTAAATGGACCTTAGGCCAATGTACTCCACCTAAAAGGGTAGGGATGATGATGATAAAAATATGATGCCTGATGTTGATTTGAATTTTATTATTCAAATATGGATTAATTGATTGGATTTGAAAATGGATGTTAAGTTGCGGATAAAATTTTTCATGCAAAATATACTTTAATTTTAATGCACCTCCCCATATACTTTGAAACCTTATTATTTATGTAGAGGGTAATGGTATTCACCAAGATTTAAAACATCATGATGAATTAAAAATAATGTGCATAAGGACCGACCCCTAATCTAATAAATAAATGATAAAATGTATCTTAATATGGAAAATAAAGATAAAATTATTGTCATGTGATTAATACTTGTAATTGAAATTTATGGAATCAAGTACAAGAATGACAAATCACAATGATGTGGAAAAACCATGATGAACCTATTGATGCATATGGAATGAGTTAAGGAATAACAAAATTAAACAAACAAACAATTAAGACAACAAATACAAAAAAACCTAGGAATATAATCAACATAAATAATCTTGTCATTAATTGAGTCAAAATCCTTATGTGAAAGCTCAAACACATAAATGGATGGTGCCCCAAGCAAGGATACATGAAAGGGTATGGGCATGTAAATAATGTTATTGATGAATTGTCTATGATCTACATCAAAAAAATTCAAGGATTTAAGCCCAAACTAAAAAGTGAATGCTTATGGTAACTTCAAGTTTTATGGATTTATATCAATATTTTTTGTGTTGTCCTAATGTTTTAATATTTTTAAAATAAATATATACAAAAGGTTGTCCAAAATGTGTGTATATGAATTACTAACAAAAAGGAAAATCAAATCTAGTAGTAGATGAGGAAGGAGAGATGAAAGGTTAAGTATGAATGAAAGGATGTGATTAAATGGAATATATCCAAGGATCACAAGACATGCAAGCTATCCTTTGTTTCACTTTGATATTGTACTATAGAGATATTGGCACACCTTTTTTTGTCAAAACCTATCACACCCTGTACTAGCTATAATTCACCACCAAGATCAAACTAGGAAAGGTTTTGTTGGATAATGATATGGATTGAATGGATGTTTACAAAAGTATGTAGACCTAGCCCCTAACATAAAGGTAATCATAGATAATGGATTTACACATGGAACCAAAAAAAATGTATTTACCATGGTGCTTATCCAAGATGAAATAAAAATGATTATCACATTTTTATGAATCATTTTTATTCTTTTTTTTAAGGATGGACATAAAGTATAGAAAAAATTAAGGTACATGATATTTAAAGGCTCATTCATCTCTCTTGCATATTTTATGGCCAATATGTAAGCACCAAAATTTTACTTAGTAGTGATGATGTATAGACTTTGACAATTAGGATCAAACTTTTATTTCCTCTCCTATTATGCATTTGTATTCCTTTGATTTTATTTAAGCATAAGATCACCATCTTCAAACTCTCAAGATTTGATCTTATTCTTATAATTATGGTGCATCCTCTTTTTATAGTCCTTGAGATGATTTAGTGATGTCAATATTTTCTCATCAAAGAATTATAGATCTTGTAGTTGTGCAACCACGTAATCTTTATCATCAATAATGTCCTACAATGAAATATGCATGTATGGTAACTCAATCCCAATAGGTGGGACTTATTATGATTAGAAGACTAGGGAATATGATGTAGCACCTTTAGGAGTATGAATGTTAGTTAGATAATCCTAAAAGGTAAGAGATTAATTTTTAATGTCAGTCACAACCATCACCATTAATAGACTTTTTGAGGATTTTAAGGATGTATTTGTTAGATGCCTCAGCTTGGCCATTGGCTAATGGTTAATAAGAAGTGAACCATCTATGTTGAATATAGAATTGGAAACAAAGGGATTTATCATCCTTATTCTTGAAGCATTTTATATTATCATAAATGTTGTTGGATGGGATGCCATACTAAAAAATGATTTGATTAAAAATAAATATAGATATTTGCTTCTCGATTATATAAGTGAGAAGGATTTCCTCAACCCACTTTATAAAATAATCAGTAGTAGTTAGGATGTGTGTATGACCATTAGATGTAGTTTAGTTTATATTAAAAATGAGATCAGGTCCCCATGTTTAAAATTTATTAGGAGTTGTAATTGGTTGTAATGCTTGTTATGGAGTGTGAATCAGCTCAATGTGCTTCTAGAAAGCAACATACCTTTTCACATATGTAATACATCAATTTCCATGGTTGGCTAATAGAATCTTATGTGAAGTATTTTTTTAGCATTGACAATTACACTATTATGGGCCACACAAATCATGTCATGA
>JARHVA010005389.1:117500-132500 GCA_037957365.1 Torreya grandis
CTTATACAATTGATTACTACAAGATTCTTTCTTCACTTTCATTCTAGTATTGATTTCATTTTTAATTTCTTATTTTGGTTTGTTTTGAAACACAGAGTTTTACTCATACAAAGAAAGTGAATAAATTTCCACACATACCTAAAAAGCATGGAATTATATGAAAGATTCAATGAAATTCAAATGTTTTTTTAAAAAAGGATGGAGACATTTAAGGGTTGAGCTGAAACAATTGACAATTCAATGAAATAAGTGATAATTGTTTTATTGAATAACTAGTGAGTTGTTTTTGTTTGATGCATTTTCAAAATTTTATTTGTTGGATTTTGCTTTACATTCAATTTTTATAAAATATATGAAGATCTGTACAAGGTTAAATTGTCTTCTTATAAGCCAATAAACATAAAGTAGGTGGTTATAAGTTTGTTGTTCAGATGGTGATGCATGGTTTATAAATTATAGATTTCATTTAAATATTTTGTGTAGTAAAATGTTTAAAATTATTAGGAAATTATGGCCTTTAGATTGATATTTTTGTAAATATTGCAATGGACTAAGGGCATTTTTTGATATCATTTTGATCTTTGAGTAGTGGTGGGCACTCTATTTACAAGCCTAATTGAATGGTAAGTATTATCCATTTTGAATTTGTAATAGTGCCTCCAATATTTTTTTAATTAATTTCAAATTCCTATCGTAAAAGTTTGATTATCATTTGCACAATATTATCTAATTAGTAACTTCTTCCAAATCTTTATTTATTTTAAATATAGAATGGATATGCAACCATTGTTAAAAAAATTTCCCTATTGATTTCAAATATTACTATGATGCAAATATATTTGACTATAATCTATACAATATCATCTCATTAGTTTCAAGCTTTTGGATGTCAGTGAAGAAGACATAAAAAGGGGAAATTCAACCTTCAGAAAACCTAGGCATGTCAATCCTCTATAGAATAATTTTTCTTTAGGATGTATAAAAATAATTTCCAAATGATTTTTAATCTGGTCATTGTACCATAGCCAATAAGTTATTAGTTTCCTTCTTGAAATTTTTGTTGGATGGATAATGTGCTCGCCCCGCTCTATAACTATTTTGGTTTTTCCAATAATAATGTAATCATAACTTCTTCTCGTGGATTTTTCAGCATCTGCAATAAAAAAGGGGTACAAACACTTCCCAAAATCTACAACTACTTGCTAGCATTTTATGTAGTCAAATAATTCATTTAGCTCCATACAATTTAATATTTAGTGGTAGTGCAAACTCTCTTCCCCACAAGGACTTGGCATGTTGTGCCCTTATTTAATGAAGCATCTACAAACATCTCCTAACTCATAATTAATACGAAGTTCAAGCATTCTGACCCCATATTTTTTTTTTTAAACTAAAAGCCGGGGTTAAAATTTATTGAAGAAACCAGATGGAAAACAAACAAGTTACATAGCTTTACCCAGGTCCACAAGTTGGACCAATTTTTGGAAAAGATCAACCAGGAGCATAGACCGGTCAAGAATATTCCAATCCAGACCATGTTCTGAAGCCCATTTGGCTAAGCTATCCACGACCCCATTCCATTCATGGGGAATATGACTAAAGGTCACCTCTTCCAATGAAGAGCATAAGTGAAGGATCTGATGAACAATCATAGAGAGTTGCCAGTCTGCAGCACCAAAGTCCCTGTTGTTCAATAAATTAACCACTACCTGGGAGTCTGATTCACAAATGACTCTGAGCCAACCAAGATGGTAGGCTTGCTGAACCACTTCCAGAATCGCCATAGCCTCCATAAGGTTATTTGTGTGAATGCCCTTGTGGATGGAAAAATAGAACTGAATATTACTGTCGCTATCTCTTCTAAGGCCTCTTGTATCGGCCAAACCCTAGTTTCCATGCAAGGACCCATCAGTATTGATTTTTAAGACACCAAGTGGAGGGGGAGTCCACTAACCTGTGCGCCTAACAGGCCACGCTCACCAACCAACTCCATTCACTAAGGACGTGGAAGGGGCCACCAAAGTCCTGTCTAGTTTCTCTAAAGAGAGGCGAGCACTAATGGCAATGTCAGTAGGACTCAAGTCATCCCTCCAATTGCATTTGGTGTGAATAGTCTCCTGAAGAGACATGATAATACACCTCCATAATAGCTGAAGCTCCTCATGCTTGTTGAGGAAAATTCTTCTATTCCTCCCAAGCCAGATGTTCCATAGGATGAATGAGGGACCGATGGACCAGGCCACCTAAAGGTGCATAGCCTTGGAGGGAGAGGGGCTTATACAAGACCAAAAATCAATAGGGGAGGTCACGTGCCAGCAGGTGCATCCCCATGCCTGCCACCAGAGATGACAAAGTTGTTTGGTAAGAGGGCAAAGAAAGAAGAGATGAGAGACCGACTCTCCACTGCCACAGCATAAGCTGCATATGGATGGGCCCTAAAATCCCCATTTACACAAATTATCCCAAGTGAGGACCCTATTGTGGGACAAAACCTAGAGAAAAAAATTGCACTTGGGCCATTGTAATCGATTCCACACTTTCTTAGGCCAAGAAATCTCCGTAACCCCAAAAGATTGGATCATCAATGTCAAGTATCCAAATGACACCGTGTACTTCCCTGAGGGGGCACCTCCCCAAGCAAGGACATCATGCTCCTACACTGAGCTGCATCTTCTCAACTCCAAGATCTAAACCAACTCCTCTTGCTCCTCCATCGTATCTCCAAGAGGCCAATCTGAAGAATTATTCCACTTGAAGCCCACAACCAAACCAAAAGCAAAAGGCTCCTTGTAATGATCCACAAAATCCCACCCTGCTGTCAAAAAAGCATGACTCAAAGGCTGGGGGTATGGATGGGATGATAAGAGTGGAGGAAATCCATCCCATGAGTCATTCTAGAAGAGAGTGTCAGTGCCCCTATTACAAATCCAGAAGAGGCTGCCCTTAACCAACTGAGTGCCCCACCTGAGGGTGTGCCAAATCATAGACCCTCTCCCTTCCACTAGCAGTCTGGGAATAATGGCTGGGTCAGCTCCTAGGAAGTACTTGAAATTTAGGATCTGAGCCCATAGATAGTAAGGGTTAGAGCACCATCGCCAATAAAGTCTTGAGTCTCTCTGCGAGAAGCTTAGTGATGATTTTGTAGACCACGTTATAGAGGGTGATGGGCCTCAATTGATCTAGCTGCTTCACCTATTCTTTCTTTGTAATAAGGACTAAGAAGGTGGCATTCAGAGCTCTGAGCATCTCCTTGCTGGTATAAGATTCCTGTACCACCTCTAGGAGATCCTACTTAGTAATACTCTAAAAGTCTTGGTAGAATTCAGCAGGGAAGCCATCAGGTCCAGGTGCTTTGCCCCTCCTTAAGCTAAAGACTACACCCTCCAGCTCGATCATGCCCACTAGCCACATAAGAAACTCATTCTGGTTCAGGGTCACAGTCATGGGGATACAAGACAAAATTGTATTCTCTGTTGCTCCATCAGAGTGATTTTCATCTAAAAATAAGTACAATAGAAGTGAGTAGCCTCCCTATAAATAGCTTGCGAGGAGTTTAGAATAGTGCCATCCACTATAGCAAGGGAAGAAATGAAGTTCCCATTGCGACGTGCCTGAACTGAGTTATGGAAGAAAGCAATATTCCTGTCACCTGCCTGGAGCCACTCGATTCGAGCCTTCTATTTCCAGAAGATTTCCTCACATAGTTCCCATTCAGTGAGGTTAGCTTGGGCCTTGGATTCTTCAGCGCTAAGGTCTGCTGAAAGGCCTTGGTCCTGAATCTACCTGGTAACTACATTCAGGCTGTCCTACACTTTCCTCTTCATGGCGTAGAGATTACCAAAGCAGTCTTTATTCCAAAATTTAAGCTTCCTTTTGAGATACTACAACTTTTTAGAGAAATCAAACATGGTTGTCCCATAGGCTAGTCCTCCCAGCCTCCACCAGTTGACCACTAATGCCTGAAGGGTGGGCTCCCAAAGCCACATCAGCTGGAACTTGAATGGTGTTTCCTCGAGGGCCATAATATAATTGGTAGATAGCTTGATCGGCCAGTGATCAAAGCCTCTCCAATCAAGAATTTTAGATGAGAGATGGAAGGAGTTGGAGAGCCAGAAGCATGAGATTAGGAACCTATCCAGGCATTCTGAAATTGCATCCTCCCTGATCCTTCTGTTATTTCATGTAAAGAGTCCATTCAGGGGTTCCAAGTCTGAAAGGCATAAAAAGGTGATATTTTGCTAGAGGAGCTCAGAAGATGGGCCTAAATGGCCCAGTCCTCCCCTCTTCTCTTTCACACTAAGGATAGCATTGAAATCTCCAACCATAACCCAAGGAAGGAAGGGATGGCAGCCTCTAATGTATCGGATATGGTCCCAAAGCCTGTGTTGTCTGGAAAATTCAATAGGAGCATACACATTGGTCACAAGGATCCTCTCACCCATCTCATGAGACGAGGTAATCATTGACAGGGTTGAGATGATGGAAATCCAATGCAAAGGTGTGATTTTTTGGGGATCCCACCACATAGCTAGTCCGCTGGAGTTTCCCAGGGTGCCTACACACTGACACTATCCACGGAGCCAGGTGTTAAAGGTGCAAGCCAACATAGAATCCACTGAGAGCTTGGTCTCTTGGATGCATAGAATATCAGGAGAATGATCCAACAGTAATTTATGAATAGCTTTTTATCTGGGGGTGCTATTCAGTCCCCACACATTCCATGAGAGAAAAATCATTGGGTAGACTGAGTAAAGTGTTCATCCAGGGGCTTAACAACTCCTGACTCTACCAGCAAGTCACTTGTGAGTTTAATTCTATCTTGATCCTTTTTGTGCCCAGCTTTGGATGGGGTGGAAAAGGAGACTTTCTTGAATGGTCTTTGCATCAATCCTAAATCAGAAAGAGGACCGTTTTCTTTGTTGGAATCACCTATACTCTTCACCAAATTTTCCCACCATCCTTCCTTGACTTGAGAGACGTGAGGCACTAAGGGGGTGCCATCCTCCTAGACGTGAGGTATCTCCAAGGTCTATTGTTTGTCCAAGTCCTTGGCACCCATAGGAGTAGAAATTCTCTCTGAAAGGTCAACCTGTGCCTCCTACACAACTGTCAAAAATCCCTCCTCTATGAGCATGCTATCAAAAGCCTCGAATTGGTTGAACCCTTGATCTACTTGGCAGCCAAGAAGAGGTTGCTTTTGTCCCCTCCCCCTAGCCTTGCAGTGGACTGGGGTGAAGCCATCCCTGTTTGGACCATTTGAGCTTGAGGGTTTCTACTCTGAGTTAGAGGTACTCAGAATTGCCTTTCCCTTAGCTACTCCTGTTGTTAGTCCACTAATGTTACCCCTAGTATCGGGAAGCCCATTGCCTGGTTCTTCATTGGACAAATGCGGCCCAGAGGAATTTCCCACTCCATCAGCATCTCTGACTGCCAGAGGGCATTGGCGATGCAGATGCCCGTAAACATGACAAATTTAGCATAAAAAAGGAATGCCTTTGTAGTCCAGCTGTTGGACCCATGACGAAGCGCCCAGGCATATCTCCATCGAATCTGGAAATGGGTTATTGAAATCAATATCCACACAGATATAGGCATAGGTAATTACCTTTTTTCCAATGATTGGTGTGAGATTGCAGCTGGTATCCCGATCCTAGCTGTAATTTGGCAAAGAATTTCCTCTCGCCAAAATTTTAGAGGTAGCCTCGAAAGATGAACCCATACAGGAACACAGGATGCGAGATCCTTTGCAGAGTTAAACCCTACATGCCATGGTTTAATAAATAGTCCGATGCAGTCATAGAAATAACGGCCTCCCTCAAAGATCTAATTCCTGTCTGCTACCGATGTGAAATTCACCATGAAGTAACTATTGCCAACTAGCATAATGTCGAGATCATCCTCCACCTGCCATGTATGGCGGATCCAGGCGTCTAAGGCCACTATGGAAATTTGGATGCTAAGGAACTTACAAATCAAAGCATGTTTGGTCAAGTACTCAACATCCTCCTTTACTAACTCAGGTGAGATGACCAGCAATGGTCTCTCCTGGCTGCGCGGTAAACATCCATTAATCTTATTGATTTTGGTTTGATCGCTGACAAACAGAGTGTCCCTATCCTGGAGAGTCGATCCTTCCCCCGTTCGCTCAGCCCTTGGATGTCCTTGGGGAGAAAGACTCCTGACATCTCCCTCTGCACCCCTCGCTCCATCGCCATCTCCACTCCCGTCGACCATCGCAGCTCATATCTTCTGACCCCATATTTACTTTGCTATAACACTAGTATTAATAATTTGATCACGTAGGTTTAGAAGTTTTTATTGTTATTTTTTCTATATCGTAATAATTTATAAATTCATTTTGAAGTGAAAAATTGTAGTACTTGGTATTGAGAAGGTTATTTTAGGAATCAATTATGCAGTAATCACTTGTTCTAGTGTTTGTAGTCTCAGTGTTTTAGGTCTCTCTATAAAACCTATCATCAAAAAAATAGAATGAAGGCAACACTTACCACAATAGAGAGAGAAAAAAAATATATATATATGTAGAAAGAAAACAGTGGCTAGAACTAATAAAATAAAATCGAATTATTTAAATAAAACTAAGTAACCAATGAACTAATTGATTGATAAATAATCTAGCATAAACTATTGTTTAATAAGAAAAAATTTATTTTTACATTTTTAAACATTTAATTTAAATCATGCCAGAGAATAATAATTAATATATTATGTCAAATCTTGTATCAAAAGTCGTAATAAAGATAGAAACAGATGAAGTGGTTGTAATAATTGTGAAGTAGATTACCTTTCTCATATTAATGAGTTTATATAATTGTAAAGTAGATGACATTTCTTATATTAATAAGTTTATATAAATTTTTACAAATAATCATAAGAGAAAAATAATTTAACTTTTCTCATGTCGATAGGTTTATATAGTTTTTTACGAATAATTATAAAAGAAAAATAAATAATGTAAATATCATTAACATTATATTATTAAATTTAATATAAATATAACTCAAAATTTATTTAACCAATCAATTTATAAAAAAAAAATGTTTAAATAAATAAAGGAACAATTATAATAATGAAAAATCATAGAAAACAATTATTATTTGTACATTCGATACTTATCCAGTCCAAAAAAATTAAAGTTGAAAATAACAGAGTTGAAAAATGAAACTTATATATAATGTTGCAAAGGTACATTTAGATATGACGCAAATATTTATATAATATATTCACATGGTTGGATTGGTAACGTAACCACTAAAATCTGGAAAACTCAAAGGCTTGACTTGTTTGCTCGTTAAATGTATATATACAATGTGTATATGCTAGTTTTTCGTCGTCGTCGATGGATATATCTTCCTTGAGAATGGTGTTGTTATGGTTGTAAGGCAATATCTTCATTTCCTTGTTTGTTTATTTTATTATTTCTGATTGGAAAGGACTTTCTATTGATGATATGCCCTCATACGGAAAATACACAGGTAATGATTTTTATTATTTACAGGCTGAATTTAATTATCAATAATGTGTTTCAAGCTTTTTAAAATGTAATTTTATTTGATTTTTCGCTATACAGGAAAATCTGTCAATTCTTTATCTTTATAAACCCGATGGAGAGATCAGAGAAGGTGCAGGGAGATGACTGTGATGTACACATATTGCCCGATTAATTTTTCGAAATTGGTATATGGAACGACCATTTTCTTGGGCATATTGCCCTGTAATTATTTCTGGACCTGTGAATCTTAGGTATACGTATATTGTTAGGTAGCAGGCATCTAGGCATACATGGGGAAGGTCAGGCAATTTTTCTTTTTCCCTCCCATCGTTTTCCATATAGCCTTTGCACCAATATATTGTAGATGCAGACGGATCTAAAAATTGTAAAGATATTAAAGCAAAAGCAATTATAAGCTAACTATTGCTTAACAATATTGGAGATGCATGTTGGTTGATTTACTGCACTTGAGATTGATTGCAAACATTAAATTTACTGAAATTAATAACGATGACATCTCTTGCACATGAAAGTATAGGATCAAATGGAGCTAGCTGTTATTTTATGTCGAGATTCATTATATATTGTAGATGCAGACGGATCTAAAAATTGTAAAGAAATTAAAGCAAAAGCAATAATTATAATGATGCTCACTGGAGATGCATGCTGGTTGATTTATTGCACTTTAAACTGATTGCAAACATTAAACTTACTGAAATCAATAATGATGACATCTCTTGCAATGACATCTAATTGTGTCTTTGCCATTTGCAAGACATGGCTGTTTTTTTTTTAATAGAAATGATAATTTACATTAAAAGAAAAATTGCAAAGTAATACATACACCATTCAAATCCCATCTTATTATTCACGGTATTGATCAATATAAAAATTTGATCTTTAGTCTTTAATTAAAGCACACCGTTTTAACAATATGATTAGTTGTGAAAATTAGCAAAAAGTTAACAATATGATTAATTGTGAAAATTCTGAACAAATTGAATATAAATTAATTCTTGTTTTAATTAATCTATATTTTTATGAAATAAAAAGTTAAATTTTCTTAACAAAGAATGGGGGTATTAAATTATTTATAATTTAACGATAATTACTTTTAAATTATAGAAAATAATCATCTAGTAGTAATTAAAAAACCACTAAAATCTTAATATAAATTTATAATTTTATTTTATTAAATAAATTTTAAAAATTGATTAAAAATTTAAAAATAATAAAATAAAATAAAAAGAAAATTAATTCAATTGGTGAAGGTGTACAAGTTGAATTCTTTCAAAACTATTAAGTTAAATTCATTTATATATATATATATATATATATATATATATATATATATATATATATATATATATATATATATATATATATATCCCAAAACAGCAATTCTGGTGCACATGAAAGCAGAGGATCAAATGGGAACTACCTGTTATTTTAAGTCAAGTTTCATTATGTGAGGAGAATCAACATTAATTATTTTTTTTAGGAATTTGAAAATATATATTAAGTTATAAAAATAATTGTAAGATGTATTGAAGATAAAATTAAATTTTATTTGGGATTGTCAATATGAAAATATTAATATGAATTTGATTTTTAAAAAAATCAACCAAAAATTAACAAAAACATAGATAACAAATTATAAAAAGCAAATTACAAAGTAGAATAAAAAGCAATGAAAACATAGATAACAAATCATAAAAAATAAAATGTAAAGCAAAATAGTATCTAAGCAATAAGAGCAATCACAATTAGTATAGGAAGATTTGTAAGATCATCTATCTTGTCACCACCCAATACAACAATAAATGAGGTTTTTTTTACATTGCCATCCTAACACTATTATGATAATTTCATAAGGTGTAGATGATATATTTTTCTTATTATATCAAAAATTTATGAAAAAATGCCAAGATGACATAATGAGTTGTAACTCTTGAGATGTTACATGTATTAAATTATTATATTATCATCATCAATTGCAAAATTTTACATATTTAGTAACCTATTATAGCCACTGCATTCTCTATTATGAACTTATTTTAAAGAAATATTAGCTTCCTCATACCCAAGGCATTTAAGCAATTGTCAAATGACTTATTAGAAAGAGTATCACTAATGATAACATGTAAAATAACATATTTCAATATTATTTTATGATCTATCTAGAAAAAATTAGGAATAGTATTATCTAATAGTCTTATTTGTTAATTTATTTTAATATTAACATACCACTATAAAATTGATTTAACTATCAACATAGAAATAAAACTAGTTCATCTAGTGCTAATAATAAAATAATCATCTATTATAACCTTTTGATAGTAAGTATTAATTGATCATTTGTAATTTCTATCAAAATAAGTGAATCAATGTTAAACATAATGTCAGTGAGGTGATGTTTCTTCTTAAATTGTTTCCAATCTCAAATTCATTAAAGTAGGTGATCAAAATATGTACTAAATCTTGATATGTAATTAGTTTATTTTCATAGATTTGATAATGTGTGAATTGATTCACGAAAATTTGAGAATCATTGTTAAATTTTATGGATTTTATATTTAAAATAGGAGTAGTGTTTAAATATAGAAGCAAGACCATATATTTTTTAATATTATTGGTGCATTGAAATATCAAGCCATATGCTAATGGAATATTATAACCTTGGGGTGTCACCAATATAATATTGATGCCAACACCCATCAAAGTACATGATCTATGTCATGTCGTCATTACTACATATAAAAAACTCATCTCAAAAAGTATAATTCATATAGTTATTAGACAATAAACGGCACATGAATGGCTGATAATAAATTAATTGTAATATTTTTCCTCTTTATTTTCATCATCATATTTTTCTAATAAGTTTCATAAAATACATTCATAAGGTGATGTGTCTAAAAAAAATTGTAGATATTAAAGATAAATGACATAATAAATTTTGGTGGGTTGGATATAGAGTCTTTATTTGATCAAAATATCTTGCCAAACTTTATCTAGTTCAAATTTGACATTTTTGTGTAACAATATAGAAAATGTTTGGGTTTTATTTTAATTTGAACTACATCAAGGTTTTATGATCAACCGAGAGTACTTTCTAGTTTAACATCTCATTTTTCCAATCTAACAAGCAGAGGTTTTATGATCAACCAAGATTAATTTATTAGGACCAACTTTGATATCATGTTGGTAGATAATAAAAACAAATAATGTTTTGAATGTGAAACCAAAGACACCTATTAAAATTTAATCATATGCTTTATTTTCAAAGATTCTCAAATATTTGTTGTAAGTATTTAGCATGGTATTTATATTTGTTTGATTTCATCAAAATATCATAATTTTTGTTCTCAATGATGTCATGAATGTATTCATAAATTATGTAAGTCATAGCCCTTTGATAAATAATACCAACATTTTTAAGTCATAAAATAATTGAATACAATAAAAAAATGTTCTCAATGGGGTAGTGAAATAAATCTTATACTAATAGGCAAGGTTAATCTTAATCTTATTTTAGATGGAAAATCCATCCATGAAGGAGAGAATTTCACACCTAATGGTGGAATAAATAATTATATATCAATTTTAGGTAGAGTAAACTTAGCCTTAGTAAAAGCCTTGCTCAAATCTTTGAAGTCATTGTGAATAAGTAATGTGTATACACCTCTAAGGTTTTGAAACATGTACAATGTTTTCCATCGAAGGTAACTGATCAATTGGTTGGATAAACCTATAATTTAATATTCATTATATCACATCTTTAATAGATAAAGCAACTTTAGGATGCATCTTATAAATATTTTCTTAATTAATTTAATATCTCAATTGACTACTAGATTATGAACTACTTTAATGGATGAGTCAATATTGAGCAAGTCAAAATAAGCCTAGATTAAAAAAATTGGGAAGATACTATAAGAGATCTCTATGGTATTTATCTTATTGTGGTGTTATTTATGCACTAAGTAATACCATATTAGTATATTTTATAATACCATAGATGAATTCAATTATATCTTTGTAAATTAATACACATTGGTCCCCAATGTATGGTGTAGTAGGTAATCAATCAAGATGATCTAATGATATTTGTTTGTTTATATGAGAAGGATCACGTCCATAAAATTTAGCTTAATCATTAAGCTTATGAGGTAATATCGATTTATGGTTATAAGATATAAATTTGACATATGATGTTAGTAAAAATATCAAGTATAATTAGTTCAGGTAAAGCTTCTACATCAATCATCTTAAGATGTACAATTTACGAATATTCAAACATAGAAAAATTCATTTTGATGTATTTAATATACCTAAAAATAGATACTATGTAAAGGTTTATACATTGAATCAAAATACTAATTGTAATAATTAATAGATCCACCATTTTTCTTCAAGGATTTAACTCTAGTTGTAGTGCCTACACTATATCCAAGAGCTAGTTTAAGTTGATGAAGAGTAGGTACTAATTAGATCAGTAATATATTATTCATTTTTCTCTAACCCACTACCTCTATATAACAAATTTTTGTGCATATTTAACCGTTTATATATTATTCTTCAAGTATTTTAAAGTGGACTAATAGACTATGTGCATTGGTTGTTATTGAGACAATTGTGGATTATAAGTTTCTTACCCTTATTTGTGATAGGTGGTGTGCCTTTGAACATGGACAAAAGGAATGGTTTTCCATAATATTGAGGATTATGATATAATTGGACATTAAAGAATATATGGATGTCATCTCTATATTATGAATCATATATAATGCATTCTGATGAGATGGCTAGTAGTTACTAAAAAGAGATCACTACCCTTACATAAGTAAAGAATAATAAATTTGACAATAATATCATTCATGTAGGAAATAATACTTTAGTTTCCTATCATAAGTCATGCTATCATGGTTTATTTAATGAAACTTCTAAAAATATCACCACAATTCATAGTCAAAACAAGGTTAAAGTGTTTCATCCCCCTTCTTAATTTGGTATAAAACTATTATTAATAAACTGATCAAGCAAAGTATTGAAAGTTATGTTATTATTCTTTCTATATTACATAATAATCATTTATTCTAATGTTTCAGGACTCTTTATATAACTTATTATCAAAGAAATTTAGGGACCTACACCTTCCCTAAAACAAAATTTTTTTTCTTTGTTAAATTAATGTTTTTCTATGGATATAACTTTAGTATACTTTTTCTTATCATATATCATTTGCCAACTAGGAAAACATCTAGCCAGTCAGGTTAGGCATCTATTTTTGTTTTCTAAATGATAAGCATCTAACCATACAAGTTAGGCATCTATTATCTTGTGCCAAAAGGGCAAGCATCTAACCATACAGGTTAGGCATCTACATATGAGTAGGTTATGCTTTAGCCAGAGACTTGACTCATCAAAATCAATTAGATCATGAGTCGGTCACTGTTCACCACTCAAATTTACTAGATAATCATTGAGGTTACCATGATAAGAGTATAGATCATACAACAAATAGTCATATTCTACCTTAGAATTTGGCCTAAAGCCTCGAGAACTGTGATGATCCAATAAGGATCCTTTCAAGTATATCATAAAATTCTTATATTTTCTTTGTTTATCTAAACTAGGGTCTTATTATAATGGTCTTGATTTTTCATTAACTTTAATATTTTTTAACACACAACCCCAAACCCAATCCTATTCACATGTGTACAAGAAGCATCATTCACTTCCCAAACTACCTACATACCTACTTTCGAACATGATCAAGGTGTAGTATGCATGTTGTTCTATTTTATATTCTAAATTTCTTGTGAACTATAGATCTAGGTATGCAGCCCTTTTTAGGGCCCAGTTCCCCAGATAGTTTCTATGTGATTGCTACCCAAATGGGAGTAGAAAAGTATCAATTTAAGTGAGTGATTACTTGTTTAACTAAACTAGCCTTAAGTCCTAACAAGAAATAGAAATGAACATTTTTAAGCTACATCCCCCCTTTTCTACTTATTATTTACATCAACAATGTTTTTCATCCTTGCTTCAGACAACCTAATTCCTACATTTGTTGTTTCTAAATTTTTGTTATCTAAGAGCCATATGGTTAATGGTTTCTTGATAATAATTAGTTTAAAATTCTCAATTCTAATTTTCATTGATCCTTTTTTATGGTACGAAGCTTTGAGTATTAAATGTACTTTATCCATTTTTATTTCATAAATTCACAAGTTAGAATCATTTAATGTATTCAAAGTCATTTTCTAATCTTAATTAGTGCTGTTGAACAAGAGGGATTGTCCCACCCCTTGGTCTTAATGACATGACATGGTCCTTACTTCTCCCCAATGTTTTCTAAGGATGATGCCCAAATGTTGTTGTTGTAGCTATGTTGGGCTATGGATGTAGTAGCTCAAGCATGATGGCATTACCCATAAATGTGAGCCAGATGCACTGCTTAAACCCAAATGCTACATAGTTTTGTTTAACCTTATATTCTTCGTTAAAGCTTTAGATTTTAAAAGAAAAGACTACTTAAAATAAATTAATGTATCATATTTTAAAATCAAATTCTTGAGTAGAAAGGAAGAAAAAAAATCAGTAACATCAATCTTCCAGTTTAGTCCTTATGTTCGTTTTCAGAAATGATATTTTGGACAATTATATCCTTAGTCTACTTAGATAAACTTTTCTATAAAATATCTTATACACTAAGATTTTAAGAATGTGATATTGAACTTTGAATTCAAATGTTAAATAAATCCTTTATAGATACAAATTCACCATCAATCGTTAAGGCACATCCTTTGACACATATTTATATTTCTTTCACTAAAAACCAATATTTACAAAACAATTATTATTTTATGCAAAATAACACACCCATTATTTATCCACTAAAACTTACAAATAAAACACATTATTTTTATGGTAGTAAATATCATGATTTCCTTTTATTATAAAATAAAAATTTATTATTATTAGGTAAATGAATACTAAGAGCATTTATTGATTTTATTTTAATATCACACAACATATATGATTAATAATGATTAATGATTTAAGATTTATTATTAATGGATGGGAACGGTGGAATGTAGACGTGGAAGTTGTTATGAATGAATCTATTAAATCTAGAGGATTACCTAATGTGTCTCATACTTACACCATTATTAATGGGAAGCTAGGGCTATTAAGCATATTCACCTTTTCTATCAAAGATGAGAAATAAAGACATCTTGATTAATATAAATACTAAATATTGTTGATCTCTTCTATGAATGATGAAATTTTACTAACCTTAAAATTGACATGTTTTCCCATGAAGCTCTAAGGTTCTCAACTAACCAAAGGTGAGATGGATGTGGTTCAAACCACTACTACCCCTATGCATTGATCTACTTATCCCTTATTCTTGTGATTCACTGCCCTTCCTTCTCCCAGCATTGATCTACTCCTCTCGTCAACTCATAATCATATAA
>JARHVA010005389.1:137500-392500 GCA_037957365.1 Torreya grandis
TTCAACCTCTACCTTATAACTTTCACCTATTCCTCCATGTCTCTCAACATTTTAGGACTGATTACTATTATTTCCTCAAGGTTATCCTAACTAAGTGGCATTCGATAGCTTCTCCCATATAAATATTCAAATGGAACCATACCTAAATATGTTTGAAATGAGTTATTATAGGAAAATTCTACCAATGGAAGATAAGTTTCCCATCTAGTTTGTTGATCCATACAATACATCCTTAAGAGGTCTTCTACCACTTGATTTGTCCTTTTTTTTTGCCCATCTATCTCAAGATGAAATACAGAGCTAAAGTTCAATTATGTACCTAAAGCTAACTGTAGGGTCATCCAAAACCTTGAAGTAAACCTAGAATCTCTATATGATATGATATTTTCTAGAACTCCATGAAATCTAGCCACTTCTTTCACAAATTGGTTACCTAAGGTTGGTGCATCGTCAGTCAAGTTATTGGGTATGATATGTACTATTTTAGTAAGCTTGTCAATTACCACCATAATAGCATCATGCCTTTAGGGTGTCATAGGTAATCCTTGTATGAAATCTATATTGACAACTTGGCATTTATATTATGCAATTTTGTACAGATATAAAAGTCTTTTAGGATGATGGTGTTCTACTTTAACCCTCTAACATTTAAATCACCGTGCCACATATAATACTATAACTCTTTTCATCCCCTACCAATAGTATAGTTTCTTAAGATCAACATAGAGTTTATTTACCCTTGGATGACCTGAGTAGGGGGCATCATGAGCTTCGGTCAAAATTATCTTCATTAAGTCTTCTACATCTAGAACACAGATCCTATTTTTATGGTGAAGCAATCCCTCACCATCCAAGGCATATCCTTTATTTCTTGGCTCTTTTGAATTTTCTTCTATCATTACATTAACTTAATTATACCAAGGATCTTACTTTTGTCCTTCCAATAGTTTCCCTTTATATATTATTTATAATCATTGTTATATTCATCAGGTGTCTTTTCCTACTCAAAGAATTGGTAACACTATTCTTCTTTCCCTTAATATACTCAATTTCAAAATTATAATCACTTAAGAACTCCAACCACCTTCTCTACCTAGAATTTATATTGGGTTGATTGAATATGTACTTTAGCCCTTGATGGTCAATTTTTAGTTCAAAAAGTTTCCTAATAAGGAAATATTTCCACTTCTATAAGGTGTGACCAATTTCCACCAATTCTAAATCATGAGGGGAATAATTTACTTCATGGGTTTTCAATTTCTTAGACTCATATAAAATTATGCCATCATTCTAAATGATTAAACCTCCTAATCCTTTAGTGGATAAATCTGCTACAACCATAAAATGTCCATTTGGATCGAGTACCTACAAGATGGGTGCCATCATCAAAATTTCCTTCAAAATCTAGAAAGCTTTATCACACTACTTTGTCTATATAAATTTCTTATCTTTCCTTTGTAATGTCGTAATTGAGTTGGTGATCCTAGAAAAACCTTCAACAAATCTCCTATAATATCTTGCTAACTCCATGAAACTCCTTACTTATAATATGTTCCTAGGAATTAGCCATTCCATTATTGCTTATTGACCATTTTGTGAATGTTGCATGCCAAAATACCCCCCCCCCCTCTTTTTTTCCTTGAAGACTTGTTAACATGACCTTTTGCCCTAAAACCAAGTCTTAACCCTTTAAAAATCAAATAAAAAGTTACTTTTGTGTAGGTGTAGGTGTTGTCTCATCAAGCACTTGTCTTTTACAACACTCACAAAGTAAATCAGGTTCTTAGAATATCATTACTTGTAAGCTTTACAAGTAATAAGTAGGAGCACTTGACAAACTCAAAAGGGTCTATGGCTAGTTCTAGTGTAAGTCATGTTTTGCAAATTACTTTAATTTCCAAAAGGGTTAGATTAGTTCAATTTGGGTTTGTGGGATTACTTGACTTATGATCTTTCATCAGTTTGAGTCATTCACAAACCTAAAAGGGTAAGGAAGAACCAATTGGGTTTTGAGACATCTTTAATTCAAAGCTTTTTGAGTAAGTACTTTAAAAGAGCCCAATATGGTCTTAGCTACTTCTTAATGTAAGTGTTATTTTACGGAGGGCACTTAGGCATTCTATAAGGTCATTTTTAATTTCCCTTAAGGGTATGTGCCATTGCAGGAAGCATCTCAAGGATGGAATCGACCTTTACAAAACTTTTGAAGGGTATGTTTGAAGGAAGAATGAACCTTGTAAAGGGATTTTCATCTATGTGAGGACCAATACAAAAGTTTTGAAGGGTACTTTTGGCTCAAAATGCCTTTATGGAGGGTAATGAGTTGAAGGAAAGGGACAAAGGAAAAAACTCTGAAGGGAACTTGGCCTTCAGGCAAAGTGACAAGCAAAAGGATTTTTCCTTCAGACATTTTGATCAAAGTAAGACTAAAGCAAACAAGCCAAGGTAGAATTCCTTCAAACAAAATGTATGAAGGAATTCCATTGAGCATTTTTTTTGAACAAATTTGATGGTCATATAAAGAGGACTCTTTGCACTTTTTCAAAGCGTCATTTTCAAAGTTTGTAAAGGGTACCGATCCTTGTAGAGGATGATTTTAGATGGGAGAAGCCTTTGCAGAGGGAATTTTAAGAAAGAGATGGATAAATACAAAAGGCCCAAAGGGTACATGCCCTTTGAGAAAAGAAGAAATCAAAGGAAAGAATTATTTCAGATAAAATGTTTGAAGGAAAGCACAACACAAAGGTCCACCAAAAGAAAGGTGAAGAAGGCAAACCCAAAAGAGAATTTCTTCAGACAAAATGTTTGAAGAAATTCTTTTAGAGATTTTGTCCAAAGGAATTTGAAATTACCAAAAGCTTGAAGGCCTAAGAAATAATAATCACCTGAGAGCTTGAATGGTAAAAGGAAAAAGGGAAAATCCAAGGCAAAGGAAAATAACAAATTTAAAAAAAACAAGGTAGGTAACCCATAATATGGCCATGCAACACAATAAATTAAAAGCTCAAAACATTCCAAGTGGTATGACAAGTCAAAATCATAGACCCAAGGCTGAACTAGACCAAGGTAAGTGGCACATGTGTCATCAAAAAGAAGAGTAAATACACAGGTGAAATAGTCTCTACCAAAACCAATAAAAGAAATATTTTTCAAACTATATAAGAGTGTAGCCCATGTTTTCATGATTCACCATTAATGCATAGCCAATTACACCAAGCATTGAAGAGAGCATGCTCCATTCAACACAAATTAGGGATGGCTTTATCAGTTGGTAGGAGTATACCATGCTTTTACAGGCCCAAGATAGTAAGGGAAGTGACTTGGACATCTACAACATGGCTCTCCCATACGTATTTGGAAGATTATGGTAGTATCATGGGCTTATGGTCTCTAAAGAAGTGTTTAACTTAGCATGGGTTTCCATTCCTTGATTTATCAGCATCTTGTTTCTAAGTTATCTATATATTTGTAACTTCTCCTTTGAGAAAGGATCTCTCAGCATTGTATAGTAAAGCCCTGAAGTAATTTACCTTTAATCAAAATAAGCATTTTACTTGCATTTAAGCATGCACTTTTTCATGTCTCTATGGTTTTATCTTATGTTAAGTCATTTCCTTTTCATGCTTTCATAAGTTTATGCCAACATATCTAGTGTATTCTGAGTTCTTCTCTTATAGGTCAACAAGAAGTGTCCAGCTTAGAGTATAGGTAGATGTGAATAGGATATCCATATTGTGTCTTATAACACCTCTGGTAGTTCCTCCTCAATATATCTCCATAGGATCCCCTATTGAAACACTGATGTAGGAAAGGTTCTCATTTGAATGAAGTGTGTGCTTGTTTCTCTCTGGTGTAAAGTGTATATCAAAGTTGAGTAGAACAACCATTTTGGTACATCACTACATTAGTTTAGGTTCTAATTTCAATATGTTTCTCCATTTCCATCCCCCCACATTATTATTAGTAAGAAATCTAGGGCCTTAAGGTGCATTAAGGGGAGCTAGCCCCTAATCTAGAGATTCATCCCTCAAGTTTGTAACCCATACTAAGAGAAATGTCTTCATTATGCCATGTGGAGGAAGAGAGATGAACCTCCCTTTAGAGGGTGCAATCCATAGTGTCAATAGTTTTTGACATGCTCGATGGGACAAATTATCATGTCCTACAAGTTTTAGGATTGGTGCTAGTCTTGATATTATTAAAAATCCAAAAGAAGTAGCTATATTCAGCACCTAGTGACTCCATTTAGGAAATCAATCTCTAGTTAATGATTAGCCTAACATTCCATGCCAATGGTCACTATGAGAACTTCTTATAAGGGTATCCCTTTTGAATTTTTTTGTTTTCCTTTAAACTCAATGAAAAGGCTGAGGTATGAAAATACCCACCCTTACGTAGCAAGACACTTTCTTAAACTAGCCATAAATGATACCTACTCAAGGAGACCCTAGTTGAATCCTTTCATAGCCATTGTAGCTCTGCGGGCTTTCCCTTTCATGGCCTTCAATATCCAAAGTCCCTTGAGCCTTCAGTAGTATGACCCAATTCTAAGGACCTCTCTCAAAAGTGTTCTCCTCTTTAGTAGAGAGGGCCCAATCACTATGGTCAAGCATATTAGAAACATAGACAACCTATACAACATCCATAATATCAGTGAAGAAAATGTATCCTTTATATTTCTAGCCTTGTCTCTCAAAGGGAAAGTTTTGGACTAGTATGAGACCTTGCCTATGAACTCAGTTGGCTCATGGAATGAGTTAGGGACCCTCTTGATGAATAGGTTTGGGAGAAAAAGTGACCATTTGTCTCTAGTTAAATAATTAACTACCATGAAGAGAGCCCCACATGAGTTTATGCAAGATTTTAATACTAAGTTCCAAAAGACTTGGGATAGAATCCTAATTCTTGTGAGGCCAACCCCAAGCTATGCATTATTTTACTACTTAAAGGCCCTCAATAGTGACATTGTTATCATGATACAGTCCATGGGTGGAAACACTTTTCCCACTATTTGTCAGATAATCATAGCTGATAAAAATTTCCTTGTTCAAATAGGAAAGATAGCTCCTAAACCTCATATGCCACTATTTCTGAATTTATAACCCTTAGTCCAACCTGTTGTGCCCTCTCTAGCCCCTCTACCTAATCAAGAGAACCTAGTTGCTACCTCTGTAAACGATCTCCATGAAGTTAAGATCCTACTACAAAGTGTTACCAATGAGTTAGTTACCCTCAAGAGACAATAAGCTCAGATTTATAGGCCAAATCACGGCTACCAATAATTTAGGCAAGTAAATAGGCCTCCCTTCCAAAATTATAATCAAGTACAAGGTCAAATTACACATGTCAAGCCTTATGAAAGCTATAATCCAAATGCCCCTTCATCTTCCAAGGATTTTATCCCCACTCAAAATAATTTAGTGCAAGAGCAACCCAATTATCCACCTTTGGAGCATGACCAAGAACAGGTTGCTTATGCCAGTGAGCTACCAAATCAAAGCATGACTATACAAGGTGATTAGGCAGCCCAATTCTAAAATTTTGAGATATCAGCGCAACCTGTGATGGATAGTAGGTAGGCTCAATCTGATTCCACTCTTATGAATCACTTCGAAGGAGAGTTCTATGCAGTCAACTATGTGGGGAGCACAAGTAATCAGAATGTTGGTGTTACAACCAACACTAGGTCTAAAAGGAGAGCCATTGATGAAGCTCAAGCAGAAACTCAAGCACCTATAGCATCTCCTTCACCACAAGTAAATCAAAATTTTCCTGATTATAGGCCACTAGTTATAGCTTTAGCTCCTCAAGTTACACCATAGGTTACAAATGTTCCCAAAGAGAACTCTAAAGGGGGAAATCCTTCAATCACTGTAGTGGACCAAATGAATAATCTACACATGAACATCTCATTATGGGATTATTTAGCACTATTAGGACAAAAGGATATACTCTAGAAGGAATTATATGCACTAGGTGAACAAGTTGTCTCAACAAGAAATGATAATGTGTTGATAGTAAATGGGGCTCCCCCCATCGGAGGTCAAGAAAAAAAAGATGAGAAGGTTCTTCCCTTCTATTTTTCTCTAATTATAAGTGATTTCTTAATCCATAATTGCATCATTGATAGTGGATCAAGCACCTCAATTATGCCCAAATATATAATTAATAAGCTAGTCCTCAAGTATGAACAAATAACCAAATGAGTTCTATAGTTAGATGGATCACCATCTAAGACCTTAGGAGTGGAATGAAGCATGAATCTAACTTTCCATGCCTATCTAACCTTCTCAATTCCTCATGGTATGGTAGTGTCAGATGTTCCTCCATACTTCTCTCTTTATTTGTCAAGGGATTTCACATCAAAGATAGGTTGATACTTGGCAGGCAATTAGTTTTACATAGCTTTTAGGACAAAACATGGAACTAAAGTAAATATTGAGTTAGATCCTATCCACAAAGATCACCTAGAGCCATATTCACCCAAAGTGGCAAATGTGAACTATGCAATCATTGATGAAGAACATCTCTAGGTGAACCAATCTCCATCATCTTCCTTTGTAGGAGTTATTGCCCTGCTCCTAATTGAATGGAAAAATGACAACTTTGAGCATGCTCTTTACAATTTCATTGAAGAAGCTAGTCTTAGATTCCACCAAATTCATGAGAAAGATGATTTCATGCTAAAATTGATGAAGACAGACCAAGAGGATTGTGGTTTGTGGCAGCTATTCTTTGATGGATCTAGAAGCAAGTTAGGAGCTGGTGGTGGGGCAATGTTAGTTTCACCTTCAAAGGATAAATGCTTCTCAACTTTCAGGTTTCAATTTTCTTACACTTGCAATGTAGTAGAGTATGAGGCCCTTATTCATGGCCTATAATGGGAAAGGAAGAGAGGAATTAAGTAATTATAGGTGTTTGGAGATAGTGAGTTGATTGTGAAGCAAGTGAGAGGTCAAAGCTTGACCAAGAACTCCTTACTTATGTTTTACAAGCACAGAGTGTGGGACCTTGTGGATAATTTCATTGCTTTCCACATCACTTCCATTCCAAGAGAGGAGAACAAGCATGTGGAGAGACTATTAGTAGTTGGTTCTTAGTTTGATATCCCAAAGCGAGTGAGACAAAGCAAGAATCAACATTATCTAAAGGTGATTGTGAGGCCCTCCATAACATATAATGTCACCAATTGGTAGGTGTTTAAAAGTGACTATCAAATATCACTTTTTTTGTAGGAATAATTTGAGTTTACTTCTAAAAATCAATCCAAGTTGCAATAGTAGTATGATGGGAAAATTGTTCAACTAAAGACCAACATTATTCTCAAAGGTTTGGTAACTCTTGAGAGAATTTTCAATGAAGATGACCAACTCAAGAGAGACAAAGCAAGAATGTAAAATAAGAAGTAAAATTATGAAAGGGTAGATATTTACAAGGATAAGATGCTTGCCCTTAGGAAGGTGTGTACCAATGAGGAAAAGCATGCTTTCATTATGTTATGTCAAGAGTTTACTGAAGTTTTTACTTGGTAGTATGGTGATTTGAAGGGATTTGATCCAAGCTTGGCCCAACACACCATTGAGCTAGAGGAAGACACCAAACCCATCAAGAAAAAGCAAATTCCAATCAATCCAAAGATCAAGCCTCTTATGAGGAAGGAACTCACCAAAATTATCAAGTCTAGAATCATTTCCCCTATCAAACAATCTTCTTGGTTGGCCAAGTTGGTCCCTATTAGGAAGAAGTATGGAGATGTTAGATTTTGTGTAAATTTTAGAGACTTGAGTAGAGTCTCATTAAGAGATCACTATCCCCTTCTAAGTATGGATAAAATTCTTTAAATGGTGACAGGCAGTGAAATATTTTCTCTCCTAGATGGCTACTCTAGGTACAATCAAATCCTAGTACAAGAATATGACTAATAAAGATAGCCTTCACCACCAAGTGGGGAATATACACCTACAGGAAGATTCTATTCAATATGTCAAATACTGGAGCTACCTTCCAATGTGTTATGGATATGGCTTTCCAAGGTTTGATCAATGACATTATGCTAGTTTATCTTGATGATGTGATAATCTTCTCCAAGGAGGCAAGTGAATATTTGAAGCCCCTAAGGAAAATATTTGAAATGTGTAGAGAGTTTGATATATCTCTCAACCCAAATAAATGTGTATTTACCATCCATGAAGGCAATCTCTTAGGCCATGTCATTTCAAAGGAAGGCCTGTCCATTGATCCAGAGAGGGTGCACGCCATCTTAGCATTGTCCTTGCCTAAGCACAAGAAGTACATGTAAAGTTTTTTTGATAGAATAATTTTTATTAGGAGATTCATTCCTAACTTTTTTGATCTTGTCAAGCCACTAACTTTCATGCTAAGGAAGGACTAGACATTCACATGGACAACAAAAAGAAGAAAAATCTTTGAAGGCATCAAGTAAGCTATCGCCGAAGATCCTACCCTAGTTAGTCCAAACTTATCCAAGGGATTCAATCTATACACCTTTGGGAATTAAGAGGTGATCTTTTTTATGCTCACTTAAGAAAATGGTGAGAATTTAGAGTGACCTATTGCTTTTTCAACTAGGGTCTAGAAGGTTATGAGGTTAGGTACATGTATGTTGAGAAGCAAGTGGTTGCAGTCATAGAAAGTCTAATTTTTTTTAAATATATGTTGTATAATATAAAAATTCACATCATGGTGCCACATCCTAATTTAAAATACTTCTTTCTAAACTGAGACTTGAATGAAAAAAGGGCAGGTTGGATCACCAAAGTAATGGACTATGATGTAGCGATCAAGACCACCAAACTAGTAAGAGGAAGTGAGCTATGTGAACACCTCAATATAGGCATGAAATAAATAAAGGAAGATGTTTTGGTACTCCATTATTTACCTAAATTAGTTGTACCTATAGTCATGAAGATTTGGGCATAAGGCATGGTTCATTTCCTTCAAACTGTTGAGTGTCCACAAGGTCTTAACAGGATAAAGAGGAGGTATTTTAGACTCCAATCTCTTCCTTATGTAAAGGTTGCTGGAGTACTATTCAAGAAATAATTTTTAAGGGTGATCTTTAGATGCATTGATTTAGACCAATTTGACAAGGTACTTTTTGAGTTTCATGATTGACCAGCTAGTGGCCACTTTGGTCCCAAGGCCACAACTGTAAATATTATGAGGGCTGGTTACTTTTGGCTCAATTTGTTTAAAGACACTCATGCTTGGGTTATTAAATGTCAAAAATGTACTTTCTTTGATGGGAAGCAATGACTAGCTACCATGGCTCTTCATCTTATTTAGGTGGAACAACCATTCATGAAATAGGGGCTAGACTTCATAGGGCTAATCAATCCTCCTTCTAATGCTAGCCATAAGTGGATTTTGACTACCACATATTATTTCACAAGGTGGGTAGAGGTCTTATCTTTGAAAGAGGCTAATGAGAGTGCATTTCTAGATTACTATAAAGGCATAGAGATAATATTTGGGGTCCCAGCCACAATCATTTTATACAATGCATTGGCTTTCTTGAGAATGAAGATAAGTGAGTGGGAATTAAAGTATCACATCTATCTTAGCACTTCTTCCAACTACTATCCATAAGGGAATGAGTTGGCTGAGTCCACAAATAATAACTTGATTAAGATCATAAGAACAATGGAGGAAATCAAAGGACTTGGCATACTAATTTTGAGATAGCTCTTTGGGCAGATAGGATCACTCCAAAGAGGGTGATCAAAAATTAAACATACACATTTGTGTATGGAAGGGAAGCTAGACTTCCTATTTCACTTGAGTTACCAGCCTTGGATCTTTCCCATCAGCTATAATTGGTGGAGAGTGATAGCTTGGAAGTTAGGTATTGTGAGCTAATGGAGCTTCAAGAAGCAAGAGACCAAGCCATGGATGCCATGACCAATTACCAACAGTAAATAAAGAAACATTTTGACAAAAGGTCTATGCTAAGGAGCTTTTTAGAAGGTGGCATTATCTTGAAGTAGGATGAGGACTAAGCCAATCTTAGAAGGCACACAAAGTTTGACACCCTATGGAGTGGCCCATATGTCATCACCCAATGCAAGAAACATAATGTTTTCTAACTCTCTAAGTTAGATCATGAAGAGTTACATATCCCTGTCAATGGGATACATCTTAAGAATTGTTATTAGCTTTCTTTTATCATGTACATAGTTTCCTTATTTTTCCTCATTTTCCCTAAGTGTTATTATGCATGTGTATAGTGTTTTTATCCTTTGTGTGTGCTTTTTTCCTTGTTGTTTGGGATGAAATCTTTGTTAGTTCTTAGGTACTTACAAGGTTATTGCCAACTTTTCAAGCTGCATCCTAACTCCATGCGTAATGGAATTTTGGGCCACCAATCTTCTCAAGCATAGCAGGCATGCTTCCTTTGTGAGTCACCAATTTGTTGACCATTTTGTGAATCCTACATACCAAAATCCTCCCCCCCCCCTCTTTTTTTTCTTGAAGCCTTGTTCTTCATGACCTTTCACCCTAAAACCAGGTCTTAACCCTTTAAAAATCAAAGAAAAAGTTACTTTTGTGTAGGTGTAGGTGTTGTCTCATCAAGCATTGGTCTTTTCTAGCACTCAGAGTAAATTAGCTTCTCATAATAGCAGTACTTGTAATCTTTACAAGTAATAAATAGGAGCACTTGACAAACATGAAGGGGTCCATGGCTGGTTCTACTACAAGTCAAGTTTTGTAAATTACTTTATTTGCCAATTTTCATGAGTAAAAATAGTTCAAAAACTCAAAAGGGTCAAAGTAGTTTAATTTCGGTTTGTGGGATTACTTGACTTATGATCTTTCATGACTTGGATTCATTCACAAACCCAAAAAGGTAAGGAAAAACCAATCAAGTTTTGAGACATCTTTATTTCAAAGATTTTTTAGTAAGTCCTTTAAAAGAGCCTGAATTGGTCTTAGATGCTTCTTAAGGTAAGTGTTTGTCCATGGAAGGCACCTAGGTATTCTATAAGGTCATTTGCAATTTCCCTAAAGGGTATGTGCCCTTGTGGGAGGCATTTCAAGGATGAAACAGACCTTCACAAAACTTCTAAAGCGTATGTTTCAAGGTAGAATGGACCTTGTAGAGGGCTTTTCATAGGCATGAGGACCAATACAAAACTTTTGAAGGGAAATTTTGGCTCAAAATTCCATTGCAAAGGGAAACCAAATGAAGGAGAGGGACAAAGGCAAGAAGCCCAAAGGGAACTTTCCCTTTGATAAAAGTGACAAGCGAAAGGAGTTCTCCTTTGGACATTTTATCTAAAGGAAAATAAAAGGAGGCAAGCCAAGGTTGAATTCCTTCAGGTAAAATGTTTGAAGGAATTCCTTCAGATATTTTATCTGAAGAAATTTGATCATCATAAAAAGAAGACTCTTTTCACTTTTCTGAAGGGTCATTTTTAGAGTTTTTGAATGGCACATGCCCTTGTGGAGGGCACTTTTGCATGGAAGAAGCCTTTGTAGAGGGCACTTTAAGAAAGAAATGGATGAAGACAAAATGATTGAAGGGCACATGCCCTTTGGGGAAAGAAGCAATCAAATGAATAATTCCTTCGAACAAAATATCTGAAGAAATTCCTTCAAACATTTTGTCTGAAGGAAAGCACAGCACAAAGGCTAGCTAAAAAAAAGGTGAAGAAGGTAGGCCCAAAAGAGAATTTATTCAAATAAAATGTTCAAAGGAATTCCTTAAGACATTTTATTTGAAGAAATTCAACATTACTAAAATCTTGAAGGTTTGATAAATAACAAGCATCCAAGAGCCCAAATGGTAAAAGGCAAAAGGGAAAATCCAAGGCAAAAGGAAATAACAAAATAAAAGAAAACAAGGTGGATAACCCAAAATGTGGCCACATAGCACAATAAAGTAAAATCTCAAAATGTTCCAAGTGGTATGACAAGTCAAAGCGCAAACCCAAGGATGATCCAGACCAAGGCAAGTGGCATAAAGGTCATCAAAAAGAAGATTAATTGCATTTAGGTGAAATAATCTCTATCAAAACTAATAAAATAACTAGTTTTCAAACTATAAAAGAGAGTAGCCCATGTTTTCATGCTTTACAATTAATTCACAACTAGTTGTACCCAACATTGAAGAGAGCATGGTCCAGTCAACACAACCTAGAGATGGCTTTGTCAATTTCTAGAAGGAGTATCCCATGCTTTTCCAAGCCCATGATAGCAAGGACAGTGATTAAGACATCTAAAACATGTCTCTCCCATATACAATTAGAAGAATACGGTAGTAGCATGGGCTTGTGGTCTCTGTAGAAGTGTTTAACTCAGCATGGGTTTCCATCCCTTGATTTATTAGCATCTTGTTTCTAAGTTCTCTATATATTTTTAGCTTCTCATTTGAGAAAGGATCTTTCAGCATTATATGGTGAAGCCCTGAAGGAATTTACCTTAAATCAAAGGAAGCATTTTACCTATATTTGAGCTTGCACTTTTACATATGTCTATGGTTTTATCTTATTTTAAGTCATTGTCCTTTCATGCTTTCATAAGTTTATGCCAACATATCTAGTGTATTGTGAGTTCTTCTCTTGTAATTCAACAAGAAGTGTCCAACTTAGAGTATAAGTGCATGTGAATAGGTTGTGCAAGTGTGTCTTAAAACACCTCTGGTAGTTCTTCCTCCCTGTATCTCCATAGGATCCCGTATTGAAACACTGATGTAGGAAAGGTTCTCATTTGAATGAAGTGTATGCTTTCTTCTCTCTGGTATAAAGTGTATGTCAAAGCTAAGTAGAACAACTATTTTGGTGCATTACCACACTAGTTGATGTTTAGATTAAAATATTTATCTCCCTTTTCATCTCCCCTCATTATTAGCAGTAAGAAATATAGTGTCTCAAGGTGCATCAAGGGGAGCTAGCCCCTAATCTAGAGATTCATCTGTCAAGTTTGTAACCCATAGCAAGAGGAATGTCTCCATTATGTTGCACGGAGGAAGAAGATTTAACCTCCCTTCAGAGGGTGAAATCCACAGCATCAACATTGCCTTTATCTTGTCTAGATCTATTGTAATTCCTTTTTTGGATACGATGTGGCCTAGATAGTGAATTGCCTTCTTAAAGAACGCACATTTGGACAACTTAACATATTTTAAGTTCTCTTAACCTCTGAAGAATGAATTGAAGATGTGCTAAGAGCTCCTCTTTATTTTTAGAGTATATCAGAATGTCATCTATGAACACTAAGATAAACTTATCCAAGTAATTATGGAACAAACTATTCATTAGGTTCATAAACATTAAAGGAGCATTTGTTACCTGAAATGGCACTACAATAAACTCATAGTATCCATATTTAGTCTTAAAATTATTTTTTAGAATATCCTCCTCCTTAATTTTTAGCTGATGATATCCTGATTAAATATCTATCTTTGATAGAGCCATTAATCCTTTCATTTTCTCAAAAAGGTCTTCTATTCTAGGTAGGGGATACTTATTTTTAATTGTGACCTTATTCATCATTCTATAATCAATGCATAATCTTAGAGTTCCATATTTATTTTTAACAAATAATATTAGTGCTCCCCAAGGAGACACACTTGGTCTAATCAATCCTTTACTCAAGATTTCCTCTAACTGAATTTTAAGCTCCATCAACTCAGTGTTGTTCATTATGTAGGGTGCCCTAGAAACTATCTCAGCTCTAGGTATAATATCAATTAAGAAATCAAATTATCTCTTAGGATGCATTTCATGTAATTCTTTAGAAAACACATCCTCAAATTCAATTAGGAATTAATACCTTTCTAGGGTTGGTTCATCTTCACTTTCATCCTTATCATCTATCATTACCATGAAAAGTAGAGTTCCCTTCCTTCTCTCCTTTAGTTGTATAAATAATATGGTTTCTACCTTTATGGGCCTATGACCCCCTTGAATCATGACCCATCTCCCCTCATCACTATAACACCTAACCAACTTGCTATAATAGTCTATTTCAGCTTGGTGTTTGGTGAGCCAAGTCATCCCTATTATTAAATCATAGGCTCCTAATGGTGATACAAATAGGTCTAAGATTGTCTCAAAATCCGGTAATTATATTTTTACCTTGGGTAGACATTGAGACACTTTATTGATTGCCTTATCCCCATACTAAACCATCCATGATGGTTTCATGCGATTCACTAGAAGAGACATTTTTCCTACTAATTCTAGGAAAATGAAACATTCTGATGAACCGGTATCTATGAGAATTGAAATAAATTTACCCAATAATTTAGTTGTAACTTTAAATAACACATTATAGTATCTATTTTGTCAATTCCTTACTACAACATTGATCCTTTATTATGGTCCCCTTTGAGGCTGATTTGCCCTTATCTATCCCTCCATTATTGGACACTCTCAATCAAAGTGATTTCCTCTACAAGCAAAACATCTTCCTAGCAGACCTTTTGGTACTGGGTTCCTTGGGGCATCACCAAAAATATATGGAGGATACATTGGGCAATTGTAGGTCCTTTGACCATTCATGCTATTATTTGTGCCCCTATTATTGTTCCTTTCAAAATTATTTCTCTAGTTTTGATTTGGTGGGGGTGTTCTACCTGTTAGATTTTATCTTGAGTTTTTATCCACAACTTGTTCTCCCCTGAAATCTAGTTTCCTATTAAAGGCTCAATTTTTATCATTGTTAAAGTTTTGTCTTGCCACAACTAGGGCTTTCAACTTATGTTCCTATTTGAGGAATTTTTCTAGCACTTCATTCATGTTTTTAGGGCCGTGCATATCTTATTCCACTCCTATGCTTGCATTTAGTCCTAAGATGAACTTTCTAGTCTGACCTATTTCATCCTTCTAGCACATGGGCACATAATTAATTTGTCAAATCTATCTCAATACTATTGGACTAACATGCCTCCCTACCTAATTTATAAAATTTAATAGTCTTATCATCATAGAATAACTAGGGTAACCATCTCTTCCCAACATGGTATTCAAACTAATTCTAAATCAAATTTTCCTTGGTTATTCCATTTAATTATTTCATGTTACTCTACCAGCTAGTTGCCTTTCCTACCAGTTGGTAAGATCCCCACAACACCTTAGCTGCATCATTCTAGTTTCTCAAGTCAAAGAACTTATCCATGTCATTTAGCCAATTATCAACTCCTTCACCTAACTATTTCCCATGAAACTTAGGAGGTAAAATCTTCATCAAATCTTTTCTTAGATTAGAAAATGGAACTTCAATTATGGGATCTACAATCTCCATCTCATTGATTGGTGGTGGATTTTATTCAGGCAGATTATCAAGGTTAAGTTCCAATATGTTTTCTATATTTTCATGCCTTGACTTAAGATTGTTAATCACCTTCTCAAGTGATTATATTTTATCTCTTTACTCAATCAAAAAATTGATGAGGTATTTTATCCCCATCTCTTTATTTTCTGGAACCTATTGTTCAACATTTTCATTGTTGGGTTCTGTGTATCTCACATTTTCCCTTCAATTCCTAGTTGATCATCTAGGTCTTGCCATTTAGTTTTCTGATAGAAATAACATAATCCCTTAAATTTTTATTCAAGACAATTGATAGCATAATTTATTTTTTTGGATAACTCTAATTTTTTCAATCATTCTATTATTGATTATAGTCACACATAGAATTAACAAAAAAATAAGCATTTGATAATCTCATTCATCTTATTATTACATATAGTTCTTATCTTTATAGAGAATAAGATTTATGACTATAACCTATAGATGTTTATATAATATTGACTCAAAATCCTTCTAAACAAAATCTTCTTCATCCAGTTCCATTTCTTTAGGAATTTCATCCTCTAAGTGAACCACATATCAGTGGCATCGGTTATATTCATTAAATAAATAAATAAAAATCTTATTGTTGAGGACCTCTTAAATGGACATTTTATTAAATGTTCAATCATAGCTAGTTTTATTTTAACTGGCTCCACTTTCAAAGATTTGAGTTTACTCTAGATTGTAGCTATTGTGTCCAAGTCAAAAATGTAAATGGGTTCTTTCAAAGTGAAGGAAAGTTCTATTTTCCCTTTGATCTGTATTCCTTTTCCTCTCCTTGAAGTTTCTACATGAGGCAGTCTGAACAACTAGTTTTAACCAAATTATTTTTTTCATAGTTTTTTCAACAAGTTAACATCAATAATTAATCTTTTACTAAGCGTAGGTTGTAGTAGGCTTAAATCCTAGCTTGAAAATCCATGCTCTGATACCACAATGTAGGGACCTACTCCCCTAAAACATAGAATTTTTTTTCTTTTTTAAATTAATATTTGTTTGTGGATATAACTCAGATATACTTTTTTCTTATCAGATATCCTTTGTCAATCAGACAAGCATCTAATCAAATGGGTTAGAAATTTGTTTTTATTTTTCAAAAGGAAATCATCTAGCCATACGATTTAGGTATCTATTATCTTGTGCCAAATATACAAGCATCTAATCATACAGGTTAAGCATCTATATATGAGTAGGCTATGTTCTAGCTAAAGACTTGACTTATCAAGATCGATTGGATCCTAAGTCACTCACTTTTTATCACTCATCTCTATTGGATAAGCATCGAGGTCATCATGATAGGAGTCTAGATTATATAACAAATAGTCACATTCCACTTCAAAATTTGGCTTAAGCCTCAAAAATTGTGATGATCCAATTGAGATCCTTCCTAGTAAATCAAAAAATTCTTATTTTTTCTTTATTTATCTAAACTAGGGTCTTATTATAATGATCTTACCTTTTCATTAAATTTAATATTATTTAGCGTATAACCCTAAAGCACATCCTATTCACCTACATATAAGAAGCATCCTTCACTTTCTAGACTGCTTACATACTTGCTTCCAAACACGATCAAGGTGTAGTATGCATGTAGTTCTATTTTATATTCTAAGTTTCATGTGAACTATAGATCTAGGTATGCTTTCTAGGACCTAGTTCTCCAGACAGTTTCTCTATGATTGCTACCGAAGTGGAAGCGTAAAAGTACCAATTTAAGTGACTAATTACTTATTTAACTAAGCTAGCCCTAAGTCCTAATAAGAAATAGAAATAAACATTTTCAAGCTCCATCTCCCCCTTTTATACTTGTTATTTACATCAACAATATTTTTTATCCTTACTTCAGATAACATAATTTATATAATTACTATTGCCAAAGTTTTGTTATCTAAGAGCTATATGGTTGGTGGTTTTTTGATAATAATTAGTTTAACATTCTCAATTTTGGTTTTCATTGCTCCTTTTCAGTGGCACCAAGTTTTAAGTAAGAAATATAATTTCTTTATTTATATTTCATAAGTTCACAAGTCATAATCATTTAACGTAGTCAAAGTCATTTTTTAATCTTAATTAATGTTTTTAATGAAGAGGGATTATTCCACCCCTTGATCTTAATGACATGACATGGTCCTTATTTCTCCCTAATGATTAATATAAGCGATGTTCAAATGTCATTATTGAAATTGTGTTAGGCTATGGATGTAGTATCTCAAGTGTAATGGCATTATCCATAAACATGATCTAGAATCACCTCTTAATATCGAACACTAAATAGTTTTGTTAAGCCATAAATTCTTGGTCTAAACTTGAGAATTGAAAAGAAAAGAAATAATACTTGAACTAAATTAATGCATCATATTTCAAAAGCAAATTCTTGAGTAGGAAGGAAGAAAAGAAATTTGTAACATGAATCTTCTAGTTTAGTCCTTATGTCAATTTTCAAAAATGATATTTTGGACAATTACATCCTTAGTCTACTTAGGTAAACTTTTCTAGAAAATATCTTATACACAAAGAGTTTACGAATGTAATTTTGAATTTTGAATTCAAATGTTAAATAAATCCTTTATACATACAAGTTTACCATCAATCATTAAAGCACATCCTTTGACACATTTTTATATGTATCTCATTGAAACCAATATTTATAAAACAATTATTATTTTACCCAAAATAACACACATGTTATTTATCCATTGAAACTTATATATAAAACATATTATTTTTACAATAATAAATATCATGATTTCATTTTATTATAAAAAAATATTTTATTATTATTAGGTAAATAAATACTAAAAGCACTTATTGATTATATTTTATTATCGCATAATTTATGTGATTAATAATGATTAATGATTTGAGATTTGATATTAATGGAGGGGAATAGTGGAATGTAGACGTGAAAGTTGTTATGAATGAAGCTGTTAAATTTGTTAGGAATACCTAATCTGTCTCATACTTACCCCACTATTAATGGAAAGCTAGGACCATTAGGCATATTCACCTTTTCTATCAAAGATGAGGAAGAAAGACGTCTTGATTAATATAAATACTAAATTTTTTATTTCTTCTATGAATGATGAAATTGTACTAATCTTCAAATCACCGTGTTTTCCCACCAAAGGTGAGATGGACGTGGTCGAAACCTGTTGCCCCTATGCATTGATCTACTGCTCCCTTGTTCCAACGATTCACTACCCTTCCTTCTCCTGGCATTGATCTGCTCCTCCCATCAACTCACAATAATGTAATGTATTATATATATACATCATGTCCATATTTAAAGTCGATTGAAAAGAACAAAACTTGATATGGCAACAATGTGAAAGGCTGCTTCACATGGTGATAACAGGGATCGTGTGAAGGAAGTGAAGAGGGGAAGGAACTTCTGCTGCTCTCCATTTCTAAGCATCGATTCTGCCTTATGCGTCGATCTCCCCTATGCATCCCTATGCATCGATCTTTCTCCTCCCGCTTTCGTAGATCAATCTGCTCAAAATTTATAGGTTTCTTTTCTTTCATTCAAGGTTTGTAACTAGCCTTTCTGTGGTCGGCATGGCAGTTCTTCCAAGCGTTG
This sequence comes from Torreya grandis, assembly GCA_037957365.1. NCBI lineage: Eukaryota > Viridiplantae > Streptophyta > Pinopsida > Cupressales > Taxaceae > Torreya > Torreya grandis. The sequence goes on from JARHVA010005389.1 coordinate 156,399, forward strand.
CATGAGTTTAAGTGGGCGGAGGTGGAATGGGTCGATTCAAACTAGGAGTGGTTATAATCAAACTGAAAGAAAGATATTCTATAATTATAAGCCTATAATTGTTTCCCCTCGCTGTGTGGCGTGGTCGAATTTGCATGCATGGATTTAGTACGTACGATGGGCTTTAGGTTAGATTGGTTTTATTTTATTATTTGTAGTAGACTGTTATGTAGTATATAGATTAGGTTTAACTAAATATAATTAATAATCTACAATTATTTACAATCATATAATTTATTTAAAAATTTTAAAATCAACAATAACAAAAAGAAAAGCTATTTCATTGATTAAAATAACTTTTGATGAATTTTAATATTATTGAATTGAGAATATTCTTCTTTAATTCTATGCACAATATAATTGTATAGTCGACCTTGATCATAAGGTTAAGGTAGTAGATAAATATCCCATGTGTATGTGTGTATGTGTGTGTATATCTGTGTGTGTGTGTGTGTGTTATGAATTATTATTATTTTAATGTTATTATGTAAATATTAAATCCATTTATTAAAAAACTATTTCACATATGGTTATCAATTATTTTTGTAATTAGAGTAATAGATAAGATTAAGTATTCATCTCATTAAATTTTTCCTCATTCATAAACATGGTAACATTCAATGTATATATTTTCATGAAAATAAAATAATTTTAATTAATCATATCTTACTTTTACGATTTTCATTGATGGTCTGATAGACATTTGAAATTAACACAAAAGTTAAGTTATTTTGATAATCGATTTATTTTACTAAATGAAGTCTAAATCCACTTGAAGTATGAGCACAAATCCACAGTGCAAGAAAAAAAGTCATGACAAGAAGGGAATGTATCCAACACTTACCACAATAGAGAGAAGAAAAAAATTACATAATAAAAAAAGGAAGTTACATGAACTAAAAAAAAATGAAAACTATTAATCAATAAAATAATTGAATTATAAATAATATAATTTAAAAATTATTATTTAAAAAAATTAATAAAATGATTAATTAATTAAAATTGGTCACTAAATGAAATCATTATGGGGATCAAATTTAAAAGTATAAAAGTTTAAAAGTTAATGATTATGAGAAATTTTGTGTATTGGTGATTTTTATGACTGATTAAGCTTCCAATAGTTGTTGCTATTGAGATTATAAAGATACCCGCTTCTCTCATTTTTAAGTAGTTTTCATGGTTAGAATGGATTTCATATTTTGTTAATATTATTTATTTAAACCCATCTCAATGAATGATCCTCGTGTGCTCTTTAGTTTTATATTGGAAGGATCTTCCAATTTTATCTACAGAGGGGATCCCACAAGCGTATGAAATATCATAGACAACCTTTTATAATACCATTTTTTTTTTAATAGGTTATTTCTTAAGGATTGTAATGGATCAAAACTAATTTTTATGCCCTCTATCTTAAAATATTTTTTTATATGAACAAATGTAAGGAACAATCTTGGGTTCCCAGTTATCATTGATAGTGACTAGGTATTTATAACTGTTTTTGAAAAGGTTGCTTTAAAATCTGCCTTGCTAAAATTTAAGTGGTTTTATCACTTCGTAGAAGACTTTTATATATAAGTTAAATATTTTATACCTTGCAAAGTATTATTTAATATATATGATACATAGTATTTTTATGAAGGCCTTGAATGACTATAAAATTGTTTAGAATGTGAGATATATAAAAAATGACAATTAACAGAATAAGAAATATTTAAACCAAAAATATTCTATTTTTAAATTAAAGCATAAATATGTTTTTATAAATAAATATCTAAAAATATAATTAAACATATATTATATAAGAAATTTATAATTTTTATAAGATTTACATTAATAATAATTATAAATACTAAAAAATATGTAAAATATATACAAATGTTTTTAAATTATTTTGATAATTTTTAACTTTTTATATTTAAATTATACAAATAAAAAAATATATATTAACATATCAAATAAGTCCTGTATTGAAAGTTATATTAGAAAGATAAAAAGTAGTTATAATAATTATAAAGTAAATGACCTTTCTTATATTAATTGGTTTTTATACCCTTTTATAAATAATTATAAGAGAAAAATAATTATTTTAAATATAAATTAATAATCACATTATTAAATATAATACAAATATAATTAAAAAATATTTAACCAATCAAATTACAGGATATTTTATTTAAATAAATAAAAAAACAATTATAATAATTAAAAAAAAATTGATGTTTGGTACATTTCATACTTAATCTTATAGTTGATATTATTTGACCTATTATTATCTCGCCCAAAAAATAAAGTTGAAAATAACAGAGTTGAAAAATAAAACATATATATAATGTTGTGAAGCTACTTTAAGATATTAAACAAATATTTATATAATATTTCCTCCCATCGTTTTCCATTTAGCCTTTGCACACGGATCTGAAAAATTGTAAAGATATAAAGCAAAAAGCAATAATTATATTCCCCAAAACATAAACTGTAAACAAAATTGGGGATCCGTTAGTTGATTTACTGCACTTTTCACTGATTACGAACATTAAATTTAGTGAAATTTATAATGATGACATCTTTTGCAAAGACGGATAATAATAAATCTTAAACCAAGAGTGTGAACGTTTCTTCTAAATGTGTCTCTGCCATTTGCAAGACATGACTGTTTTTTATAGAAAAGATAATTTACATTAAAATAAAAATTGCAAAGTAACACAGACACTATTCAAATCGCATCTTATTATTCATGGTATTGATCAATATAAAAAATTGATCTTCAGTCTTTAATTAGGATACGGTAGATCCTTCCAATGATTGAATTAGCACACTCTCTTAGTTTACAATATAATTAGTTGTGAAAGTTATGAACAAGTTAGATATAAATAAATTTTTATTTTAATTATTTTATATTTTTAATATTTTTGTTAAATAACAATTTAATTTTTTTAAATTAAAAAAAACAGGTTATTAATTTATTTGTGATTTAATTATAATTAATTTTAAATTATAAGAAATAATCACTTAGTACTAATTAAAAAATAATTAAGACTTCAATATATATTAATAATATTATTTTATTAAATAAATAATTAAAAATTTAAAGTAAAAAAAGTAAAATGATAAAATAAAATTAATTGGTGAAGGTGTACACATGAATCCTTTCAATCCTACAAAAAATTGAATTAGATTTTCATATATATAAATATAGACATACTAAGTGTATTATGAGATTATGACAAATATAAATTCTAATGTACATAAAAGTAAAGGATCAATGGAATTGTTTGTTATTTTAAGTTTAGTTTTATTATGTGAGGAGAATTAATCTTAAATATAATCTTTTAAGAATTTAAATAAATATATTGAGAGTTGTAAAATTATTGTAAATTATATTGAGTTATATTGTTTTTGGCAAATTATTATTTTTTAATTAATTAATTATTATGTTATTAGCAGTCACTTTCATTCTAATATCATTTTTATTAAACTAAAGATAGTAACTCATTAGATTTAATAATAATAATAATAATAATAATAATAATAATAATAATAATAATAATAATAATAATAATAATAATAATAATAATAACAACAACGAGATATATTATACATAGGATATTAAAACATATATTTAAAGGAATTTGAAAAGAAGATAAGATTATAAACACTTTTTCAACATTGGTTACATTGCTTCCAATAATGACATTTTATAAATAATACATATAAAATATAACATTTAATTTGTTAAAAATATTAACTATATAGTTTTATTAAAAATATATCATTATATTTATTAATAAAAATATAATAATTTATAATAATTTATATGAAAAAAATTGACATTAAAACTTTCAAAATAAATTTAATTAAACTATTTAAACTATCTTGATACAAAATAATATATTATTAAATTACGTATAAACAATAAAATTAAGAGAAAGAACAAAACCATCTTGAAAAAGGGGATTGACCTTTGAATGAAAGATTTCATAATTTGTAAAGAAGGAAAAAAAAAACACAAACAAACAGCAAAATCAATCATTTCAAAACTTTGAAGGTGAAATAACATTTGATTGGAGTTTTCATTGAAATAAATTTTTGAATTAATTATGATATTAATATTATTTAATGTTATGTTTTAAAGTTATTTATAAAAAAATGAATGAAATAATAATATTTCAAATATATATATCAATATGAGAAAAAATAATTTCTTTTTTTTTAAAACAAAAAATTATAAAAAAAATACCAAAAATATAGATAATAAATTATAATATAAATTGAACTTTAGAAAAATATTTTTAAATTAAAAAAACAAAAAATATAAACAGAAAATTATAAAATATAAATTACAAAGCAAAAGAATATTAAGTAATAGGAGCAACTCCGCGGAAGATTTATCGGGTCATCAGTCTCAACGTAATATAATTTAATTTATTACGATTGAGTATTTCAAACTAATTCAATACTTTTATTAAATTTTACATAATTCTTATAAATGTTATTATTTAAGAAATCATTAAATTAATTATTTATAATTAATTAATTATAAATAATAAATTAAAATATTGATTAATTTTTTATTTATAAAATTGATTTAGATTTTATTATTTTTGAATTCCATGAAATATTAGGAAGCTTTATTAACATAAATTTTATCTATTAAACACATTAAAAAAAATTTAAATATTTTTCTTAAAATATTTTTATTATTTATCTAACTTTTAAATTAGAGTTGTTTAATTCAAAGAGATAGTAATGATCTTTGTTACAATTTTAATTGTAAATAAAATAGACAATAATTTCAAATGAAAGAATAATATAGTTATAAAAGAAACAATTATTTGTAAACAAACAAAAAATAAAAGATATTGAATCTCATTAAAATATAGATAATTAAAAATGATTTGTATATATTTATTAGTTATTAAATTTTATAATTTTAAAATATTTATATATTTATTGATTATTAGTCTAAAATACGTGTTATTGACATGTTTTCTAGGAATTTGATTGTTTCTATCACTTCTCCCAACTTCTTTGTCATGTTCTCTCCCCTAAGCTAAGCATGTTTCTAGCATTAATGTACCATTTTGAGAAACTTGTCTGGCCTCTTATAACTAGAATGCACTTATTTTATTTTCCCCACCATTTTTGCTTTGTAATTGTTATGTTCTAAGTTCAATTTACTTATAAATACACAAATAATTTAACTTATTAAGCGAGAAGTAATTCTAAATAATTTGTTTATATTTCACATGAAATTATTGAACATTTTCAAGCATCCTACAAGAAATCAATCAATCATTAGAGCATTCATTAAAACATCATGACTTTTGTGTTTTTGATATTATCACTTTCTAGAATGATAAGTATGCAATGCTTAAAAATTGACCCAACTTCAATGTAGGTCTCAACACATTTATTAATTTCCTTAAAGTTTCAAATATTTCTTTCCAATTAGGAAAATAATAAAAACTATGTTTTGTAGGAGTCGAAGAAAAAAAGGAAAGCTCGGCAAAGCTTTTGTAAATCATACAATCATAAAATTATTTTAGAAATGTCTACATTTTTGTTAGAAACATTAGGTTCTATTGATATAGAATGTCTAGAATGATAGTATACAGTCCAAACGATCTAAAATATAAGTGTCTATTCAAAACAACCTTGTCTAATTTTATAGCATCTCTGAACGCACATTTAAATTATCACCTTCTATTGACTATAACCAATTGTAACATAAAATAGACAAGTATAAACTTTACATGTCTTTATTTCTATAGATTTATAATTAATTAATTAAATTAACTAGTATTATTTTGTGCATGTTAATTATTTAGTTAAAATTAGTTGGATATTTGTATCATAATTTATTGAAAATCAATTAACTTAACTATATAAAATTTACTTTCTACACATTTTATAGGATTATAATAAGATAACTAGTATTGTTAATCACTTGCCACCAAAATTTACATGTATTTATTATATATCTATTACTTCAAACGTGTGTCAATTACTTGTTCAAAATTAAATTTAGGTTGCAACTCTTTCTTTTGCATAGGCATAAATAATGTTGGATATATATATATATATATATATATATATATATATATATATATATATATATATATATATATATATATATATATATATAACAACTTTTTTTTAAATATTATAATCTTTTAAATAAAAATAATGATATTATGTATTTATCAATTCATGAGTTTCCCATTATTGATATGAATCTATGTTAAATAAAATTTTAGATATCCCTTCTCTTACAAGCCAATCTCCTTCAATTTATAATTGTGATGTTAAAATTATATATTGATTTTTTTATTATCTTAAATATCCTATTTTATGTATATTTTTAGAAAAAAGAAAATTGTATACTTCATCATATATAAATATATAAATTTTTAAAAATTTGATTTTTTTAAATATTTTTAAATTTATACTTTAAAAAACCAAATACTTGAATATTTTTATTAAAACAAAGAAATAGCTTCATTAATTTCTTGTTTGAATTTATGAAGTTTCACTTTTAAAAGAAAACCCTAGGCAAGTAGATTGCGAAACAATATTTTTTGAAATTTTTTGCGAGGCCTAGATGCCCACATGAGCACCTTCTCGGCCATCGAGGGCCATGGGTTAATTTTTATTTTTTATTTTATTTGCTTGCCTTCATATTTGCACATCTATTATTAACTAGAAAATAATAAAGTTTTTGTAAAAGCCATAATTTACAATCTAAAAGACCTAGATTTTTTTTTTTTTTTTTTTTTTTTTTAAATATATTTTTTGAGGTTAGGTTTTTTCACCTTTGGTGTCTTTGTTTTATATAAAATTTTGTTTTTCATGGTATTATTGTCATGTCCTAGTTCTAATTTTTCAACTTTAATTGGTCATACTTTTTTATCAGTGTGACAGATCAAGATGATGTGTTTTTTACAATATTTTTTTTTGCGGGCTGCACTTACAAATGGTGGGTTAATTTTAGTTACATATTACACTTGGATTGTAGTTTATAGGGGAAAAAAAATTATTTTTAGTTGTATTTCAAACATAAGTGCAAGAAGTTTAGGGGCACAAAATTACCATTTTTAAATATATAATACAAATTAAGTTTAAAATTGTATGTGGTTATAAAATAATGCATATAAATTATTTAATTTATGATTGGTAATACTTAACTTATTATGCATACATTTTATTATTAGTATAATTTAAAAAAATAAATATTTTAATTCATTGTCCAAAGTATTAATTGCATATAAATATGATTGGCACTCATGTTTTAGGAATTTTCATTTATACATTAACAAATTTTATTATAATTACTTTAAAATCTTGTTTAGTGAGATGATAAAAAATGTTGTATAATAGGAGAGATGAGATGATAAAAAAATATTTTATAGTAGGAGAGGTAAGCGAGCTAATTTTCTACCAACTAATATCAAATTTAGAAATGTTTATTCAATTTGCATATTTTTTTGTTAAAACCATTTATTTTTAAGTTTTTACATCATATGAGATTTATTCATGTGAATAATGAATGTGGGAACTGAAGATGAAGAATAAAATTCACAAACCCTCCTAACCCACCTACAATTTTACAAGAATCCCCATGTAGTCAAGAAGATTTGGCTACACATATAATGGAAAATAAAATATATTTTGAAGAGATAATTAATATAATGAGGGACTCTCATTTGAAAAATATACTTCTTTGTCAAATATACTAGAGTCGTTACTTGGTGTAATTGACTCAATAACAAGTCAAATTGATAGATGGGTATCATATACAAAGAAGTAGGTCCTATTATGTAAAAAAATAATCAACAATTGACATGATAAATTAAATAATAACAAAAGACATATTTTTACATTATTCATTGATCTAAGAACCATTGATCCACCTATATTACAATTTAAATGGTTTCCAAACCATTGGTCCAACTTGATTCAAATGATAAAAAGATAAATTTTGGGACTAGTGGTGGATGGTATTTAATCACCTACCTTGTAAAAACCATTGATTTCCTTTGTATTTTTTTAAAAAAATCTATTTTGAATTTATCTTTAATGAAATTCTTAATTATTTTGACTACTCAGAGTTTCAACACTAAGGAAAATACTTTTTTATAGGATAGACTAGTTTCACATCATGCATCTTATCATTGTAAACTATTATGTATCCAAAATCCACTTCATCCTAAGGCATTCCCTTATATAGTGAATGAGGTTTTAGATATTTACAAATAGCATGTGCTAAAAGTGCTTACTAACACCCTTACTCTACATACTAGTCAGTTTTCCCACAATGATGCTAGAGAGGAGGTTCATGGGCATGTTGCAGGTAATGTCTATGTCCAACCACACCATTGTAGATCATGTGGTATTTTATGCACTAGACATTCATTTGATTAGGAGGATGTAATGGAGACCCATTATGGTTTTGCTTCCAAGGTGCTAGATTATATGGTTATAACTGAGGATTTTTTAACACATACATTAGGTATGGACACCTTATTTTCACCTTTACATGTATTTTATGTCTTTGAAATACTATAAAAAAATAAAATAAACATTAATAATATTTGACATGTTAAATTTAGATATAATGGAAAGGGTGACCCTAAACAACATTCAAGAGTATTCCATGTAGCATTTTTGGACTATATGTATAATGATAGATTATTAACCATGTTATTTCCAATAAATCTAAACAAATATTATTTACAATGGTTTAAATAATTACCAAATTAATTGTTACATAAGTTAAATTCATTGGCCTATATGTTTATAACACAACTTTCAATCAATATCAGTGAGAAGATCTCTTATGCTCATATTTCTTAACTCAAATATAGATCTGATGATCTTATCAAAAAATATATCTTAAGTTATAAGATGATCATTCCTATGGGAGACAAAGAAATCCAATATATCTTGAAACAAAGTTTTCTACCATTCCTAAATGAGTCCATTATGCTTAATAAATTTCTCTCCTTCACATGCTTATGCCAATAGTAAAATAAGTCAAATTATTGTCAATTAATAAGCTTAAGAATGAAAATGATACATATTACATTAAAAATAGTGCAAGTAATCCACCATACAAGATGATTCTAACAAATAATTATGATGATGATGATGATGATGATGATGATGATGATGATGATGATGATGATGATGATGATGATGATGATGATGATGATGATGATGATGATGATCAAAATAGTAGATTACATGCATTTTTAAAGCCAAATTCACACATTATCTTAACAACTCATCTAGAGATATATTTTACAAACCCACTAAAAGCTCCATACAATGTCCTAAAAATGCTATTGGAATGCAATCTCATAACTCTCCATCTAATGAAAGAGGTTGATTTATGTAATCCTCTTCCAAAGGGATTTGACTAGAATACCTTCTATAAATCTCATATAACACCAAGGCATACTTAAAATAGATGCATTACCATAAGACACAAGATATCAGCATTCAATAGATGAAAATATCATTGATATGGGGCACACCTATAATCTAAAAGTCAAAACCAAATGAAATAAGAGGATTGAAAATATTAGTTGATCATTTTCCTAAGCATATAGCTAATGAGATAGTCAATACATGTAGAGTCTATTATTCATATAATGTACACCCTCCACCAGTTTCTTATAATTATCATACTATGATACCAAATCCTTTGAATGGGATCATTTGTTCCTAAATTACTTCAAAGTTATCTAGGCCACACATCACATTTACAGAGCATGAGACAATATATGATGACTCAAATTTGTATTATTTATTCATTCGAGCTAACATTGATTACCATCCTACTTTAATTGTAATGGTTGATAATGGTTCAAGTGTGAATATTTATACAGTCACACTTATATATATCATATTTGATACATAATTCAATATTTAATCACCATGACCATGTTAATAAAAAGTTTCATTGGTCACATTAAAATCTCCATCAATGAGGTTGCATTACCATTGTAATTTTGTGTAGTGCATGTGCCCACTAGATTTATAGTACTACCTATTACAAGGGTCTTCTATATATTATTAGGACACACTTGGATTCAACTAATTTATGTAATCCCTTCTATATTTCACAAGTGTTTAAGGTTTATCTATTATAATGAGGTCATCACAATTCAGGGTATCCCATATGAATAAACCTTAACACAAATATCTATGGTTACTATAAAAAAATTAGTAGAAATACCTAAAAGGTAAAACCTAATAATATATTTTGAAATCAAGTATATACCCTTTTAAGTAGGCCTATCCTTCAAAGGCCACTTTAGAAAAGATTTGGCATTGATTCTAGAGAGCCTCTCTCTACTCCTACATATCCTAAATTGATATTATAGATTAAAAAGGGTGTTATACATAAGTCACTAGCACACGACTCATACACTCCATGATTCTTTCCTGAAAGACATACATTTCATCTTTCTTAAAAACATACATATATGACACAAATCATAATTATAGATATGAAACCTATAATACAGAGGGAAATCAATATTCAAACTCAAAATTTGGCTCAATTAAGTCATAGTAGTATAAAAAATTTCTTTCACAAAAGCATTTATATCTTATACACATTACCTATTGATTGAGAATATATTATAGGACTCATCGGTTAGTAGCCTTATTTATAATTTTGTCCTTTTCATTTTATATATGAAAAAATACAAAAAACAATATATTCCAAAAAATAAAAAACCAAGACTTACGTATTCTTTTGTTTAATTTGTTTACAGATCATTTAATTTGTGCACAATTATTCAGTAGTTATTTATATCAAATTTCATGTCATACATACTTCACAAGTGTACATGAATGCATTTAGATCACACTGGTTAGAATTTATACACATTTTAAGGTTATTTCATTATATTGGACTCATAAACTAAAAACATACAAAAACACCCTATTTATTTAGTAGTGACCTAAGCTATTTCCTATTTTAATGGACTTATCGTATTGATCACATGATCTCAATTCTCAAATCCAAACAAGACACAAGCCCCTTATTGGGTCATTATATACATAGCTTCTATCATTCTTTGTCTATCCCTTACTATTCAAATCTCAGTTATTTACATCATCTAAAATATATTAATATTGATCGTTTACTTAGGCATTGATATCTTACTGCGTACCTAAGTTGATAAATCTACTAGTGTTAAAAATTAATTATGTTGATAAATTACATGTATTCAAGCATGATTTTTATGTTTGATTTCCCACTTCATGTTTTGTGTGCATTCTCAATTTTCTCTTGTAAATATTTTAAGATATCCTTGTGTGTGGCACAAATACTTCAATCTATATTTCTATGTTCATGAGTTACATTTGAGCATATCCCTTGTATATTTCCCCTTCACTTACTATTACATGATTTTCATGTTGTGTGTGTGTGTGTGTGTGTGTGTGTGTGTGTGTGTGTGTGTGTGTGTGTGTGTGTGTGTGTGTGTGTGTGTGTGTGTGTGTGTGTGTGTGTGTGTGTGTGTGTGTGTGTGTGTGTGTGTGTGTGTGTGTGTGTGTGTGTGTGTGTGTGTGAGTGATGGCCATGACAGTTTTTTACTCTATTTGCATACTTATTAATTTCATAATTAACATCATGCATCTTTCCATCCTTTCAACGCTATGATGGATTTCATACATCCCTCCCCAAAAAGTTATATTTATCTTTCAGTACTAGGTTGTCATCACTTATATACATGACTAGTTGTTAACATTTATCTTGTAATGTACATTCCAAATAGTTCAAAGCATAAGTTTGTATTCAAGACAACCTTTTCCACTTGACAACATTTTTTTATTCTAACTTCATGAAATCTTTGATGACACATTGTGCATTTTCACCTTGTGATTACTACCACCAAATTGTAAAATAAAATTAGATAGGTATAAACCTTGTATGTATTTCTCTTTATATGGATTTATAATTAATTAAATAATTAGGTTAATTAGTATTAATTTTTGCATGATATTTTGCCTATTTAAAATTGACTAGGTATTTGTGTCATAATTTATTGTAGATCCATTTATTCATATTACATTTTTTGTTGGTGTAATATTCTACTTGCACTAATACTAATTTGACTTTAGTTAGCTTAAGTATACCATATTTACTTTGTGTACACATTGTATAATTATAATAGGATAATTAAAATTTCTAATCACTATCCACCACATCTCACATGTGTCCAATATGTATATCACTTTATACATGTGTTAGTTAGTTTTTCATAAGCAAAATTAGCTCACAACTCTTTCCTTTACATAGGCAAAAGCAATGTTAGAACCAAAATATTGAATTTACTATATATTAACTACATCTCTTGTATATTGTAAGTTTTCAAGATAAATAATAATATTATTTATTTATCAATTCTTTAAATTTCCATTATTGGTGTGAATCTATTTTAAGGAGAATCTTTGGTATCACCTCTCTTATATAGTAGCAAAGATAGTCTCCTTCAAGTGGTACTTTTGGTGTTAAATATTTTTTTATTTATTCTTCTATTGTATCACATACTTCTCTATTCTTTGTATAAGTTTTGAGCAAAATAAACCTTATATTCATTAAAAAATAATTTATTTTATTTATTTATTTATTTTCCATAAATCATTTTTAAACATTTTTTTTAATTTTTTTTTTTCATTTATGGAAAAAACCTAAATTTTATGATTATTTTTATTATAATCTAATTAAAAAATATGAATTAAATAATAATATTTCTTAGCTTCACTAATTTTTTCTATAAATTTTTAAAGTTTCACTTTTATAGGACACTCCTAGGCAAGTGGATTGTTTAAAAATGTTTATTGGAAATTTTTATAGGCTAGATCTTCCAAACATTAATTTTTATATTCTACCCTTTGTAAGGATTCAATAAAGTCAAAATTTGTCTAACTTAGTTTCTCTAGCTCCAAGGGCATCTGATAGAAGTTTCAACTGTGTTGGAAGGCACAACTTTCTTCTCGTGTATTCTGCATATATGGTGCATTTTATGTGCTATGCAGCATTGGTGCATTTTGAATGTTATTCAAAATTGGTGCATTTTCCATCCCTATTTCATCTAGATGCCCACATGACTAGCTAATTAGATAATGAGGGTCGTAGGTTAAATTTTTTTAATCTTGATTTCATAGTTTTGCATCTATTATAGACAAAAGTTTTATAGAAGTCATATTTTCCATTATAAAAGACACACACACACACACACACACACACACACACACACACACATATTCTTATTTTTTTATATCTCTACATTGGAATATGTTTTTTCACCTTTAATGGACCTATTTTATATAATATTTAATTTCTACTTACTATTATTATTATCTTGTCCTAGTTTTTACAATTCTAATTGGTTGTATATTTTGATCCATATGCTATATCAAGATGTTATTTCTTAGAAAATAATTTTTTTGGTGCACTTAGAAATATTAGGTTCATGTTAATTCTATATAGTGCTTGGATTGTATTCTTAGCACAAACTTGCATATTTTTAGTTCTATTTTAAACGTAAGTGTAATAATTTTGGGGTTATAAAAGTTAACATTTTAAAGATGAAAAATGCAAATTAAGCATAAATATGTAAAGGGTTTTAAATAATTTATACTCATTATTTAAACTAGTATTTGTAATACTAAACCTATCACACATATAATTTATTCTTGACATAGATAAAAAATGTTGTAGTATTTCATTTCATTGTTAAAAGTATTCATTGCATAAAAATGTTATTTACACCATCAAACAATGTTCATGTTCTAGGAATTTAAACTTATACCTAGAAAAACTTTATTAAAATATATTGAAAGGATCATTTACTAAGATGATAAACAATGTCAAACAAGAGGAGAGGTATGTAAGCTAACTTTGTTCCAATTATCACCAAATTTAGAAAAAAATGGATTTCCATTGTTTTATTGTTAAAACCAATTATTTTTAAGTTTATACATCATATCAAACCCATTCACGTGCAAAACATGTGAGAATTGAAGATGAAGAAAAAATACACAAACCCCTCCTAACCCATCTATAATTACAAAAGACCCCACATGTAGTCAAGAGGATTTGGCCACACATATAGTATAAAATAAAATACATATTGAAGAGATAATTAAGATAATGATGGAGCCTCATTCGACCAAAAACCACCATACTTATTTTTCAAATACAATAGAGTCATTACATGGCATGTTTAACTCAATAACATGTCGAATTGACAAATTGGTATCATATAGAGAGAGAGAAGTAACCCCTATAATTTTAAAAAATTGTCAGAAACTAGTATAAGAAACAAAATAACATAAAAATATAAAATTTTGAAATATTTATTAATATAAAAACTAATGCACTACCTCCATTATAATTCATACAATTCCCAATCCATTGGTTTCACCATGATTTGATAAGAGACAATTTTTGGGACTAATGGTGGATGGTATTTGATTACATACATTATTAAAAAACATGATTTTCCTTTATATATTTTTAAGAAACTCTATTCCAAGTATATCCTCAATGAATTTCTAAATTATCTTGACTACTCACATTTTCAAGCTTGAGGAAATTGCACCACATAGGATCAACTAGGTGCATGTCATGCATATTCGTAGCATGTCAGAGCCTACAAAAAAACATGTCAACCTAAGATAGTCCTCTATATAGTGAAGGATGTTTTAGATATTTACACTTTGTATACACTTAATGTTCTTAGTGAAACACTTTTTCTTTAGATGAGTTAGCTTTCCCACATGAATACTAGAGGGAATAGACATAAGGATGTTCCATCTAGTGGTTATTCTAAACCACATCATTTTCAATCATGTGGCTTTATGTATTAGACCTTTATATGAATATAAGGATGTGATTTATACTAATTATGGTGGTGGTTCTAGGATGATAAATGATGTGGTTCTATATAAGGATTTTACTGCACATACATTTGAATTGGACACCTCAAATTCATTTTTGTATTTATCTTATATTTTTGGCATGTTAAAATAAAATAGAATAAAAATTAAGAATAATTCAAATTCTAAATTTCATATATATCAATATTTTAAAAAGTAATAATTAATTTACATAGAAATTAAATATTATATGTGTTATTTTTTATGTTGTAATAGGGGATGGTCACATCATTTTCATAGCTAGATTGTGGATTGTTGCATATATTAATGTTACTTGTAGACACATAAATTAACATTTAATATAGAACATTTAACTTGTGACAATCCTTTTTACACACTTATCTCACACCTCATTCCTCAACCCTTTGACCATTTCCTTTATTTTAAAAGCATATGAGTCATTTCTATAACCAAATTAATGATCTCAAAATGTCCATATTCATAATTCAAGAAAATTAAAGATTATATATAGACGATTCCATACTCTAAAATCATTTATTTCTACTCCTACGATAACAATGTAATATTTGGATGGTAGAGCTCATCGGTAGTGTCTAATTACACTAGTCCCATCCTCTAACCAAATAATGGATAGTTGCTCAAATTTAAATTAATGTGACATGTAATCCTACAAGTTTAGCAAGCCACATCTAAAAAAATTCCCAAAATATCACTATAAATCCCCATTTTAAACCATTTTTCATACAAGAGGCTCCCATATTGAAAATAACCATAATTCTAATTGCATATTAAGATAACATTTATTTTTTCTCCCACTTTTGGATACATATAACCATAGTAGCCTTGAAATAAATTATAAATACACTTCCAATGTCACAAGTCAGGGTTAAATAACTTAATCACATGAGGATTGTACCAACATTTATTATTTTTAACTAATAATTCACACACACCAACATAGTATGTGATAACTACATGGAGTTTCATCCCTCTTCACATTATTTGTATGTAGGCAACAAGCAATGCATGAGGTGTTAAGGTAAAGGAAAACTTCAACTACTTGTCCTTTTTAATCCATTATTACATTTTTTCTCTTAATACATTGGGCTAAGGTTACAATTGAATGAGAAGAGACATAATTATTTTAAAAATGGATCGAAGTCTCTTGCATATTAAATATAACACATAGGTGAAGGTGAATTTGTCACATATAATTTAGAGTTTTATCATCTATAGGACACTAACATTCCTTAAGGATAGCATTATTTTGTATCCATTTTTTAATCCATAGTCAATTAACATACGTCCACAATGATTTTCATCCTTAGAGAGTCTTATATTCTATTTTTATAGCTAAGTTGTATTTCCTTAGTACTTTTCCCTTTTAGAATATTTTTAAAAAAAAGCATTTTCTAAATCAATTTGTGTCTTTTATTACATATTTTTAGTATTTTTATTTTACATAATAGTTTATATAATTATCATATACGATTCTCCTAGTTCCCAAAATTTGATTAAACATATTGGTAAACCTAGCTTTTGATTTAATATTAGAAAACTCAAACCATAGATGTTTCTATGGGTTATATTTTTCTTTCTATTTATAATTGATGTCTTAGGTTTTTCATATCTAATAATTATTTATTAAAAACCATATTACATAATTTTATTTCTTATTTTATCCATTTTAATAAAATTATTTCCACCTACTTTAGATGTAGTGATACACTAAGTTATCCCCATGTTAAATTTTATATATTTCCATTGATAAAAACATAATGGCAAAAGTGGCTAATCGATTTGATGATTTAGATAGAAGAGAGTTACAAGGATTCATATCAAAGAGTAAAGATATAAAATATGAATTTATAAAAATTATTACAGAGGAAGTCATGAAAGTCATTCAATCATGTAATACTTCTAATCCTATTAGTCCCATGAATATATTTTTTGTATCATTTTTTACTTTGGGGTAATGAAATGGATTAAACATATTAACATGTCCATTCCTACTTATTCATTAGTAAAATCACCTTTGGTTGCAACACATTCTTCTTCTCTTGATGTATAATCCATTATGCATGAGATTCAAACTTTGCAAACTAAGGTGTTACATTTGAAGCAAGGTTATTTGAAATATAATCAGTTGCTTGATTTTGACACTTTATTACACACTCTATTGGAAAAAAACATCATAGTGTATCCTCTACATATATTTTTTGTGGTACCCAAACATACACTATGATATAATAGAAAGGGTGACCCTGAACAAGAATTGAGAACATTCGACGCAACATGTTTAGACTATGTGTCTAATGGCATATAATTTACCAAGTTATTTCCAAGAAGACTAAATGAATATACTTTATAAAGTTTTTATAAATTACCACATCAATAGTTTCATGCATTCAATCCCTTGGTGGATATATTTCTTACAAACATTTTAATCAATATCATTGATAAAAGATCATATGCTTAGACTGCTTAACTCAAATAAAAATCTAATCATCATATCATAAAATATGTCTTAAATTACAAGTTGATGTTATCTAAGATGACCAATCCTATGTCAAAAAAATAAATCTAAGA
Source organism: Torreya grandis (assembly GCA_037957365.1). Taxonomy (NCBI): domain Eukaryota; kingdom Viridiplantae; phylum Streptophyta; class Pinopsida; order Cupressales; family Taxaceae; genus Torreya; species Torreya grandis. The sequence goes on from JARHVA010005389.1 coordinate 173,949, forward strand.
TATTCAAATTGAGTTTCATACCATTCATATAGGAGTACATTATGTTAGATAAATTTCTCTCATTCACATGTTTGTGACACATAGTAGAGTAAGATAATATACAAGGTGATTCTACCTAATAATAATGAAAATAAAAATACAATAATACTTGTAGCTTTGGAACCAACTACGCATAACATATTATAAAATCCTCCTCTGAGATAAATTACCAATCTATTGAAAGCTCCATAGAAAGTCCTAAAAATCCTTTCAGAATGCAATATCATATATCTCCCTCTATTAAATAAGTTGATGTGAGTAATCTTCTAAATAGATTTGACAAGAATGCCTTATGTGACTATCATAAAGAACCAAGACATACTACCAATACATGTATTAGCTAAAAGCAGAATATTGAAGATTTGATATATGTAAACATCAATGATGTGGGAAAATATATAGATAGTTTAGAAAAATATATGATTGAAAGCAAAACAATGAATATATTTAGTGATATTTTTCCTAAGCATAAAATTAATTAGATAATGGATACATTGAGAGTGTATTATGCATATAATGCACATAAATTAATTAGATAATGGATACATTGAGAGTGTATTATGCATATAATGCACACTCTCTACTATTTCTGTATCATTCTCATACAAAGGTAACACATCATTTTAATGGAATTATTGGTAGCTACCATAATTTAATTCTCTCTAGGCCACTCATCACATTTACATACTATGAGATAGTAGATGATGACTTGGATTCAAATTATTTTTTCATTCGATCTCACATTAATTGCTAGACTATTTGGATTATCATTGTTGATAATGGTTCAAGTGTGAATATGTGTATAATCATAATTCTCTATGATATTAGATACATAAATACTTTCTTCCCATGAACATGGTAATACATAGATTAAGAATTTTATTCACATGAACATGATTATAAAAGGTTTCAATGGTCATACTTTGATCTACATAAGTGAGATTAAATTACCATTACAAGTAGGCCCAACACATGTGGCCACCAAATTTATAATTCTAACTAGTTTAAGGGTCTTTGATATATTATTAAGATACCCTTAGATTAACCAGATTTATGCAATCCTTTCTACATTTCATAGGTATTTAAAGTATAACTATGTTAATGAGGTCATCAAAGTTTAGGGTGTACCATATGAATACATCTTAACACAAATATACATTATTCATACACAACATATTTCAATAGATCCACCTAAAGAGGTTTGACCTACCAGTAAAATTAGAAATAAATAATCTACTCTTCCGAGCAGGCTTATCCTTGAAGGGCCACTTAAGTAAATATTTATCAAAAATTCTAGACAACTTGTATTTACTCCTAAACATACTAGATTGATATCAAAATGTAAAAATGGATTTCTACACAATGCATCAACATAAGATTCATAAACTGCATGATGGGTTCCAAAAATCCCATGAGTTCATCATGCTCAACAACATGTGCAATGTGCTATAAATCATAATTTTTTAAATGACAATATAGATAGAATTTAGTATTCAAAATCTATATTCATCTCAATATAGTGACATCATTCTATCATTTCAATTCATGAAAGGTTACTATTCTTCTCCTAGAAAAATGACCTATTTATTATGAATCACTTTTTAAACTCATTAGAAGTATCCTTTTCTCTATTTTGTGATTTTAATTTTATATTTGAAAAAAAAAAAAAAACGTAAAATATTCCAAAAAAATAATAAACTAAGACTTATGCATTATTATATTTAATTCATTTACGTCTACTAATTTTTGCATTGTTAGTTAGTACCTTTTTCAATCTAGTTACATATTATATGCTTCACAACTATACATGAGTGTATGAAAATCATACAAATTTCCATTTACAAAAAATAATTTCAAGTTGTTTCACTATTTTAGATTCAAAAAATATAAATAGACACAATTTCCCTGTTAAAACACTAGCACCTTATGCTATTATCCTATTGCACATGTCTTGTTCCATAGAGCACAAGCTATCAATTCTCATATGAAAACAATATGCATGCCTCTTAAAAAATTTATATACATCTTTATATAATATGTTAGGAATGGTAAACACATTCCAACTGAAGATTCTGAAGTGTTAACAATAAAAACATCACACTAGGAAGTTGCAGACAAATGAGATGCAAAATAAATCAAGACAAATGTTATTCAAAAATTGAGATTCTAGTACAAAGGAATTCATTGCATAAATAGGCAAGGCAAAATAAATAACTATCCTAACTAACCAATTTGGTACAGATCCTCACATAAGATAAAATACAAAAAATATGGAATATCTAGTTGTATACTAGCAACCATGAGAAATATATTCTCTAACACTCCCCCTCAAGTGAAGCTAGGGGATAACAATAGCCAAAAAAGAAAGAGTGGCATATCCATAGCATGGGTCCCAACAACTTGGCTTGATAAGGTACTCAAGTACAATATGTATCCATGAAATGAAGAAGGAAGATGTCTTCACAAACACCCCCAAGGACAACTTCTAAAACCCAAAGCATGCCATGTTACTCAAGTAATGAGGTGATGTAAAAGGATTCATGAATATGTTTGCAACCTATTGGTGAGACAGAATGTACTCCAATAAAATAATTACATCTTAAATATTTTGATAAATGAACTGCATATGTACCTCAATGTGCATGGTTTGTTAGTGCTCAATTGGGTTGCAAGATATGTGAATTGTACTTTGGTTGTCACACTAAAGTATAGTTGGTGAATCTTACATGAAGCCAAACTCTATCAATAATTGATGAATCCAAAAAATATACTAACTCATTGTAACTATTTCCCTATACTCAGCCTCCAGAGATGAAAGTGTAATAACCTATTGCTTCTTACATAACCAAATAGTAGGTGAAGAAATAAAACAAAATATGTAGAAATAAGGTGAATGTCTATCATCAAGAGAACCTACCTAATCTGAATCAATGTACGTAACTAATTGAGTATAACCCCTAGTCTAGTGTAATCCAAAATGAGTAATGCCTCACAAATATCATAAAATCCACTTGGTATCCTTCCAATAACTCTCATGAGGGGAATGTGAAAACCTAAATATAATCCCAAATGCAAATCAAATGTTGGGGTGAGTATGGGTCAAATATGTAAGACTCTTAACCATCTACCTATATAATGTAGGATCACAAAGTGGAGTAGTACAAGAGGTAATGAGAGTCATTTCAGACTAAAAAGGAGGACTTGGCTTGTAATTAACCCTGCCAAAACATTGAAGAAGATCAAGGGTATACTTATGTTGACTCAAATAAGTCCTTGTAACTGACTATGAAATATGTAAACTAAGGAAGAATTATAAAAGGACAATATATATCACATCAAACTATACTAAAATTGCATGTTAAATAGTTTGAATCTGAGATAAGGAGATACTTGTGAGAAGAAGATCAACATACAAGACCAATATAACAATGTCCACCCCAATATACTAAATATACATTTTGGAATCAAAGTTATAGTGAACATAGTTAGTGGAGATAATAAATGAATCCATCTTCTCATACCAAGCTCAAGGGGCCTATTTGATACCATAAAGAGACCTCCTAAGTCAAAAAATAAAATAAGAATCATGAATGAACATAGTAGGTTTCTCTATATATATTTCCTTATGCAATTCTCGATGTAATAAATCACTCTTAATGTCGATATAATACAGTATCCAACCCTATGATGTAGCAAGAGAAAGTACAAGGTGAACAAAATCCATTTTGAAAATAGGTGAAAAAGTCTTAGAGTAGTCAATACCTTCATCCTATAAGAAACCCTTTGAAATAAAACATGTCTTATACTTATCAATGGACTCATTAGTTACATACTTGATATGGTATATCCAATTACACCTAAATAAATTTCTTCCCTTAGGAAGAGTGACCAAATCCTAAGTGTGATTCTTCATCAATTAAGAATACTCATCAATCATTACATCATCCCACTCCTATATCCCATGAGCTTGTGAAAAATAATGTGGATCCCCAAATAATGATAACATAAAAGACTAGTACCTATAAAATGTGCATGATGATGTCGAGTGGGTGAAAGATCTTGTATGAAAGGTGATGTCTTAGAAACTTTAGTATAAGCCCACCTAGGCATAGTGGAAACATTAGTGTGATTAGGATCATCAAACTCTATAACCTCCTCATGAATCTCTTGAACTAAATCCTCAAAGAATTAATCCTCAATAAGAGGTGATAAATCATCAAAATAAGATGAAGTAAACATGGAAGAAGGTGAGGAATCATGATATGTGAAGTGCTTATCAAACTATACATGTGTTTGAAAATAAACATCATGATTATCAGGATCTAAAAGAGGATAAATTTACCGACTCACCTGCATCGCTGGACACGTAAACAGTTTACCCTGGTGGGCATCGGGGGGGTTTGTAGGTACTTCGTCAAGTCCAAATTGTTGGCGGCTCAGGCTGAGTTCCCCTTCGGCTTCCAAAAAAAAAAGAGGATAAGCTTTTTTGTCCTCATAATACCCTACAAAAATCAAAGGTTTGATCTTCTTATCCAATTATTTTCTTTTATTCTTTGGTAAAAATTCCCAAACAAGGCTCCCAAAGACTCAAAAAAATGAAACATCAGGCTTGGTTTCCAAAACAAGCCTCCTCCAAAGTCATATGCTCAAGTGCTCTATGTGGTGTGTGATTTTGAATGTCTTTCACATAATTAACGAACTATTCCCAATATATAGGAGGTAAATCCCATGAATGAATCATGTAGATAGCCATCTCCATCAAATTTTAGTTCTTATCTTTTGCTAAGCCATTATGTTGTGAAGTATGTGCAACAAAATATTTGTGAATAATACCATGGGATACCAAAAAATAAGAGAACTCTCATTTGAATTAATCACTCCCATTATTTGTACAAACTTTTTTGATACAACTAAAATGCTTTCTTGACTAAAGCCTTAAATATTTTGAAGTGATAAAATACATCACTCTTTTACTTGAGTAAATAAACCTAAGTATGCCTCAATATATTATCAATAAAGATAAGTGCATACTTAGCTCCATTGAAATAAGTAGTAGGAAATACCATCAAATCACTATGCATAATATGAAGTGGTGAAGAAGTTCTCATCTACATACCCTTAGGAAAATAATCTTGGTGTTATTTCCCTAATGTAAAACCAAGCCAAACTCTATCAAGACATGAAACTATAAGAAGACCATCTACCATATTATGAGTGCTCAACTCCTTCAAATATCTATAATTGAGATGTCTAAATATCTCATGCCAAATTGTACTCTCAGAATCTACATGAGAGACAAAACATGTCCCTACATGAGAAATATCACAAAAAATCTCAAAATAATAGAGTATAGAACTATGATAAACAACACCCTATGTAATAAGTTTATGTTTCTCTAATAAAGCTTAAACTTATCACCTTATGGTTTGAAAGTCATTATCTTACTCCGAATAGAATGGTAAATCTAATCAATTGAAATTAGAATGATGGTAATGTCTAGAATATATAACTCATCATTGATGAAATCACCATCTATTTGTATGTCACTCTTTTCCTTAATAAGAATAAAGTAATAATCTGTAACCTTAATGTTGGAAGTAGAACTAAAACCAAGAGATACAAAGGACTCATTGGAATAACTCATATGGTGTGAAGTACCATAATCTATAACTCAACTATCTAAAATAGGTGGCTATGATCTCCCAACTACATTAAGTGCTTTCCCATGTTCGTGATATGGAGAAAGAATGGAGATATACATCTTATGTTTCCTAACGACACCTTATAGGGATTTGCATTCTCTTAAAATACCAATAATATTCATGAGTAATCCCACCATAAAAGAAACAAGATAGGTTAGAATTATTATTGGATTTGGAATATGATTTGGGTTTAGATGTGTTGGTGTTGGGCTTAGGTGCATTTTGAGATGGAGTGTTCTTCTTCTTAATATTTATATTTCTCTTGTTCTTAGGATGTGATGTGACTAATTACTTTTGAGAGGTGGAAGACTCAAGGTGAGATAATTTGGAATCCTCCCTAGTAATTATCTCATAAAAAAACTCTAGATCTAACATTTTAAATGTGACACCTATGGAATCTATGCTAGAGAAAAATGTAGAAGCAAAGATTTGGAATGGAACACTCAAATTAGTTAAAATTAAGTACACAAACTCTTCATCTTTATTATCTCATCCACTCCCCTTCAAATATGTCAAAAAATGCTTAAACTTAATGAGTTATTCTACAATAGAGGCAAAGTCATCCAGATTGAGTGAAGTAAGTTCCACCTCAAGTTGTATGGCTCTCAAGTGATCTACTTTCCTAAATACCCTTTAGCTTAGCCCATGTTTTAAATGGAGTATCACACCTATCCAAATGAAATAACAAACTATCACTCACATAAGTCCCAATTGAACCCATACACTCTTCAAACTTACATTGATGCTAAATTCTTCAAACTCATGTGTAAATTATGGTTGAGTTTCATTCATTAGGAACCATAATCCTTTGTATTTTAAGATTGATTCTATCTAAGGTCTCCATGTATGGTAATTGTTTATAGTAAAAGGATCACAATGGTCAATAAAAAAAGTATAATCCATATTAATAAATCACCAAAGAGTATAAATAATGTAAAAGAGTGCACAAATTGCACTGAGACAACCCCATAAGAGATTGTATTAAGGACCCCCCTCCCCAATTTTGACACTATCAAAAAGTAGTGAATTTTTACAAATTAATGACACCAATAGATAGATAATTTAAAACCATATACTTCTAAAATAATATAACTCAAATTTGAGTTATAGTTTAAAAGATAGAGGCTTTACAAACTCCCATAAAATGGGTCAAAACATAAAAGAAGATACTACAAACTAATTTCAGAGACCAAATCATAAAATAATGTAGGTGTATAACAACTAGTTATAACCTTAATCAAACCATGGAATTATAAAAGCAAACCAAAGTGAAATAATTTCCTTTTTGTTACCTCATCTTGCATTCATGTGTATAATGCTTCCTCTTGAGGCAAAAAAAAATAGCTTGTAAAAAAAATAATGAAATATTAATTATTTTAAGAGGAAAAAAGAGGATTATTGTTGTTTAATTTATTAGTACATTGATTCTATGTAGCTATGATGGTGAATAAAATTCAAGTGGGGTGATGAGTTGGCCAACTCATCTAATAAATTGTGAAACCTTCTAAAGTGAGACAATGTAGTCCTTTGTGAAAGAATAAAAATCCTTGCTCCATGTAGACCAATTATAGATGAAGCGATGGAATCTCTATGTAGTCCAACATAGATTTGATCCTTTGAGAATGAAGGATGCAGATCAAACTAAAAAACCTATCATTTATTTTTAAGAACAATGAGATGCCACCTAGTCAGATGAGAATGCCACCTTCCAACATAGCACTTCATGAAATAGTTCTTTAGGTCCAATGCATAGTCAAAATTTGAAACTCTTTCTTCAGACCATGATGCAGTATAGGTCTGCTCCAACATAAGTCTTTGATATCCTATATGCATCAACAATATTCACTTTGATGTAGTCTTGGTAGATACAACATAGATCATGTTTCTCCTTCTAATGCCTCTCAAACTCCTTCAATGTCTACTTCACACACAATAAACTTCTCCATGCCACCTCTTCCACAAAAGACATACATCAACTTGGGCCTAGGAAGCTATAGGGAAAACTCCAATGCCTCTATCCTTAGAATTTTAATGCCAAGATAAAAGTCTTTACAAAGATAAATCAATGCTCCACTGTAAAAGTGGTGATCTGAAAACACACAAAATAAGCCCCTAGATTTACTAGGATAGAGATTCTAATGCACTTTCCTAAGCATTGCACCTAGGCAAAGAGAAAGCCACAAAATTATAACACCTCTTCCAATGAATTATTTGAAAACTTCAATCAAAGATCCCCTCCAATGGCATTGAACATTCGAAAGAGGGAAAGAGAAAAAATTGATGATGAATGACAAGGGAAGAAGTAGATATAGGAAGGGAAGTATCTAAAAAAAATTGTAGTAGTGTGTATGTATGCAACACCTCAAATTTATGGTATCATATTAGGAATGGTAAAGGGGAATGGTAAAGGAATTTCAACTCAAGATTTCAAGTTTTAACAAAAAAATTACACAAAGAAGCTACATACAAATGAGATGAAAAACAAAGAAATTCACATTTTAATCATAAAATGAGATGTTAGTACAAAGGAAGCCCTTGTATAAGTAGGCAAAACAAAACAAATAACTATCCTAACTAACCAATCTGGGATAAATTCTCACATAGGACAAACTAGGAAAAAGATGAAATACCTAGTTATACACTAACAAATATGAGAAATACATACTCTAAGGGAATATTATACATAGGTTCTATCTTTATTTGACTATCCTTTATTATTCATATGTTAGTTCCTTACATTGTATAAAATATATCTATATTACTCACTTACATGTTAACATCTTACTATTTACCTAAGTTGATGAATCTACTAGTGTTAGAAATTTATTATGTTAATTAATTACATGTAATCATTCATGATTTTCATGTTTTCTTTTCCACTTCATGTCTTATGTGTATTATTTGTTTTGGATTGTGAATATTTGAATATGTCTTTGTTTTTGTATTAAATCCTTTATTTTATGTTTCTATGTGTGTGAGTGTAATTTGAACTTGTCCCTTGTATGTATCCCCTTAATCTTCTATGGCATGATTTGTGACATTTGGGTGTACTATTTGTGTGTGTGTATGCCATGGCCATGACACTTGTTTTCTCAGTTGACTTAGCATTCAATGCCTTGATGTATATCATACATCTTCCCATCCTTTCCATTCCATGGTGGATAGAATGTATCCATCCCCAAGTAGTTATATTCATCTTTCATTAGTTAGTTGTGATCAATTATCTACATGCCAAATTGTTAACATATATATTGACAATGTCATTATATATGCCTATTTCTACATGCAATTCGCAATACTATGTTCCCCAATTTATACATATTATGATGTCATTCTCCTCCATTTTATCATTGCTACTCAAATTTTCATATTTTTATAACATCTCTCACTAAAAAATGAGTTAAGCTATTAATTATGCTCGATAACTCACCTCAAAATATGGGACATACACAGTGGCTTTTATTAGAGTCTAAGATCCTATAATGCAATACACAAATAGAAATTTGTAGGTAATACACAATTGGTCAAGTTTCATACTCATAAACAGACCAGAAAGTAATTTTTGATACGATCACTCTATTTGTTCAAGGGAAAAAAATAATTATTTTTAGAAACTATTAGAATCATAGGTAGTACAGGGTAATTATCAACAAATATACATAATTAGCTTCCAGAAATATACTTAGGTTCATCTCAATTTTTAGTCAATTTGGGGACATCATGAACAGCATTTGTTCTTGGTAAGCACAAACATTTTTTCTCATAGTTTTATTTATTATTACTCAGTCTCAAAATTGATATACACCTAAATATCATATTCGAGCATGTGCATAGAATATGATTACCTCCTTATTCATGTTTTCATTGATTTTGTGTATAAAGAGAAAAACATTGTCATTCCCTACAAAAATATACATTGTACCCATATCATACTATATTTTTGCACTATTTTTAAACCATAAATAAGCCTTATTCCATCTATAATAGTTTATTCACATTTGTCACTAGTTTTACACAAGAACAATCTATTGGAATTCATACAACGATTCCAAACTACTTCACTACTTTAGGTATACAATGATTGAGTCAAGTGCACATTTAATTCTTAAGGAAACTCTTTTATCAATGAGGATTAGGGAATGCTAAATCCAATCCAATATTTTTAATGAAATGAAATCTCCAACGGTCATACCCTCTATAGCCACAAATGGTTACACTAGGAAACATAACAGGTCACTTACCCAATCAATTTTACTTGCTCCTTTTTATTATCTATCTATAAATTTTCCTATCTTTAATTATTTATTTTTATCTTAAGGGCTATTTTTATACATTTAAATACAATTTTTTTCATGAATCATATATCAGTGTTTTAGCCTACATTTAAGACTGTTCTTCAAAGATAAGTTTAGATCCACACTTTTCCTTTTACTCTAGTACTTTCATTTTGTTGCATTACTCAGATATAAGGGTATAAAATTTAGACACGTAAAGGGTAAGTGCATAGAAATGGGGGTCTAAAATGGGGAATTAAGTGGAGATTTTTTATTTAAAAACAATAAACTTTAACTTTCATGGATTATTTGAGACACCTACACTCAAAATTTAAATATTCTATAAGAACATGAATTGTAACATTTTGAGTCTAGTTTATAAAATACTCTTTTTTAAAATAATTGAGTATAAGTAGGTCAAACATCAAAAACTTCAAAGAGGTACTATTATTATTTTATAAAAATCATAATAGATATCATAACATGAACCCCATCATTTTTTAGTATCATTCACTCTTTTTTTAAACCCCTTGGTGGAAAATTTGTATAAGATCATCTAGTTTTTAAGCTATATCTATTTTTTAAATTTTAATGAATATTTTGTTTTTTAATAGTTTTTTTTTAAATGGTAGACACTAAAATATGTGTTATAAGTATATCTAATGAGAGGGGTCATGTGAGATAGTTTCCTTAAAACAATCCTTCAATGAATTATAATCCATGAAGCATTCACTCACATATATACATTAACCAATGCATAAACAAGCACATATAAAAACAACAACATAAGAACATAGGATATATGTGGGAAACCCTATTTGGGGATAAAACACATTTTAAAATACCTTGGAATATATTCCTATAAAAAATTAAGCAATATTTAATGATGTACCAACCCCACAATAAGTACCAACCCCTCACTAGTCAAACACAAACTCAACTAATCCTTTAGAAAGCACCATATTACAAGGAGGTACCGACCCCCTAGGTAACAAATCACCAACTAAAATAATTTTAACCTATGATCATATTTAGACACCTATTCCTTACTCAACTAAAATGACCACCTTATTTTTCTCTTTTCACTCTTCTATCTCTCTCAAATAGCCTGTTAGGACTTTACACTCAAGTAGCCCATTCCTTGATAGAATTAGGTCATATGACCTTGCTCATCACCTATATAAACATAGTTATATATTAATGACATATTCATAACACCTATATTATGGTTTCAATCCCTCTACCTAGTTTCTAAAACTCTATATCATTCGCTCATGTCCTCAATATTCTAACTAGTCAAATTAGGCTTATTTGACCTTCTCTTTATACTTGAATCTTGCTCTCACTCATCTTGGTCATACAAGAACCTTTACATAATTATATAACATTTTAAATATATCAAAAAATACTTTTCATAACCGAAATACCCACTATATAGGTTGGTCACCACCCATAAGGATGAAAACCACCATTAGGCCTAATAGAGAACTAATGCAATTAGGCCTTTTCATAGCACACATTTCACCTTGACCATCATATAACACCATGATCCTTAAAAAATGGATTAAAAATTTTACACATGATTAAATTACACCAATTATAATCTCAAATTAGGTACACTAAACTATTTAACTCATTTCACTCCTTGAACCACACAATTAGGTCTACTCATAATTAGGCCTTCTCACTGCTAGAAAATATATCTTGAAAATATTAAGCATACACTAAATTTTGACACATAACCTATATAAAAATAAATTTTATATAACCTATATTACCTCAGTTTCATCACTAAGTCTATTATATTTCACAGAATTGCACACAAGCTCTAAAAACCTAGTTAAGAGTCTCTGACTTTTCAAACTTTTATAGGAGTTTATCATGAATATAAATACATTAAAAATACCCTGTTATACCTATATAAAAACTTCATGTTCATTTTATTCTTTATATATATGCAAAAATACTTAGGAACATCATTCTCACTCATACTCAAAAAACTGCTTGTAGCTTCAAAAAACACAGTGATGAAAACCAAGTCTTTAAACACCTGTGACAACACTTACATGAAATTAAAATGAATTTATATGATCCTTAATAATCCTTATAATATATATATATATATATATATTATAATTTTAAATATCAATATTAGTCTTACAAACCAATCTCATGTCTTCACCCTACATTAAACTTTATATATATATATATATATATATATATATATATATATATATATATATATATATATATATATATATATATATATATATATATATATATATATATATATATATATATTACAATTTTAAATATCAATATTAGTCTTGCAAACCAATCTCATGTCTTCACCCTACATTAAACTTTATTGTGTTAGACAGGTCACTTTAAGAAAAACTTTTTATTTATATATGAGCATCACCAAATATTATATTCAAGATTAAAACATGATATATGTCTTTTAAAAATTTCCCATGAATTTGCATCCATCCCTAATCCACTGCAACCCATCCTTAATCTCATTCTCACTTATTCCTAATTTTCTCAATATCTTCCTAATTAGGCCTATTTAGCGATAGGTCAACTTCCATGACCAATTTAGCATATTTTAGTTCTAAAACCCACTCATAAAAAAACATGATCATAATATATATGTCTAAAGATTCAACTTCCTACAAATTTAATGCATTGACATAGTCAACCACGCCTACTACATCAAAAATCAAAGAAATAAGGGGTTTTTTGTAGCTTCCACTCACTCTTATAAAAGACCAATGACACCTAGATAAACTTGGGAGATTAATCTAAAATTTAAAATAATAAAAATAGGTCATCTAATCCATTATGATCCATTTCAATTAATATCTTTCCTATCAGGTCATTATGAGGGTTTTAGGAGGGTATAGACTGCCTTCTATTCTTAGTAATCATTCATAAAGGATTGCCCCTCAAATCAAAAACCAATGCTATGAAATTTAAGATATAACCATTTCCAAACTACTTTTATATATTTTTATCCTCATCAAAAGTTTGTACATGCCAAAGAGTAAAATAAAGTCCTTTTTGGGTTTGTAACACCACATTCTATGCACACAAAAAACCTCAATGCCAATTTTCATGATTTCTTATTCAGTATATGACCTTAGAATTGGTTTAAAAACTTGATAAAATATCACACCTATAATAATTATCTAATTATATTTTGAACCTTGGGAAATGAACTTGACCCCTCATTAGGCCACACTAGGTCTCTTTGCTCATTAGGCCTTAAACTACCAATCATACTTAGAACTTTAAAACACCATAAACCATATTTTACTGATATCAAAACCTCATACTCATGTCATAAAATTTCATACCATTCTCACACACTACCAAGATTCTTCTCACAAGTCCCATACTACTCACCTCAACATGATACCAAGCCTATACCTTTTCACTAGGTTTCTTCATGCAATGACTAAGCCTTAAAACTAATCTTGGAACTTTTATGAATTGTTTTATTCCTATTTAAAATGTTTAAACAACTTTATACACTATCGCATTCCTTTACTAACATAATTCATCAATATTTACTATGATCTATGCATACACCTTCTCATAGGGTAGACTAGGTTTCTTAAGACAACTAGTACTAAAAAATATGCTTAGCTTGTATCTTGATCTTGAAATATGTCATCAAAATCAATAAATTTACTAGGTTTCCTTAAATTTATTTATCAATAAATATACAATAGGTTTCCTTCAAATTTTCTCTTATCAAAAGACTTCTTGTCACATATCACTTCACCATGCATGACCTCAACTCTGACCTTGACATCAATGACATCCATCTTGAATTTTGACATCAATGACAACATTAATTACTAAATAACAATAATAATAAAATACCTCAAAAATATCATCCTTTTTCATTAATGTAAAATACTTAAACAAAGCTAACCATTCACATCTCCCTAAGTTGGATCTTCTTCAAGCTAGTGTTTGTTCCAAATCATAACTTTCTCCCCCTTTGAAATTAATGAAAAAGATTCATATTTTTATCAAATAAAGTATACTTAGACATGTAACAACAAACCTAATCTTTGGATCATGATTGGTTCCCCTTATCCCCATGAGATATTCAGTCACTATCATCATTATGACTTGGTTTGATCAAGCCATCATACAAACTCTTTGTGACCCATCTCTTGTGATAATATAATTGTCAATTGGATTTTCACCCCTTTTTTATATGCCTATCCCTCCTCATCCAAGTTTTATAATTCAAACATCTCACTTGCTATGGGTAAATAATTTTATAAGATGGATATCTAGAAGGGTTAGTTCCCTTGATGCACTCTTTCAAACACTTTCTTATCTAACAATTTTGCATGAAAAGGGTTAAGAGGACAAAATAAAACACTATAATTTTATACACAAATATTTAATTCCCTCATATTATCATAAATTATAATACTTAGATAAAAACAAAGCTTTCTTCACACAAAACTCACAATACAAGACAAATTGTTACATCAATGTTTCATATGCTAGGTTCCAAAGGTATTTTGATACTTAGGAGGGTAATGAGTAATTATTTAGGATAATATAGTCACTAAAAATTTATAAAACACTTATACACTTAAAAGTTAATAATAACAAAGAACTGTAACAATTACTCTTCTGCACATTTGGTGAACAATCAAGGATAACATGCTAGAAAAGATCATTTTCTACTAGGCAAGACCAATAAGATTGAAACAACACTCAATTATAAATCATGTAAGTAGTAAAAATCACTCTTTTTATTTATTAAATATATATTCAAGTACAAAATTGGCTAGGTTTTCACCATCAACCAACGGAGGCTACTCAAAAGAGCCAAAACAGTCACTATTTATAACATTTGGAAGAAGGGTAAGACAAGCGAAGTCCAAAGGTAAATTAGAAACCTATCAAGATAAAAAAAGAGGTTAAATTTTAATGATAAATAAATTTTAAATAAACCATGAAATTTAAATCATTCCAAGATTCCATACAAGTCATGAAACTTATGAAAAGTGGCATAAAACTCCGTATCTTGGCCCAAAAAACTACCTTCATGATTTGGACCTGTTTGAAAATATCATAAATAACTAGGGATAAGTATTATTATTGTAATTAGAGGGAAGGATTTTATACATTCCTCTCAATTCATTTTTTTATTCCTACTCATATGGAATCTCTTAAAAGTAAGCCATCACTCCCTATAGTCTAAAAAACTCATCTTTTCAGTCACCCCTCACACTTGGCCTCAAAATTGGCTTCATTTTTCCATGTAAATCCATGGGATGAAGTGGATGGAACTTTTAAATACCTTCCATGTCCTTATAATTCTTAGTTACCCCTTAAAAAGGCTCACACTTAAAGTTTTCACCAAACTGGCATTGTGTTTACTATGCCAGTTTTGACCAGTTAAGATGAGAGCTATTGTTTGAACACTTAAGAGTTTTATAAAATCATAATATAACAATATTAAGTTAAATTAATTCCATATATTCCTCCCAAACTTGATTTCATTTTTAGACCTCTTCTAGAACCTAAAAACACATAAAATGGTATAAAATACCATGTTTTACACCTTGTCCATATAATTCCATATAGCTCAAAAATATGGGAGGAATCCTGAGTGACTCATTTATAATTTCCAATCACTTTAATGGTAAAAATATGTCATTTTTATAGCTCTCCAAGCTTTTTTTCTCCATTGGGTCTTGACTAAGGGTTTAGTAGGGTTTTAGGCAGTGACACTATATTTGATAGAAAGTCTTGAACCACCACATTCATCTCTAGTACCACCCAAATTATTTAAAGATAGCATATATACTCACCAAGTCACTTTTCAAGGTGAAATTTGATTTGTTTCAGCCTGAGTACATTTGTAAAACTAATCTAATAATGGAGGAATTGTTAGCATAGTTTATTTAAGTATTACATTGTTATGTTAAATGTTAGTTATTAATTTGGTGTTACAGTTGGTACTTACAAGATAATTAAAATTATATCAATTAATTCTATATTATATTTATTCAAATTTTTTATCAATAAAACATCATCGAAGAATGTTTTTCTTTTCGATATCTAAGCCCCTCATTAATCAAACCAAATCTTTAAATGGATCCATTAACATATATTTACACTAAAATTTAAATTACATAACGAAGTGTCATACAATACCATATATAAACATTAATCAAACATCAACATCAAAACATCAATATTACAATGAGAGGTGTTGTCGAATCATTGACGTGATTCAATAATCCATTTAGAATTATAATCACATCCGATCAAAATTTATTCATCAAAGAGTAAGTGAAGGTATGTTATTTGGTATAGTTCATTTCATTTCCTGTTAGTGCTCCATATGAAGTACATTTGAATAGGTTTAGTTAGTTTTCCATTTCATTTAGATTTCTAACATCACTAATAACTTATTTCTTGTGTTAGATTTTGGCATGCCCAATTTGAATCACAACCCTTAAATTATATTTGGAATTAAAAAAATCCCCTTGTTTACGCAACTTAGTTCCTTTTTTTAGTTATATTTTTTTCTTGTAGGTTTCTTATCAAGGACCTTTCTTTTAATATCTAATTTCCTTACCTATTTTTATTTTTTTATGTTAACTAGTTTTTTTAAAACTTGACTATTAAGATTAGTGATGAGCTCCACATTGAAAAGTGGCATGGAAATTGACACAATAGTAGGTTTGGGTCTCTCCTAATGTTCTAAAGATAAACCAATCAATATTTCATGTAAATATAAAAATCACCCAAAGTCACAAATAAGACAAGGCCAACCAAGCAAAAGAGAAAACCACCAAGGTTCCCAACAGAACTTAACCCTAACCAAACACTAAGAAAGAAGTGGAAATGACACTAACCAACTAGTAAGGGGTTTTTGGGTGGAACATGAAACTAAAAATGAACTAAAAAAACAAATATGAATAAAAAACATCAATTCCCCAAAGGAACCTAGACCCAACAAAGATCATCAAAAGATACAACATTACACCTAGATCTTGAATCACATTTTTAGGATAGACCCCACAACTAGGAAAATATGAGAGCTAAGGGGGTTCATAGACCCCCATTTCCAGCTGAAGATGGAAGACAAGGCCAATTTTCCATGGTGTTGACTGGGATCCCCAGGGGAACCCCTGAACAAACTAGACTATATAAGGATATGATAAAAATTCAACCCTGAAGCACTAGGAGTTCCACCCAAGCAATTAATGAGAGAATACTTAAGAAATCTTGAAAATATAGGTATTTTGGAAGAAATCCCAAATCTTAGACGTAATAAAAACTTATTAATACAAGGTTGGTTCACACTATGAGTGTGGACTAAATCTTACTCCAAACATGTGTCTTTAACAGATCCATAATAGATCCAGCAACCAAACCAAACATTGAATAATATTGGGATCAAGATCCAAAAATGATCTTGTTAATTCTATTATAATCCTTTAAATCACCTTACTTTCTATAGATAAAATACCAATAAATTTCTTTGAAAAATTCAACTGGTTTACTCTATACCCCCTTCTTCAGTCACTTCCCATTAGTCAATTTCTTTAATGGGAAAAATGGATCTATTAAAAATCATAAAACCATGTCTCCTCTCTCTAAATAGGGAGATAAAGACTCCAAGATTACCAAGAAAAACAAGCATACTTTTCCTCCTAAAATAATGGGTCATCCATCCACCACAAAAATCATTTGAATCTTCCCATTTCATTCACTATATCCAAAAATTACTAAGTTGAATAGCTAGAATGTCTATGTGTAATCTTAAAGAATCATTCAACACAAATTTTTAAGGATAAACCCATTCAAATTTCAATGCTAAAGTCATGTCCTATTTTCCTCTACACATCTGGGTCAAATGTATATGTCTAAAATAAATCTCGATTGGCCCATCCAAAATGACCAATATGAGTGATTTATTCCCTTCCTCTATAGCTAGTAAAATAGAAAAATAGTATTATCCAATATAAGTCAAGAAAACACCTAACCAACCCAACACCTTCTCATATACAAGAAACCTAGATCTAGGCTTAACTTACTAAATAAATTTTGGTTCTACTTCATCCCCATTCCCATTTGAGTCATCCTCCTTCTTCCTTGATCTTAATTTTAAAAAATTCTCCCCCACTCTCCTTCCCACTCTTATTATTACACAAATCCCATTCAGCTTCAAACTTATGAGGAAAAAACCATAGTGAAGGGAATCCTTTCAAAAACCTTTTACAAACAAAGAAATAAATGATTTTTATTAGATTAAAAACCAAATAAAGTAGGTGATTTAGATAGAGGTTGGCAAAACAAAAATCACTTTGAATAAATCTTTGCTTTATTGAGGGCACACAAACCCATCAAAAATTAAAAAACTCTTATCAAACCAAAACTAACATGGAACCAACAAGCCCCAAAACTTAGTCTCCTTAAAAGGCTCATCAAGACCCAAATCACCACTTCTATCATCACCATCCTCCTCTACTCCCAAATTCAAAATTCTACCCCCACTCCTCTGACTATTAAAGTAATAGTAACTTGCAATCTGTAATCTAGTTTTATTTTTATTTTTTATAGATTAGTTTAGATTTAGTTTAATAACATGATGTCATAATTTTGTAAAAAAATATTTTAGTTTATGAGATATAATTAAAATAGTGACTACCAATTTTTATTTTTTTATTTTTTTTCAAGTTTTAAGTTTGTACTTTTTTATTTGTTTAACATTTTAACTTGCAAGTTTCTCTTTTGGTTTACCCTTTAGGAATTTTGGGTACATGTTTCATATTTCAAAGGCATTTCACCATACTAATAATATTTTTAGTTATAGGTTTTCACTTTCCAAAATTGAAGATCACTAAACACATTTGTTTCATTTTTCTAACATTTTGATTTGGTGTCTTGAAAAAAAACATTAACATTTTATTTCAAGTTTAAAAATTGAGCACACATGCATTTTAGTGTTTAAATAATGAACCCATACATACATTGGTGTTCTAAAAATAATTGTTGTAATTCATTACTTGAGTGCTTATTTGTTGTGTTTACAATATTTTAGATTGCATATGCTCTCATGTTTCCCCCTTTGTAGGATAATGGGTAATCAAAAACACACAAATTACTTGATTACTTTTTTATTATATTAATTAGTTTAATTTTATTGTAAAATTATTTGTGTATGTGTTATAAATCTCATGTATGCTCTTTCCTTGGCATCACATTGATGATGACACTTGAAATGAAAGGAGACTTTATTATTTTTTATTACATTAATTGTGCTTTCATACACTCTTCCCACAACGTCACACTAGTGAATATTTTTGGAAATCAAAAATAAGAGTTAAACCTTTTATTTTGGCTATGTAGGGTGTATTTCATCACCTTCTTATTAGTCCTTAGGGCATGAAAACTAGGAATTAATACCAAAACATCCATACAAACCTCATACATATAATGGGGTATATAAAGTGAGTGGTATATATTGTAAGATAATAATGCATGTGTATGAATCACAACTTGTGAAAAAAATTATTTATTCTTGATACTAAACTATCAAACATCACCCTCAAAGAATATAATTTATCACTAAGATATTATGGATGGAATGATCATAAAGGGGAGAGACCCTCTTGTGAATGTACCATTATTAGATTTCTTCTTCAACATATTTTAGAGCCTCATGTATTGCAAGGTATATCAAGGACTATCCATAAATATTTAAAAAAACTTTAATCCTAAGGAAGCCATTTTGTCATCATAATTATGGTGCTCTGATAAGTGGTTAGTCCTAGGAATTTACTCTCAACATACCCATGAAATTGGGTTTAGTGGGATACAAGCATGGAAGCCTTTATATTTAGTAATCTAGAACACTGGGCTATCACTATCTAATAGACAAGAAAATAGAATTGAGGGCCCAAAAATTATTCAAGAACTTTTCTAGATCATATTTTTACCATGTAGCTTATCTTGAATTTATTCTCCTAGATTATATGTTTTCTTGGTTTATTTTTTATGTATACATGAACATTATTTTTTCCAATTAAAAATGAAAGTTGATGAAAATCAACTAGTATCAAACCAAACTTTCACCAAAATTAAATCCAAGTCAAATTCCTAAAGTTGAATTACATCAATTTCCACTCAGTCTTGCATTCATGGCATATTTCACGACAAGGCAAGCTAGAAGCAACCCTTTTTATTCAAATTTGGGTACAATACATCAGTTAAAAATAATATCAATAACAATATATTTATTCCAAATCAATAACATGATGTTCATACCAATAATGACATTGATCAAAGTGAGTATGGCCAAGATAATACTAGTTAGTGGTTCAAAATGGATCAAGATAAAACCTACATATTATAATATCTCTAACAAAATAAAAGATAAATCATATTGTATCTAACCCACGTATGTTATTTCACTTATCTTGAAAGAGACTCTACACACCTAACTTGTAAATAGTACCTAGAAGTTTATGACCAAGAATAAACCACTACTAGTTATCACACAAATACCTTCATTTGGATCACAAATCTACTGACCAAAGAAAATCAACATTAGTAGAGTAGTATTTTCAACGCCCAAATAGATTCATAATAGACCAACATTATGAAGTTTTCCAAATGATAACTACTTTGGCCTTAACTCTAGTGACCACATCATCTAATCCACAAACCTAATCTAATTAGTAGAAACAAATCCCACCTAATCAACACAATGCATATCATTTAGTCAACAAAAATAACATAATAATTATACAATTCCAATTTACATTCATCTCCTAATCAACCTGATAACCTCATTCAATCTCTATAAACAAAGCATGAAATTAAATTTTAAGGAATTGTGTCGATATCCATTTAATAGAAGTATTTTAAAAATGCCCTTTCCTCCTCACTAGGAGGTACCAAAATTTTCTAAATACAAATGGAAAGGATATCCATGGGACCACCTAAGATATTTATTCATGGTTTCTCAGGAAGTGGTGCATAATCACATGTTCTTTATAAATTTATTTATTTTAAGCTTAGGTGTCCAAACATTATAATGGTTCCTCCATTTGCCTAAGTAATAAATCACTATATTTGTATACTTGTCATAACATTTTATGAAACATTTTTGATACAATGTAGAACATGATTTGATATTGATGAACCTTTACAACTCCAAACAGAGAAATGGGTATTTTTTCATTATTTTTGCAATAGTAGAGGAGTTTGGATAGCCAATTTCCTCATTCATTTCCCAAAAAAAATTAGTAAATATTTTTGTGAGAAATCTTAATCATGAAGTAAACTATCATGTACAATTACAATGTGCCATTGTATTCAATGAGATCGTACAAAAGGGAATGAAAATTGAAAAGGCACTCATTGATAAGTGTATATTAAAAGTGATGTTTTAAGACACTCCACACTAGCCTCATGTTATTTCTTAAGATAAAATAGATAAACCTAAGTTATTTAATAATAAAAATAATTTAGTGGGTGATGGAGTCATAGAGTCCAAACATGTACAAAATGTTCAAACAAGGCATGTGGAGAATGTCTAATCCACTCTAAATGTCACTCTTAAAAGAGCCCCTATCAAAACATAGTATCAAAGAAGAAATTTTGAGTTTCTTGGGAAAACCATAGAATGGGTTTTATAATAGCTTATGGCAAAAAACATGATCATGTTCCACAAGGATACTAATAAAATGAATTCTATAATTATCATCACATTAAAGGGCATGTTATATATTAGTGTACGCATCTCAACTTATATGTGTACTAGGATCCCTAAGCAAGACTATTTGTTTTAAATTTATAATGATGGTGAATTGAGTTAACCCAAGTAGGGTGGATTAGAGATAAGATTCATATTTTGATGTACCCCAAGTAGGGAAATAATTGCAAACTTGAATGATAAGCATTCATTTAGGAGTTAAGTGATTGTAGTAAATGATGATTGATCATATTGATGAATATTTAAAAGGATTTATAGGTTTACAAAAAGGTATGTGCAAATGGTATAATTAATTTCCAAAGAATGAATAAGTTATAAAAAATCAAGCACACAAGGATGCCCCAAAGTGATGAAATAATGATTTGAACAATGATGTGATGATTTATTAAGGGATATCAATCAAAGATAAATATGAATTGGATATCATCACATCTTGACACATTGACCTATGAGTTATTGAATAAATCAAGTTCAAAAAATAGTTATTAAATTAATTGATCATATGGGGCATGTATATTAATACATAAAATGACCAACAACACTGAGAAGAATAGGGCCCATAGGACAACATTAAGGTCAAACTAGCCTTGATTTTAACTGAATAATAGAGAAAATAATATTATTATAATAAAAAGAGATTCCTATGCACAACATAAATAAATGTGGAGATGCAAGATGTAGATGTATCAAATAGTGAACCTGATCAAGTTTCATTCATTGAAGCAAGAAGTGGAAGACATCAGTAAGAATGGATGTTAAAGAAGTACAAGATAGTGGTCACACCCTTATTGTTGATGATAATATGGATGTAAGAGGATGAAGATGATAAAAAGGTATTAAATAAATGGATGATGGAGAGGATGAAGAACTAGGTAGTGTTGGGTAAGAGTGCCTACTCATATAAGAAGAAAGGGAAATTATGGAAGGCTTCTCAAAGGATAAATAACTTTAAAAGATATATTGTTTATAAGAAGGACTAATATGCATCTTGGAATGTAAACCAAGTGAAATCAAGGAAGATGAGAAAAATGAAATGAAACTAAGAAATGAGATGAAGAATAAAATGCAAAAGATGAGGGTGAAAATATGGAGATGAAAATACATAGATTAAAGAAATGAAAGCATCTACAATGGAAATTTTTCTGTCATGCAATGAAATGGCATGATGAAAGATGTTAAAAAAATGAAAGTGGTAAAAATAGGTGTAAATTAGACCAAGGAGAAAATATAATGGTGGTGAAAATCAAGGATAAGGAAAACATACAAAAAATGAAAATGGGCTAGAAGAGGAGTGAAAAAGTAAATAAAAAGCATGAAAAGAGTAAGAAGTAGGTGGTATCATGATCAACTAAAGGTTCATAGGAAAATGTATGGAGAGGAAGGTGATGAGCCAAATGGTGGATTATATGGTGGCTTTGGAGATGAAATTGAAATGGAAAATGTCAAAGGGGTACAAAAAGAGGGGTAAAGTGGAGGATTGGTAAATATAGAGGTGTGGCACAATGATGGCTATTAATTAGCTTGCTAAAAGATATTGACAGGCTGAAAGGGATGAGGTGTTAGGTATTGATGGGTAGTGATGGAGTGAAATTTTATTATGGAGGAATAAATGGATAAATTTATAAGGGATGATAATGGAAGTGAATAATAAGAATGATAATAATACTATAGAAATCCCAAGTAATTGACCACTACCTACATAATCTGAATGGACCTTAGGCCACTATACTTTTCCTAAAAGGGTAGGGATGATGGTGGTAAAAATCTGATGCTTGATGTTGATTTGAATTTTATTATTCAAATATGGATTAATTGATTGGATTTAAAAATGGATGTTAAGTTGAGGATAATTTTTTTCATGGAGAATATAATTTAATTTTAATGTACCTCCCCATATACTTTGAAACCTTATTCTTTATGTAGTGAGTAATGGCATGCACCAAGATATAAAACATCATGATGAATTGGTAATAATCTGAATAAGGATAGACCCCTAATCCAATAAATAAATGATAAAACATATCCTAATATGGAAAATCAAGATAAAATTATTATCATGTGATTAATGCTTGTACTTGAGATGTATGGACTCAAGTACAAGCACGAGAAATTACCATGATGTGAAAAAACAATGATGAACCTATTAATGCATATAGACCGAGTTAAGGAACAATAAAATTAAACAAACAAACAACTAAGAAAAAAACACATAAAAAACTATAAATATAATCAACATAAATAATACTATAATTAATCAAGTCAAAATCCTTATGTGAAATCTCAAAGACATAAATGGATGGTGCCCCAAACAAGGATACATGCGAGGGTGCGGGCATGGAAATAATGTTATTGATGAATTGACTATGATCTACATCAAAAAAATGAAAGGATTTAAGCCCAACCTAAAGCATGAATGCTTGTGGTAACTTCAAGTTTTACAAATTATATCAAAATATTTTTTGTTTTGTGTTTTCCTAATGTTTTTAGATTTTTAAAATAAATCTATACAAAAGTCTAGCCAAAATGTGTGTATATGAATTACTAACAAAAAGGATAATCAACTCTAGTAGTAGATGAGGAGAGATGGGATGTTAAGTATGAATGAAAATATGGGGATAAGGGGAAGCTATCCAAGGATCACAAGACATGCAAGCTACCCTTTGTGTCACTTTGATATCATACTACAGAGATATTGTCACACTTTTATTTATCAAAACCTATCACACCCTGTAGTAGATGTAATTCACCACCAAGGTCAAAATGGGAAAGGTTTTGTTGGATAATTATATGGATTGAATGGAAGGACACAAAAGTATGTATACATACCCCCTAGCATAAAGGTAATCATAGACAATGGATTTACACATGGCACTAAAAAATTAGTTTTTACCATGGTTCTTATCCAAGATGAAATAAAAATGGTTTTCACATTTTGATGAATTATTTATATTATTTTTTGTTAGGATGGACATCAAGCATAGAAACACTTAAGGTGCATGATATTCAAAGGCTCATTCACCTCTCCTGCATATTTTATGGCCAATATGTAAGCACCAAAATTGTTCTTAGTAGTGATGATGTATAGACTTTGACAATTAGGCTCAATATTTTCTTTCCTCTCCTATTATGCATTTGTATTCCTTTTATTTTATTTAAGCATAATGTCACCATATTCAAACTCTCAAGATTTGATTTTATTCTTATAATTATGGTGCATCCTCTTTTTATAATCCTTGAGATGATTTAGTGATGTCAATCTTTTCTCATCAAGGATTTCTAGATCTTGTATTTGTGTAACCATGCAATTGTTATCATCAATAATGTCCTACAATGAAATATGCAAGTATGGTAACTCATCTCAATAAGTGGGACTTCTTAGATATGAAGACTAGGGAATAGGATGTATCACTTGTGGGAGTATGAATGTTAGTTAGATAAGCCCATAAGGTAGGAAATAATTTTAAATGTCAATCACAACTATCACCATTAATAGTCCTTTTGAGGATTTTAATGATGTATTTGTTGGATACCTCAGCTTGGCCATTGCCTTGTGGATAATAAGGAGTGAACCATCTAAGTTGGATATGGAATTGAGAACAAAGGGATTTAACATCCTTATTCTTGAAGGATTTTCTATTATCATAAATGCTTTTGGATGGGATGCCATATGATAAAGTGATATGATTAAAAATAAATCTAGACATTTGCTTCTCGATTACATAAGTGAGAGGGATTTCCTCAACCCACTTTGTAAAATACTCAGTAGTAGTTAGGATGTGTTTGTGACCATTAGATGTAGTTTAGTTTATATTCCCAATGAGATCGAGTCCCCATGTTTAAAATTTCCTAGGAATTGTAATTGGTTGTAATGCTTGTGATGGAGTATGAATCAAGTCACCATGCTTCTAGAAAGCAACATACCTTTTTACATATGTAATGCATCATTTTCCATAGTTGGCCAATAGAATCTTGTGTGAAAGAGTTTTTTATCATGGATAATTACACTAGTATGGGCCCTACAAATCATGTCATGAGTATCTTCAATAATTTCATTCATTGTCATCCTAAGCATGAGTATAATGATTGGTATTTTTATATTCACTCACATTATTGGTATTTTTATATGGATTGTAAATATTGTTGAAAAGGATTTATAAAGTTTTAAACAAATTCAATTGGTAGATGGTTTCTAGAAAAATGTTCTCAACATGGAACATGGCATCCACATCTATCAACAAAAAATGTGACTTCCACACTTTACCAGTGAGCGATAATTGACTTCGCACTCGACAAAACCTATGCAAATTTTAAAAAAGGCCGTAGGTTAGTATTTTATTTTTAAAAATAAAATTAAATTTTATAACTTAAAAATAATTTTAAAAAAACTAAAATATTTTTTATATAAATATTAATATTAATATCAATATCCCTTCTTTAAGATATGAAATTTTGTGCTTAATGCTTATATATAATATTTAGATGTATTCTCATATTTTGTTGGATTAAGAAAAATTAGTTATCCATTGACAAAGGTATAATTTTTTGTTTTCATTTTCATAATTAATCAATTAGTTTGATCACAAACAAATTTATTTTTGGGTAAATTTAAAAATAATCATGGTTGTCTAGGACGATATTAAATTCAGTTGTAATTTTATTTGTCTTAGATTTTACATTGAGTTTCTAATTAATTAATTTATATCAATATAATTAGATAAGCTAAATTTAATTAATTTAAATTTTTGTAATTCATAAAAATAGAAAAAATGATTAAATATTAATAAATTAGTTTTTTACATAAACAAAATTTTAAAATTATATTTATTAAAAGTTTAATTTATTATATAAAATTTATTTATAATTTTAATTTTCCTAAAATGTTAAGAATATCAACTGAAAAAAGGGAAAGGAAATTTAATTTTAAAATCCACTATATCAAAGACTAGTATGTATTCACATGAAGCACTTAATTATATTTTATGAGACGTACATATATTTTATCATTCATATAATTTGACTTTATAATTTTTTTTAAGAAGATAATTTTTTCATCATTAAAAATTCAAATTATAAATATATAATCAACACATATATAATATTAAATATAATCGTTAAATAAAAATGTTGCCAAAATGGATAATATAGTAGGCATTGTGATGAGTTAGGTTGTAGTTATTAAAGAGAGGGCACCACCCCTTACATAAGTAAAAAATAATAAATATAATAATATTATAATTTATGAAGGCAAGAATACTCTAGTCTAAATATCATAAATTGGTTTATTATAATTTTATTAGTTCCAAAGGGTACTCTTTAGGTTTTATTCTGCTCTAACATAGAATTAAAATCCTCTTTGTTGGCCAATTAAACTATATTGTTTTCTATGTTAGGAAATATGCAATCATTTTCTATAACTAAATTGTAAGAGATTTAACTGAGTGTGTAGAATAATAATACTTACTATAACCTGATTTGTTGAACAATTTATATGTTCTTGCTAGTTTCATGTTGTTCTAAAGAGTCAATTACCTTAAAATCCATAGATAGGGAAAAATGATCATGATAGCAATCTTGTACAATTTTCAAATTTTTTCAAGTCAAGAGAATCATTCATTGCATATTCCTTGAGGATGAAATAGTTATTCCTTAGAACCATCCCTTTCTACCAGTTATTAAACCACACCATTTTCTAGCACTTTAATTCATGACTATTGGTAACCCCATCACCATATACCACTCTTCTATCTCTCATATGGTTGGCCAATAATAATTTTTTTTATCAATGATGCCAAATTTAATGGGAAAACAACAAACCTATCGATTAGGTTTGGATTTTGTGAGAACACTACTTAAACTAGTGGAGTCCATGCCAATTAAAATGGAAGTTACAAACACAGTTTCACTTATTACCAAAATGTTGGGTTAGTGAATGTGTATGTCAATGTTATACTGAGTGTTTGAAGGAATTAGAGCATCTTAAGCTTCTTAATGAGTGGATTCTTCATCACTAGAAGCTGCTTGGACCTATTTGGAAACAATAGTGTACAAGATACAAAGATGGTCAAGGGAACCTACAATGCTTGAATTTTAAGATCAGTGATACACTATAATGACTCTTCAACACTTAGACAATTGATTAAAATAAGCTTATTTCTTTACTTTCATTCTATTATTGATTTTATTTTTAATTTCTTATTTTAGTTTATTCTGAAACATAGGCCTTTACTCATACATAGAAAGTGAGAAAATTTTCACACATACTTAAAAAGAATGGAATTATATGAAAGATTCATTGAACTTTAAATGTTTTTTTTTAAAAATGTATGGAGACATTTAAGGGTTGAGCTAAAACAAGTGGCAATTCAATGAAATAATTGATAATTATTTTATTGAATATCTGGTTAGTTGTTTCTGTTTGATGCATTTTAAAAAAATTATTTGTTGGATTTTGCTTTACATTCAATTTTTCTAAAACCTGTGAAGATCTTTATAGGGTTAAATTGTCCTCTTATAACCCAATAAACATAAATCAGGGGGTTATAAGTTTGTTGTTCAGATGGTGATGTATGGTTTATAAATTATAGATTTCATTTAAATATTTTGTTGAGTAAAATGTTTTAAATGATTAGGAATTTAGGGTCTTTAGATTGATATTTTTATAAATATTTCAATGGATTAAGGGCATTTTTTGATATCATTTTTATCTTTGAGTGCTGGTGGGAACTCTATTTCCAAGCCTAATTGAATGGTAAGTATTGTGCATTTCAAATTTGTAATAGTTCCTCCAGTACTTTTTTTCAATTGATTTCAGATTCCTGTCATAAAAGTTTGATTATCATTTGTGTAATATTATCTAATTAGTAACCTCTTCCAAATATTTCTTTATTTTAAATACAAAATGAATATGTAATCATTGTTATGATTTTTTCTCCATTGATTTCAGATATCACTATGATGCAAATCTATTTGACTACAATTTGTACAATATCATCTCATTAGTTTCAACCTTTTGGATGTCGGTGAAGAAGACACAAAAAGGGGAAATTCACCCTTCGAAAAACTAAGGCATGTCAATCCTCTATAGAATAATCTTTCTTCAAGATGTATAAAAACAATTTCCAAATGATTTTTAATTTGGTTATTATACCATAGCCGATAATTTATTATTTTTCTTCTTGAAAATTTTGTTGGATGGATAATGTGTTTGCCCCACTCTATACTATTTTGGTTTCTCTAATAATAATGTAATCATATCTTCCTATCGTGGCTTTTTCAACATCTACAATTGAAAAGGGGTATGGATACTTCCAAAAATCTTTAAATTATTTTCATCATTTTACATAGTCAAACAATTCATCTAGATCCATACATTTTAATATTTGTTGGTAGTAAAAAAACTCTTCCATGCAGGGACTTGGCATGTTGTGCCTTTCTTTAATGAAGCATCTACAAACATCTCCTCAACTCATAATTAATATGAAGTTCAAGCATTCCAACCCCATCTTTACATTGGTATAATATTAGTATTAGTAAGTTGATCACGTAGGTTTATAGGTTTTTATTATTATTATTATTATTTTTTTTAATCGTAACAATTTATAAATTCATTTTGAGGTGATAACTTGTAGTGCTTTGTATTGAGAAGGTTATTTTAGGAATCAATTATGCAGTAATCACTTGTTCTAGTGTTTTTAGTTTCAGTGTTTTAAGTCTCTCTGTTAAACCACTAATAATAATAATAATAATAATAATAATAATAATAATAATAATAATAATAATAATAATAATAATAATAATAATAATAATAATAATAATAATAATAATAATAGCGGCAACACTGATCACAATAGAGAGAAAAAAACAAAAAGAATATGTAAAAGGAAAAGAGTGGCATGGGCTAATAAAATAAAATTTATTTATTTAAATAAAACTAAGTAAACAATGAACTAATTGATTGATAAACAATATAGCATAAACTATTGTTTAGTAATAGAAAAGAAATGTCTTATACTTATGACAGTTTTTATAGTAGATAGTCATAGCAAAGCAAAATTTTGAAATAATAAGATATACAATTTTATTTAGAAGAAATGTGTAATTTTTATAAGATTTATATTAATAATGATTATAAATACTAATAAAATTATTAAAAAAATTAGAATTACTTTTACATTTTTAAACTTTTAATTTAAATCATACCCAAAAAAAATAATAATTAATACATTATGTCAAATCTTGTATCAAAAGTCATATTAAAAATAGATGAAGTGGTTGTAATAATTGTAAAGTAAATGACTTTTCTCATATTAATAAGTTCATATAATTTTTTACAAATAATCATAAGAGATAAATAATTTAACTTTTCTCATATTGATAGGTTTATATAATCTTTTACAAAGAAAAATAAATAATGTAAACATTATTAATAATTATATTTTTGAATTTAATATAGATATAACTCAAAATTGATTTAGCCAATCAATTTATAAAAAAAATTGCATAAATAAAGGAGCAATTATAATAATAAAAAATCATAAAAAACAATTATTATTTGTACATTCGATACCTATCCTTCAATTAAAATTGATTATTTGGTCAATCAATTATCTCGACCAAAAACAATAGAGTTGAAAATAACAGAGTTGAAAAATTAAACATATATATAATGTTGGCGAAGGTATATTTAGATATCACGCAAATATTTATATAATGTATTCACATGGTTGGATTGGTAACGTAACCACTGAAATCTGGGAAACTCAAAGTACACCGGCCTTTTATGGCCTGCTTGACTTATTTGTTCGTTAAATGTATATATACAATGTGTATATGCTTGTTTTTCGTCGTCGTGTGGATATATCTTCCTTGAGAATGGTGTTGTTATGGTTGTAAGGCAATATCTTCATTTTCTTGTTTGTTTATATTATAATTTCTGATTGGAAAGGACTTTCTATTGATCATATGTCCTCATACGGAAAATACACAGGTAATGATTTTTATTATTTACAGGCTGAATTTAATTATCAATAATGTGTTTCAAGCTTTTTAAAATGTAATTTTATTTGATTTTTCGCTATACAGGAAAATCTGTCAATTCTTTATCTTTATAAACCCAATGGAGAGATCAGAGAAGGTGCAGGGAGATGACTGTGATGTACACATATTGCCCGATTGATTTTTCGAAATTGGTATATGGAACGACCATTTTCTTGGGCATATTGCCCTGTAATTATTTCTGGACCTGTGAATCTTAGGTATACGTATATTGTTAGGTAGCAGGCATCTAGGCATACATGGGGAAGGCCAGGCAATTTTTCTTTTTCCCTCCCATCGTTTTCCATATAGCCTTTGCACCAATATATTGTAGATGCAGACGGATCTAAAAATTGTAAAGATATTAAAGCAAAAGCAATTATAAGCTAACTATTGCTTAACAATATTGGAGATGCATGTTGGTTGATTTACTGCACTTGAGATTGATTGCAAACATTAAATTTACTGAAATTAATAACGATGACATCTATTGCACATGAAAGCATAGGATCAAATGGAGCTAGCTGTTATTTTAAGTCAAGATTCATTATATGACGAGAATCAACATTAATTATAATCTTTTAGGAACTTAAAAATATATAATGAGATATAAAAATAATTGTAAGATGTATTGGAAATAGAATTAAATTTTATTTGAGATTGTCAATACGAGAATATTAATATGAATTTGATTTTTTTAAAAATCAACCAAAAACTAACAAAAACGTAAATAACAAATTGTAAAAAACAAATTACAATGTATAATAAAAAGCAATGAAAGCATAGATAACAAGTCATAAAAAATAAAATGCAAAGCTAAAGA
Source organism: Torreya grandis (assembly GCA_037957365.1). NCBI lineage: Eukaryota > Viridiplantae > Streptophyta > Pinopsida > Cupressales > Taxaceae > Torreya > Torreya grandis. Next base: position 205,596 of record JARHVA010005389.1, read on the forward strand.
GTATCTAAGCAATAAGAGCAATCACAAGTAGTATAGGAAGATTTGTAAGATCATCTATCTTGTCACCGCCCAATACACCAATAAATGAGGTTTTTTTCCATTGCCATCCTAACACTATTATGATAATTTCATAAGGTGTAGATGATTTACTTTTCTTACTATATCAAAACTTTATTAAAAAAAGTTGACAAGGAGACAATAAGTTGTAACTCTTGAGATATTACATGTATTAAATTATTATATTATCAACATTAATTTTAAAAAATTATATATTTAATAACTTATTATGGCCACTGCATTTTTTTATTATGAACTTATTTTAAAGAGATATTAGCTTTCATATATCCAAGGCATTTAAGAAATTAATTATCAAATAATTTGTTAAAAAGAGCATCAATAATGATAACATGTAAAATAACATATGTCAATATTATTTTATAATTTGTCTAGAAAAAATTAAGAATAGTCTTATTTGTTAATTTTTTTTAATATTGACATATCACTATAAAATTGATTTAATTATCAACAAAAAAATACAAATAACTCATCTAGTGTTAATAATAAAATAATCATCTATTATAACCTCTTGATAGTAAGAATCAATTGATCTTTTGTAATTTCTATCAAAATAAGTGAATTAATGTTAAACATAATGTTAGTGAGATGATGTTTCTTCTTAAATTTTTTCCAATCTCAAATTCATTAAAGTAGTTGATCAAACTATGTACTAGATCTTGATATGGAATTAGTTTATCTTCATAAATTTGATGTGCATAGTGACTTGATTCATGACAAGTTTAGAATCATTGTTAAATTTTATGGATTTTATATTTGAAATATGAGTAGTGTTTAAATATAGAACCGAGGCCACGTATTTTTTAATATTATTGGTGCATTGAAATATCAAGCCATATGCTAATGGAATAATATGGCATTGGGGTGTCACTAATATAATATTGACACCAGCACCCATCAAAGTACATGATCAATGTCATGTTTGCATTATTACATATAAAAAACTCATCTCAAAAAGTATCATTCATATAGTTATTGGCCAATAAAGGACACATGATTGGCCGATAATAAATTAATTGTCATATTTTTTCTCTTTATGTTCATCATCATATTTTTCTAATAAATTACCTAAAATATACTCATTAGTCAATATGTCTAAAAAAATTGTAGATATTAGAGACAGATGACATAATAAATTTTGGTGGGTTGGATATAGATTCTTTATTTGATCAAAATATCTTAACAATGTTTATCCAATTTAAATTTGACAATTTTGTATAACAATGTAGAAAATGGTTCGATTTTATTGCTATCTGAACTACAAATTACTAAATGGCCTAAATTTTAGCTTGCAAACTTATCAATTATTTCCATCTCATACGTCAAAGTTTTATGATCAACCAAGATTACTTTTTAATTTAACTTCTCATTTTTTTCAATCTCAGAAGTAGAGGTTTTAAGATCAACCAACATTAATTTATTAAGATCAACCTTAATATCATGTTGGTAGATAATAACACCAAATAATTTTTTGAATGTGAAACCAAAGACACACTTCTTAAAATTTAATCATACCTTTTATTTTCAAAATCTCTCAATTTTTTTTTGCAAGTCTTTAACATGGTATTTAAATTTATTTGATTTCATCAAAATATTGTAATTTATGTTCTCAATGATGTCATGCATGTAGTCATAAATTATGTATGTCATACCCCTTTCATAAATAATATCAACATTTTTAAGTCATAAAATAATTGAATAAAAAAAAGGTTCTCATAGGGTAGTAAAATAAATCTTATACTAATAGGCAAGGTTAATCTTAATCTTATTGATGATGGAAAATCCATCCATAAGGAGAGAATTTCACACATAATGGTTGAATCAATAATTATATATCAATATTACGTATATTAAATGTAGCCTTAGTACAAGCCTTGTTCAAATCTTTGATGTTATTGTGAATGAGTAATGTGTATGCACTTGTAAGGTTTTGAAACATGTACAATGTTTTCCATCCAAGGTAATTAATCATTTGGTTGGATAATTATATGATTTAATATTCATTAGATCACATTTTTAACAGATAAAGCAACTTTAGGATGCATATTATAAATATTTTCTTAATTAATTTAAAATCTCAATTAACTACTAGATTATGAATTTTAATGGATGAGTTAATATTGACCAAGTAAAATAAGCATAATTTTTTTTTTAAAAATGGAAAAAATATTATAAAATATCTTTACGATGTTTATCTTATTTTGGTGTTAGTTGTGCACTAAGTAATACCATTTAGTATATTTTATAATACCATAGATGAATTCAATTGCCTCTTTTTAAGGTAGTACACATTGGTCCCCAATGTATGGTGTAGTAGGTAATAAATCAAGATGATCTAATGAAATTTATTTGTCTATACGAGAAGGATCACATTCGTAAAATTTAGCATGATCATTAAGCTTATGAGGGAATATTGATTTCTAGTTAAAAGATAGTAATTCGACATATGATGTTAGTAAAACTATCAAGTATAATTATTTTAGGTAAAGCTTCTTCATCAATCATCTGAATTTGTACAATTTATAGATATTCAAACATAGAAAAATTCATTTTGATGTATTTAGTATACTTAAAAATAGATAATATGTAAAGGTTTATAAGTTGAAATAAACTACTATTTATAATCATTAATAGATCCACCATTTTGCTTCAAGGGTTTATCTCTAGCTGCAGTCACTACACTATATCTAAGAGCTAGTTTGAATTGATGAAGAGTAGGTACTATTAGATCAGTAATATATTATTCATTTTGCTCTAACCCACTACCTTTGTATAGCATTTTTTTTATGCATGTGTCACCTTTTATATATTATTCTTTAAGTATTTTTAAGTGGACCAATAGACTATGTGTATTGGTTGTTATGACACAATTGTGGATTATAAGTTTCTTACCATTATTTGTGATAGGTGGTGTGCTATTGAACATGGACAAAAGGAATGGTTTTCCATAATCATGAAGATTACAATACAATTGGAAAATAACAAATGTATGTATGTCATATTTATATTAGGAATCATATAGTATGCATTTTGGTGAGATGGATAATAGTTATTAAAGAGAGAGCACTACCCTTTAAATACGTTAATAATAAGAAATTTGACAATACTATCATTCGTGAAGGAAGGAATACTTTAGTTTCTTATCATAAGTCACGCTATCATGGTTTATTTAATTAATCATCTACAAATATCACCACAATTCATAGTCAAAATAAGGTGGAAGTGTTCCAACCCCATTCTTAATTTGGTATAAAACTACTATTAATAAAGTGATCGTGCAAAGTATTGAAATTTATGTTATTATTCTTTTTATATTACATAATAATCATTTATTCCAATGTTTTGGGCCTTATATAACTTGTTATCAAAGAAAAGAATGTATTCAACACTTACCACAATAGAGATGAGAGATAAGAAAAAAAAATAACACAATAAAAAAAATAAAGTGTGAGTGACTGAAAAAATTAAGATTGATTTATTAAAATGAAAAATATTAATCAATAAAATAATTGAATTATAAATAATATAGTTTAAAAATTATTATTTAAAATTTTATTTAATAAAATGATTGATTAATTAATTAAAATTGGTCTCTAAATTAAATCATTATGGGGATCAAATTTGAAAGTATAAAAGTTTATGAATTAATAAATATGAGAAATTTTGTGTATTAGTGATTTTTATGATTGATTAAGCTTCAAAAAGTTGTCTCTATTGAGATTATAAACTCTCATTTTTAAATAGTTTTCATGGTTATAATGCATTTTATATTTAGTTAATATTAATTATTTAAACCCATCTCAATGAACGATCATCGTGTGATCTTTAGTTTTAGTTTGGAAGGATCTTCCAGTTTCATCTACATAAGGGATCCCACAAGCATATGAAATATCATAGACAACTTTTTATAGTACCATTTTTAAAGTAATATTTAACACTTTGAAGGTTATTTCTTAAGAATTTTAATGGTTCAAAACTAATTTTTATGCCCTCTTTCTTAAAATATTTTCTTATATGAACAAATGTAAGGAACAATCGTGGGTTCTCAGTTATCATTGATAGTGACTACCTATTTATAACTATTTTTGAAAAGGTTGGTTTAAAATCTGCCATGCTAAAATGTAAGTGGCTTTATCACTTCATAGAAGACTTTTATATATAAGTTAAATATCTTATACCTTGTAAAGCATTATTTAATATATATAATACAAAGTATTTTTAATGAAGGCCTTGAATGACTACAAAATTGTTTAGAATATGAGATATATAAAAAATTGTAATTTAAAAGAATATGCAATCTTTAACAAAAGTGTTCTTTTTTCAAAAGGATTTTTTTTTTTTTAATAAATAAGTATCTAAAAGCATAATTAAACATATATTATTTAATTATGTTTATAAGAAGTTTGTAATTTTTATAAGGTTTACATTAATAATAATTATAAATATTAAAACATATGTGAAATATACACAAATATTTTTGAATTATTTTGATAATTCTTAATTTTTTATATTTAAATCATACAAGTAAAATTAAAAAATGTTAACATATCACGTAAGTCTTATATTGAAAGTTATATTAGAAACATAAAAAGTAGTTATAACAATTATAAAGTAGATGACCTTTCTTATATTAGTAGGTTTTTATAACCTTTTACAAATAATTATAAGAGAAAAAAAATTATTATAAATATGAATTAATAATCACATCATTAAATATAATATAAATATAATTAAAAAATATTTAACCAATCAATTTATAAGATATTTTATTTAAATAAATAAATAAACAATTATAATAATAAAATGAAATTTAAAAAAGATTGATGGTTAGTATATTTCATACTTAATCTTATAGTTGATATTGTTTGACCTCTTATTATCTTGCCCAAAAAATAAAGTTGAAAATAACAGAGTTAAAAAACAAAACATATATATAATGTTGTGATGATACTTTAATATATTAAACAAATATTTATATAATATTTCCTCCCATCATTTTCCATTTAGCCTTCGCATCGATATATTGTAGATGCAGGGGATCCGTTGGTTGATTTACTGCACTTTTGACTGATTGTGAACATTAAATTTAATGAAATTATAATGATGATATCTTTTGCAAAGATGGATGATAATAAATCTAAAACCAAGAGTGTGAGATGCCGAAGTGAGCGTTTCTTCTAAATGTGTCCTTGCCATTGCAAGACATGACTATGTTTTTTAATAGAAAAGATAATTTACATTAAAATAAAAATTGCAAAGTAACACAGACACTATTCAAATCTCATCTTATTATTCATGGTATTGATCAATATAAAAAATTGATCTTCAGTCTTTAATTAAAGCACACCCTCTTAGTTAAGATAAGGCAAATTCAAAGATCGAATTAGCAAAAGTTTACAATATGATTAGTTGTGAAAATTATGAACAAATTAGATATAAATAAATTATTATTTTAGTTATTTTATATCTTTAATATTTTTATTAAATAAGAATTTAGTTATTTTTTAATTTAAAAAAATAGGTTATTAATTTATTTGTCATTTAATTATAATTAATTTTAAATTATAGGAAATAATCATTTGGTAGTAATTAGAAAACAATTAAAATTTCAATATATATTAATTATTTTATTTTATTAAATAAACAACTAAACATTTAGAGTTAAAAAAATAAAATGATAAAATAAAATTAAAGAATAATTTAATTAGTAAAGGCGTACACGTGAATCTTTTCAATCCTCTCTCTCTCACACACGTGTATTATAAGAATATGATAAATATGAATTCTAGTGTACATGCAAGTAGAGGATTAAATGGAGTTGTCTTTTATTTTAAGTTAAGTTTTATTATGTGAGAAGAATTAATCTTAAATATAATTTTTTAAGAATTTAAAGAAATATATTGATGTTATAAAATATTTGTAAATTAAATTGAGGAGTTATATTTTATTTGGGATGGTAAGATATTTATTTTGAATTAATTAATTATTATGTTATTAGGAGAGTCACTTCCATTCTAACATTATTTCTATTAGACTAAACATAGTAACATATTAGATTTATATATTATTATAATATGAGATTAAAAAAATTAATAAATAAAAATTTTAGAGATATGTTATACATACAATATCAAAACATATATTTAGAGGAATTTGAAAATAAATATTATTGTTGTTGTCATGAAACTAGAAGATAGGATTATAAAGACACCTTTTCATCATAAGTTACACTGCTTTCAATAATCACATGTTTTATAAATAATACATATTAAATATAACATTTGATTTTTAAGAAATATTAGAAATATATTTATATAAAAAATATATCATTACATTTATTTAAAAAATAAAGAATATAAAATATATAATAATTTATATAAAAATATTTGACATTAAAACATTCAAAATAAATTTAATAAAACTATTTAAAATTATTTTGATACAAAATAATATATGATTAAATTATGTATAAACAATAAAGTAGGAACCAAACCATCTTGAAAAAGGGGATTGACCTTTGAATGAAAGACTTCACAATTTAAAAAATATATCAAAATCAACAATTTCAAAACTTTGAAGGTGAAATAACATTTGGTTGGGGTTTTCATTGTTTAAAGAATAAATTTTTGAGTTACTTATAATATTATTATAGTATAATTTTATGTTATATAATTATTTATATAAAAAATAATAATATTTCAAATTTATATATATGATGCAGAAAAAATAGGTCAATTTTTTGAAGGCCATAATTTTTAACCTATAGTTCTATTTGAGCTCTTCCACATACCAAAACAACTATCTCAAAAATTTCATTGTTGTTCTAAGTTGTCCTATCTATTTAGAGTTGTTTTTGATATTTTTTGGACACCGTAGGTGATCATCTGAGGTTCCAAAATTACCAATTAATGATTTGTTTAGGAATTTTTTATTTTTAAAAATTGTATATTTTTAGGACCACGTGTCAACTCTAGTTGAATTTCATCACATAGGGTAGTTTTAGTGTTTAGATTATTTTAGAAGATTGTTTATAACTACACATTCTTGCATGTGAAACTTACTAAAAATAGTATCTACTAAAAATAGAAGTTTTTTTTTAGATTTCAATCTTTTTTCAAATTTTTGTATGTCAACTCTAATTCTAAGTTGAGACTTATTTAAATATGGTTTAGGTTTTTAATTATTTTAATTCATTCAATACAAATGAATATAGGTTATTATTTTAGATCTTGTCCTATTGATAATTTATTGTCTTGATAGTTTTTGGGTTCATTATCTAGTATCAAATCAAGTTTTGAATCTTGGAAGAATAAGAAATGGTGAGAGGATAAGGAGGTATTACACAAATGAAATAGACTATACAAGAGTTGTAGAAGTAAGTGCAATAGTATACTAAAGTTATTACCAATCAAATAAAAAGACAAGATGGTGATGAAGCTAAGGAAGACGCAGATCATGATGAAGAACATCAAGATCAGCCATAATCGATGGAAGAGATGATGCTTCAGGATTTAGAAGGAAGAAATGAAAGAATCAAAGTTGATGTTCTAGATTATAGAGGTAGTTAAAAACTAGAGGAGTTGATAGATTGGACGAATAGCATGGAAAAATTCTTCAAGTGGAAGACTATGAGAGAAAACAAGAAGGTAATGTTTTCATGCACAAAATTCAAAGGTCATGTAATGATTTGGTGGGATCACCTACATAAAGAGAGACAAAGAAAAGGTTGATGAGGTGGGTTTAATACCACCATAGGTGGGCCTAATACCAATAAATGTGAATCATCACATGGTACAAAAAGGCAAGATGATAATAGGCAAGGGTTTCAATACCAACAAAAAGGAAGAGGATTTTGGAGAGGATGAGGTTACAATGGTGATAGAAGATGGTTTATAAATCAGTGTAGATTTTACGTTTTTTATATATATGTAGAATAAGGGCATAGAGAATTTGAGTTTCCACACTATCAAAATCAATAAATGAGGCAAGAGGATTGCCCAAGGGTGAATCTAGTTGAGACTGAGATATAAGATCAAAATACTAAAATTACACCAGTAGATGTTGGAGAGAATCTCATGATGAGAAGAACAATGATTGTTCCAAGTAAGGAACAAGTGCAAAATAAAGAAGGTGGTGATGCATAGCTATGATCAAATATTTTTGAAACAAGATATACTTCAGGTGGAAAGGTATACAAAATAATTATAGATGGTGGTAGTTGTGAAAATATAGTTTCTAAAAAAATGATAGAGAAAATAAATTTACAATGTGGAAATTATCCTAATCCTAATCAAATTTCATGTTTTAAGAAAGGGAATGAAGTTACAATAGATAAAAGGTTCTTAATCAAGTTTTCTATAAGAAAAAGTTATAATGATGAAATATGGTGTGATGTTATTGTAATAGATGCATGCCATGTCTTGTTAGGAAGACCATGGCAATTTTACAGGAAAGTAACTCATGATGGAACAAAGAACATGTATATTTTTTGGAAAGATTGTATAGAGGTAGTTTTGTTACCTCTAAAAGAGGAAGAGAAGATAAAAATCATACTCTCTACTAAAGAAGTTATCCCAGATATGAAGGTAGCAGGTTATTATTATGTATTAGTAGCAAAGAATGAAGACAAAATTGATACAAATAGAAATAAAAGTAGCAAGAGTGTTAAAAGAATATGCAGATGTTATCCCTGATGAGTTACTACATGGTTTACCACTGAAGAGATATATTCATCATCGTATTGATTTGATTCACAAATCATCTCTACCTAATCAAGTAACTTATAGGATGAGTCCAACAGAACATGAAAAATTAAATAAATAGGTTATTGAATTATTAAGAAAGAAGGTGATAAGGGAGAGTATGAGTCCATGTGCAACACTAGCTTTGCTAACTACAAAGAAAGATGGAGGATGGAGAATGTGTGTAGATAGTAGAATAATTAATAAAATTATAATCAAATATAAATTTTCTCTACCTCATTTAGATGATATGATGGATGTGCTTATAGAAGAAAAATATTTTACCAAGATTGATCTAAGAAGTGATTATTTCATATTCAAATTCATGAAGGAGATGAGTGGCAAACTGCATTCAAGGCTTCGGATGGCTTATATGAGTGGATGGTGATGCCCTTTGGATTATCTAATGCACCTAACACATTTATGAGGATGATGAATACAGTGTTATGAGAATGTATTGGTAAGTTTATGGTTGTTTATTTTTATGATATTTTGATATTCATAAGACTAAAAAACACTTACAACATTTGATAATGGTACTAGATTTGTTAAGAAAGGATAAGTTTTATGCAAATTTAAAGAAGTACATGTTTATGCAGAATAGTTTGGTATTTTTGGGATTTGTAGTTTCAGTAGATGGTGTGATAATAGATGAAGAAAAGATAAATTCAGTTAATGAGTGGCATATTTCAAAATGCATTATAGAGGTAAGAAGTTTCCATGATTTAGAAACTTTTTATAGAAAATTTATTAAAAAAATTAGTAGTATTGTGGCACCAATAATAGATTGAAGGAGAGGGAAAGAATTTACATGGACTAGAGCAGTCATAGAAAGCTTTGAATTTTTTAATAAGAAGATTATAGAAAGACCAATTTTAGCAATAATGGATTTTAACAAAGTTTTTGAATTTGATTGTGATGCTTCATTTGTGCGAATTGGTTTTGTGCTGAGTCAAGAAAGATAGCCAATAGTGTATTTTAGTGAGAAATTGAATGAGGTAAGAATAAAGTATTCTACCTATGATGTTGAACTTTATGCAATTGTAAAAGCATTAAGACATTGAAGGCATTATCTGGTACCTAAGGAGTTTATCCTATTTATAGATCATAAAGCTTTGAAGTATGTGAATACACAAAATAAGTTGAATAGTAGGCATGCAAAGTGGGTATCTTTCTTGTAGGGGTCTATTTTTGTGTTGAATCATAAATCAAAAAAATAGAATCAGGTAGTTGATGCATTGATCAGGAGGGTAGCATTATTAACTACTATGATGAGTGCAGTAGTTGGATTTGAAGCTATCAAAGAATTATATGATACTAGTCTATATTTTGGTAAGCTAGTTGAACAATGCAAGAATACATTAATATGTGGGATAGATAATATTCATGATGAGTGTCTTCTATATAAAGGTTATCTCTTCAAAGTAAAATAATTATTTATTCCAGTTGGGTCTCTACAAAATAATATAATAAGAGAATTACATAGTGACGGTTTGGTTGGACATTTTGGTAAGATGAAGATAATAACTTTGGTTAAGGAAAAGTATTTTTTGACCAAAGATGAAGAGAGATGTGATAAGGTATGTTTCAAGGTGCAAAATATGTTAGGTGGCTTAAGTCTATGCATAAAATACTGGACTATACATGCTATTACCATTTCCAAGAGGACCATGAATAGATTTGAGTATGGATTTTATGTTAGGATTATCAAACACATAGAGAGGTAATGATTCAATTTTTTTGTTGTATATAGATTTTATAAAATGGTTCATTTCATTATATGTAAGGAAACCATTGATGCCACTAGAGCTTCATAATTATTTTTTAAGGATATTGTAAGATTGTATGATGTTCCAAAAACTATTACTTCATATAGGGACACAAAATTTATAAATTATTTTTAGAGGAATTTATGAAATAAAATGGGTACCAAGCTACAATTCAGTTGTAAATATCACCCACAAATAAATGGATAGATAGAAGTTGTGAATATGAGGTTGGAAAATTTGTTGAGATGCATAGTGGGAGAGAATCCCAAGCAATAGGAATTGGCTTTACCATAAGCTGAGTTTTCATATAACAATTCAGTGAATAGATCAATAGAAAAATCACTATTTTAAATTATTTATGGGATAAATCTTATGGGTATTACAGATTTGGTATAATTACCAATTGCATATTGAACTAGTAATGACGTAGAAGTATTTGCATAGCATATACAATAGCTGCAAGAATAAGTAAGAAAAAAGTTATAGGAAAGTAATGAAAAATATAAAGTAGAATTAAATGTTAGAAAAAGATCCAAGGTATTTGAATAAAGAGAGTTGGTAATGGTTTACTTAAGGGAATAAATATTTTCAAAAGGCACGTACAAGTTAAAGTACAAGAAAATTGGACCATGCAGAATTATGAAGAAAATCAATGACAATGCTTATGAGGTGAGTTTACCATAAAATTTTAATAACTCTCCAATATTTCAGATTTCAGATTTATATGAATTCTATGGATAAGATGGTGAAGGTGATGAAGATGAAGAAGTAAAATAGTAGCAACAAGTTCCAAAGAAGAAGGAAAAGATAGTGTAGGTTTTTGATATGAAGACAGTGAGCACAATGCAAGGAAATTATAATAGGTATTTGGTATAGTGGGAAGGATTGTAGTAAAAATATAACACTTGGATTATAGAATGGGGCTAAGGAATATTGATAAATAAAAATAGAAGAAATATAACTAGGGCAACTCGCAGGAGTTGAGTTGTTTTCAACCAGAGGATAATGATGCAAAAAAAAATAGGACAATCTTCTAGAGGCCATAACTTGTGATAAGTATCTCTATTTGAGCTCTTCCATAGGCCAAAATGACCCTCTCAAAAAAATGTTTACTGTCCTAATCCGCCCTATCCACTTGGAGTTTATTTTTATATTTTTAGAGGACAAACGTGATCATCTGAGGGTCTAAAATTGTTGTTTAATGATTTTTTGGGGAATTTTCCTTTTTTTTAATTATATATTTTTAGGATTAGACATTAACTTCAGTCAAATTTTGTCCCATAGGCTAGTTTTAATGTTAAGATTATTTTGAGAGATTTTTAGAGCTACATGCGCTTGCATGCAAAACTTACTAAAAATAATAGTTGTTAAAAATATAAGTTTTTTTAGATTTTATTTTTATTTTTTTGGGGGTATCAACTCTAATTCTGAGTTGAGGCTTATTTAAGCATGTTTTGGGTTTGTAATTATTTCAAGTCATTAATACGAATCAATACTGGTTATTATTTCAAATCTTGGTCTACTTATAATTTATCTTCTTGATAGTTTTTGGGTTCATTATTATATCAATATGAGAATCTTAATATAAGTTTCATTTTTTTTAAACAAATAGAAAAAATATTTTAAAATTTTAAAATAAAACAATATAAGCAAACAATTATAAAAAATAAATTGTAAAACAAAATAATATTAAGTAATAGGAGCAATTCCTTGGAATATTTTTTGAGTCATCAATCTCATTACGTAATAATTTTTTTTTATTATGATTAAGTAATTAAAACTAATTGAATATTTTTACTAAATTTTACATATTTCTTATAAATTATATTATTTAGAAATAATTAAATTAATTGTTGATAATTAATTAATTATAAATGATATATTAAAACAATGATTAATTTTTTATTTATGAAATTGATTTAGATTTTATTATTTTTGAATTCCATGAAATATTAGGAAGCCTTACTAACATAAATTTATTCTACTAAAAACATACAAGAAAATTTAAATTATATTTAAAAAATTATTTCTTAAAATATTTTTGTTATTTATCTCACAACTAAATTAGTGTTGTTTAATTCAAGGAGATAATAATGATCTTTGGTATAATTTTAATTGTAAATAAAAAAGACAATAATGTCAAGAGAAAGAATAATATGGTTATAAAATAAACAAGTATTTGTAAACAACCACAAAGAAAAGATATTGAATCTCACTAAAATGTACATAATTAAAAACGATTTGTATATATTTATTAGTTTTTAAATTATATAATTTTAAAATATTTGTATATTTATTGATTATTAGTCTAAAATTTGTGTTATTGACATGTTTTCTAGGCTTTTTATTTTTTCTAATCACTTCTTCCAAATTCCTCTTAGTTGTCATACTATCTCCCCTAGTCTCTCAATATTACAAACATATAATGTTCAAAATGTACACTAATAATTCAAACATGTTTTTAAAGTTAATGTACCATTTTGAGAAACTTGTGTGACCTCTTATAACTAGAATGCACTTATTTTATTTTTCCCACCTTTTTCCTTCGTAGTTACATAATGTTAGGTTTTAAGTTAAATTTAGTTATCAATATACAAATAATTTAACTTATTAGGTAAGAAGGAAATCTAGATAATTTATTTATAGTTCACATGAAATTATTAAACATTTTCAAGCATCCTACAAAAATTCAAGCAATCATTAGAGCATTCATTAAAACATATTAGTTTATGCTTGAACACTAGAACATTCATTAAAACATATTAGTTCATGCTAGAATACTAGAACATTCATTAAAACATATTACTTCATGCTAGAACACTAGTTTATAGGTTGTTTCTCATTGAACTTTGTGTTTTATATATTTTCACTTTTTAGAATGATGATAACTATACAATACTTAAAAACTAACCCAAACTTCAATGTAGACCTCAAAACATATATTATTTTCCTTAAGCATTCAAATATTTCTACCCTATTAGGAAAATAATAAGAACTATGTTTTGTAGGAATTGAATAAAAAAGGGAATCTCAGGGAGGATTTTGGAGATCAAACACAATCATAATTTTTTTTAGATATGTCTATATTTTTGTTAAAAAAATTAGGTTCTATTGGTATACACTATCTATAATGATAGTTTATAGTCCATATGATCTAAAATATAAGTGTGTATTCAAGACAACCTTGTCTAATTACCATATTTTTTTGGTTAACTTCATGACATCTCTAAGCAGACATTTAAATTGTCTCCTTTTGTTGACTATAACCAATTTTAATATAATAATAGACACATATAAACTTTGCATGTCTTTTTCTTTTTATAGATTTATAATTAATTAATTAGGTCAGCTAGTATTATTTTGTGCTATTATTTATCATAGTTAAAAGTAGTTGGATATTTGTATCATAATTTATTGGAAATTAATTAACTTAATTATACTAGATTCACTTTCTACACAGCTTATAGGGTTATAATAGAATAACTAGTATTGCTAATCACTTGCCACCAAAATTATACATGTGTTTATTATGTATCTATCACTTCAAACATGTGTCAATTACTTGTTCAAAATTAAATTTAGTTCACAACTCTTTCTTTTACATAGACATAAATAATGTTGGAACCAAACTCTTATTTTCTTATATATATGGAACACTATTTTTATTTTATATTTTTGTATTTCTTCCCAACAATGTCTTCCCCTAAACTCTCCTATATTTTTCTTTTCGATAAAATTTAAAATTTGAACCAACACTCGCATGCCTCGAAGTTGGAAGGTTCACTCCACCTAGCTGATTCAATCTAGGATGAGCCAGTTATTCAAACATGGGATGATCTGCTCCTTCCTTTAACCCCTAGCCTCCATGCTATTAGAGCAGAAACCCTCATCCATTTTCCCCTTCACATCTTGAAAAAAAGGGTTCTCCCCATTTGGATGGTTCCCTAACCACTTTGGCCTCCCCTGCCATTCACCATAGGTCCTCGACGAATAGGGCTGACTCTTCCCCTTTTGATGTTCAGTCCTCTCAGTCAAATGGTATCTTAAGGGAGATGGTTTTTTGTATGAAAATCACCCTATTTTCTATGAAATAATAGATCTTATTCCCTTGGTAGATAGGGGTTTTACTTCAAGGGGTTGGCAAATCTAGTCTATTCTAAACCTATATCTTTTGCTAAAGCAGCTGCCAAATCATTGTCCATATCTATGCCCAAGCCTCTCAACCCTAATCCTTCTACTACAATTGTGGTATTTGATGAATAGGTGACCATGAAAGTGCTTTTCAATGATATTTTTTTCAAATTCATGGTATCATATGCAGATTCACCAATTTATAGCCTAAACATCAATTCCTCGATGCCTAGATCTCTAAAAACTGGTGACCCCTCCTTCAAGGTAATCTCAAGATTTAACCCAGTGCTAAGAGCTTTTATATTTTTGTTTTTGGCAATTGTAAGGATCAATATTTAATTCAAAATTAGTTTTAGAGCTTGAATCTCCATCCTTTGATCATGAAACCATGGTCCCCCTTTTTAATCCCCTTACTAAACCCTAGCATGAAAAAACTATATGGATTCATCTTCCTTACCTCCCTCTCCATTTCTGGTCTAAACCAAGCTTCAATGCCATGGGTGACTCGCTAGGTAAATTCCTACAAACCCACCCTGACACTAATATTTTTTCACATACCACCTTCACCAGAATATTGGTCAACGTTGATACCTCTAAGGATCTACACAAAAAATTATTTTACAAATGGGAGACCATTCTTAGTCCCAACCTTTTGATTATGAAGGCTTGTTATTCCATTACCATAGCTTCTTTAATATAGGTCACTTGACTAAATATTGTAGCCTTCACAGAAAAAGGAAGGAATCTTTCTGGTGATTAGAATTATGCCTCACCCATCTCACTATGGAAGCCCTCGAATATGAGAATGATGATTTAGACTTGTCTCTAGTTGACCCTGAGCCCTCTAGTGTGGACCACATTAATCTCCAAGACATAAAAGAGGAGCATAAGGTAGAACATCCTTTTTCAAAATCAAAAGGGCTTGTTTCATTTGTAGTAACCCCCATTTCTAAGGATCTTATTACCTTCTCTAAAATATCAAGGTTAGAACCTTTGGTTGAGGATTCAGCTATATATAATTCTCATCCTTTAGAATTTGAAATATTACTACCTCTAGCCTCATATTCTATGGAAGATGAGGAGGGATGGACTAAAGTGCATAAAAAGAAAAGTGCTAGTATGCAAGAATCCAGCATGTCCCTTCATTTGCAGGGGTCTCACAAAAAGGAAAAGGTATGATTCACTCAGTAGTTGAGTGTATCAAGATGTGTTTGAGTTGTTTTATATGCTTATTTTTTGGTCCCACTTGGCTCTCTCATGAGAGTTTTGATTCGACTATGTTTGCCAAAAACTTCACGGATGTTTCCTAGGTTTTTCTTTTTGTACATTTTCAATTTTTGGTAGAAGTCCCTATTGAGGGGCTTCCTGGCCACCCATTCAACTGCCCTTGGTAAAGGCATTCTGTTTGAGCTTTAATGATTTATTTTTTGGTTCTCTCCTTTGTATAAAGTTATGAGGTCGATAGAGGCATTTTGTTTGAGCTTTATTGATTTATTTTTTTAGTTCTCTCCTCTATATAAAGTTATGGAGCCTTTCAATCTTATTTTTTTACCAATCTAATAAAAATAAATTAAATAAAAAAATAATATTATTTATTTATCAATTCATGAGTTTCTCATTGTTGATATGAATCTATGTTAAGGAGAACCTTGCATATCCCTTCTTACAAGCCAATCTCCTTCAATTTTTAATTCTGATGTTAAAACTATATTTTGACTTTTTTATTATCTTATATACTTATTTTATTTGATGTGTGTTTTTTTTTAAAAATAAAATTATATTCATCATTATATATAAATTTTAGAAAAAAAATTGATTTTTTTGTTTTTTAAAAACTTTTTTTAATATTCAAATTTTTTAAAATAATTTATACCCAAAAAAAATCAAAAGTTTTTGTAATTCCTCTTAATATTTTTATTGCAGTCTATTCAAAAATGTAAAAAAAATAAAAAAAAATCAAAAATCGCTTCATTAATTTCTTGTTTGAAGTAGATTGTGAAACAATATTTTTTGAAATTTTTAGATTCTAAATATTATTTTTTAGATTCTACTTTATTTTAAGGCTAAACATTATTCTGGTGCATTCGCATCATATATGACGCATTTTACATGGTGAAAAACATTGATGCATTTTACTTGTTACACAATATTGGTGCATTTTGAATGTTACGTTATATTGGTGTCTTCATATTTGCACATCTATTATTAACTAAAACTTTTCTAAAAGTCATAATTTCCATTGTAAAATACCTAGATGGTTTTTTTCTTAATATATTTTTTGAGGATAGGTTTTTTCACCTTTGATGGATTTGTTTTATAAAAATTTTTGTTTTTCATAGTATTATTGTCATGTCCTAGGTTTTGCTCCTGTTCTAGTTTTTGCAACTTTAATTGGCCATACTTTTTGATTAGTGTGACAGATCAAGATGTCTTTTCAAAAAGGTTTTCTTTTGTGGGGATGCACTTACAAATTTGGGGTTAATTTTATTTCCATATTACACTTCGTTTGTAGTTTCTAGGGAAAAAAGTTCATATATTTTTAGTTTGTATTTCAAAGATAAGTGCAAAAAGTTTAGGGAAACAAAATTAGTATTTTTAAATATATAATGCAAATTAAGTGTAAATTTGTATATGGTTATAAAATAATGTATACAAATTATTTGAATTATGATTGGTAATACTAAACTTATCATGGATACATTTTGTTATCATTATAAATACAAAATATTTAAATATTTCATTTCATTGTTAAAAATATTAATTGCATACAAACATGATTGGTAATATCAGACATGTACTTATGTTTTAAGAATTTAAATTTATATAGTAACAAACTTTATTTTAATAACTCTAAAATATTGTTTAGTGAGATGATAAAATAATGTTGTACAATAAAAGAGGTGAGATGATAAAAATTGTTGTATAATAGGAAAGGTAAGCAAGCTAATTTTCTACCAATTAACATCAAATTTAGAAATGTTTATTTAATTTATGTGTGTGTGTGTGTGTGTACATACATACATACATACATACATACATACAATTATATATATATATATATATATATATATATATAGACACACACACAGATGTGTGTGTGTGTGTGCGTGTATATATATATATATATATATATATATATGTATGTATGTATGTATGTATGTATGTATGTATGTATGTATGTATGTATATGTGTGTGTGTGTGTATGTATTGTGTGTGTGTGTGTATATATATATATAATTGTATGTATGTATGTATGTATGTAAGTATGTATGTATACATACATGTATGTATATATGTATGTATGTATACATATATATATATACACACACACACACACACACAATACATACATACATATACATATATATATATATATATATATATATATATATATATATATATATATATATATATATATAATTGTATACATACATACATACATACATATATACATACATGTATGTATGTATGTATACATACATACATACATACATACATACATATATATATGTATGTATATATATATATATATATATATATATATATATATATATATATATATATATATATATATATATATATATATATATATATATATATATATATATATATATATATATATATAATTGTATGTATGTGTGTGTGTGTGTGTATATATAGACACACACAGATGTGTGTGTGTGTGTGTGTGTGTGTGTAATTGTATGTATGTATGTATACATACATACATACATTTATACATACATGTATGTATGTATACATACAATTATTTTATATATATATATATATATATATATATATATATATATATATATATATATACATACATACATACATATATACATACATGTATGTATGTATGTATACTATATATATATATATATATATATATATATATATATATATATATACATAATTGTATGTGTGTGTGTGTGTATAGACACACACACACACACACACACACCATTTATTGTTAAGTTTTTACATCATATGAGTTTTATTCATGTGAATAATGAACATGGGAATTAAAGATAAATAATAAATAATAAAATTGCATACATACATACATATACATACATACATAAATAATTGTGTGTGTGTGTGTGTGTGTGTGTGTGTGTGTGTGTGTGTGTAGACACACACACACACACACACACACACACACCATTTATTGTTATGTTTTTACATCATATGAGTTTTATTCATGTGAATAATGAACATGGGAATTAAAGATAAAGAATAAAATCCACAATCCCTCCTAACCCGCTTACAATTTTGCAAGACTCCCCATATAGTCAAGAGAATTTGGCTACACATATAATAGAAAATAAAATATATTTTGAAGAGATAATTAAAATAATGAGGAACCTTCATTTGAAAAAAACCTACTATACTTCTTTGTCAAATATATTAGTCGTTGCTTGGTGTAGTTGACTCAATAACAAGTCAAATTGATAGATGGGTATCATATACAGAGAAGTAATCAACAATTGGCATGAGAAATTAAATATTAACAAAATATATTTTTTATCAATATTCATTGATCTAAGAACCATTGAACCACCTATATTACAATGAAAATGGTTTCCAAATTATAAAAGATAAATTTTGGGACTAGTGGTGAATGGTATTTAATCACCTACCTTGTAAAAATAATTAATTTCCTTTGTATATTTTTAAGAAAACCTATTGTGAGTTTATCCTTCATGAAATTCCTAATTTCTTGACTACTTAGAGTTTCAATGCTAAAGAAAATACTTTTTGTATAGGATATACTATTTTCCATCATGCATCCTATCATTGTGCACTATTATCTATCCAAAGTCCACCTTGATTTAAATGATAAAAGATAAATTTTGGGACTAGTGGTGGATAGTATTTAATCACCTACATTGTAAAAATCATTAAATTCCTTTGTATTTTATTATGAAAATCTATTGTGAGTTTATCCTTCATGAAATTCCTAATTATTTTGACTACTTAGAGTTTCAATGCTAAAGAAAATACTTTTTGTATAGGATAGACTATTTTTCCATCATTCATCTTATCATTGTGCATTATTATGTATTCAAAATCCACTTCATCCTAAGGCAATCCCATCTATATTTAATTAGGTTGTAGATATTGACACATAGCATGTGTTTAAAGTGCTTACTAACACCCTTACTCTACATACCAGTCAGTTTTCCCACACTGATGCTAGAGATGAGGGACATGAGGATGTTCCAGGTAATTTTGATGTCCAACCACACCATTTTAGATCATATGGTATTGTATTCACTAGGCCTTCATTTGATTAGGAGGATGTAATGCAGACCAATTATGGTTTTGATTCCAAGGTGCTAGATTATATTGTTCTGAGGATTTTTCAACACATGCATTAGGTTTAGACACCTTATATTCACCTTTACATTTATTTTATATATTTTACATACTATGAAAAATATAATAAACATTAACAATATTTGACATGTTAAATTCTAAATATAATGGAAAGGGTGACCCTGAACAACATTTAAGAGCATTTCATATAGCATTTTTAGACTATATGTCTAATGATAGATTATTGACCAAGTTATTTCCAAGAAATATAAACAAGAATTATTTAAAATGGTTTTAATAATTACCACATTAATTTTTACATAAGTTCAATTCAATGGCCTATATGTTTATAGCACAATTTTTAATCAATATGAGTGAGAAGATATCTTATGCTCATATTTCTTAACTCAAACATAAATCTAATGAGCCTATCAAAAATATGTCTTAAGTTATAAAACAATGTTATCTAATATGATCATTTCTATGGGAAATAAATAACTCCAATATATCTTGAAACAAAGTTTTTTAGCATCCCTCAATGAATCCATTGTGTTTAATAAATGTCTCTCCTTCACATGTTTGTGCCAATAGTAAAAAAATAAGTCAAATTATTGTCAATGAATAAGCTTAAGAATGAAACTGATACATATTACATTATGAATAATGTAAGTAATCCACCACACAAGATGATTCTAAAAAATAATAATAATGATCAAAATAGTAAATTACATGCATTTTTAAGGCCAAATTCACACATTGTCTTATCAACTTGTCCAAAGATATAGTTTACCAACCCACCAAAATCTCCATACAAATTCCTAAAAATTCTATTGGAATGCAATCTCATATCTCTCCATAAAATTAAAGATGTTGATGTGAGTAATCCTTTTCCAAAGGCATTTGACTAGAATACCTTCTATGAATCTCATATAACACTAGGGCATACTAAAAATAGATGCACTACCATAAGGCATAAGATATTAGGATTCGATAGATCAAAATATCATTTATATGGGATACACTTATAATATTCAACTCAAAACCAAATGAAATGAAAGAATTGAAAATATTAATTGATATTTTCCTAAGCATATAGCTAATGAGACAGTCTATACATCAAGAGTTTATTATTCATATAATGCACACCCTCCACCAGTTTTTTATCATTATCATACTATGATACCAAATCCTTTGAATGGCATCATTGGTTCCTACCATACTTGAAAGTTATCTAGGTCACACATCAAATTTACAAAGCATGAGATAGTCTATGATTACTCAAATTTGTATTCTTTACTCATTCAAGCTAACATTGATCACCATCCTATTTAAAGTGTCATGGTTGATAACAATCCAAGTGCAAATATGTGTATAGTCACACTTGTGTGTGTGTGTGTGTGTGTGTGTGTGTGTGTGTGTGTGTGTGTGTGTGTGTGTACACACACACACACACACACACAGATATATAAGTGTGTGTATATATATGTGTGTGTGTATACACACACACACACACACACATATATATATATATATCTATGTGTGTGTATATGTCTATGTGTGTGTGTATATATATACATACATACATGTGTGTGTGTGTATATATATATATATATATATATATATATATATATATATATATATATATATACATGTATGTATGTATATATATACACAAACACACATATATATCTATATATACACATATATCTATATATAGATATATATGTGTGTATATATATACATATACATTTATATATACATATACATGTATATATATTATACATATATATATATACACACACATGTATGTATATATATATACATAAATATATATATATACATAAATATATATATATATACATACATACATGTATATATATATATATACATACATGTATATATATACATACATGTATAGATATATACATACATGTATATATATATATACATACATGTATATATATATACATACATGTATATATATATATATATACATACATGTATATATATATATACATACATACATGTATATATATATATATACACACACACACACACACACATATATATACAAGCATGCATGTATATATACACAGATATGTGTGTGTGTATGTATGTATGTATGTATGTATATATATAGATGTATGTATATATATACATGTATGTATATATATACATGTATGTATATATATACATGTATGTATATATATATACATGTATATATATATACATGTATATATATATATGTATATATATATGTATATATATATATGTATGTATATATATGTATGTATATATATATGTATGTATATATATGTATGTATATATATATATATATATATGTACACACACACATACATGTGTGTATATATATACATGTATGTATTTATGTATGTATACATACATGTGTATATATGTGTGTGTGTGTGTATACATGTATATATATATATGTATGTATCTATATATATATATATATATATATGTATATATATATGTATGTATGTATATACATACATGTATGTATATATATGTATGTATGTATGTATATATATATGTATGTATATATATATATGTATGTATATATATATATGTATATGTATATGTATATATATATATATGTATGTATGTATATATACATGTATGTATATACATGTATGTATATATATGTATGTTATATATATACATACATGTGTGTGTGTATATATATATATGTATATATATACATGTATGTATATATATAACATACATGTATATATACATACATGTATATATATATACATATATATATATACATATATATATATATATATATATATATACTATGTGTGTGTGTGTGTGTGTAACAAATCAATATTTAATTCCCACAACCATGTTAATAAAAAATTTCAATGGTCACATAAAAATCTCCATCAATGAGGTTGCATTACCATTGTAAGTTGGTGTAGCACATATTGCCACTAGATTTATAGTACTACCTATTATAAGGGTCTTCTATATATTATTGGGACACACTTGGATTCAATTGATTTATGTACTCCCTTCTATACTTCACAAGTGTTTAAGGTGTATCTATTATAATAAGGTCATCACGGTTCAGGGTATCCCATATAAATACTCCTTAACAGAAATATCTATGGTTACTACAAAACAAATTTTAATAGAACTACATAAAAGGTAAAACCTACTAATATAATTTCAAATTAAGTATTTACCCTTTTAAATAGGCCTATCCTTGAAAAGCCACTTTAGAAAATATTTGAAATTGATTCTATAGAGCCTCTCTCTACTCCTACACATCCCAAATTGATATTATAGTGTGAAAAGGGTGTTATGCATAAGGCACCAACACATGACTCTTACACTTCATGATTGTTTCCTAAAAGACACACATTTCATCCTACTCAACAACATACATATATGCTACAAATCATCATTATAAAAATGAAACCTATAATACAAAGGGAAATCAATATTCAAACTCAAAATTTAGCTTAGTTAAGTTATTAGCGTATGCAAATTTCCATTCACAAAAGTATTTATATCCTATACACACGACCTATTGATTGAGAATACATTATAGGACTCATTGGTTAGTATCTTTATTTCTAATTTTGTCCTTTTCATTTTATATATGAAAAAAATATATTCCAAAACATTCAAAAACCAAAAACTATGAATGTTTTTGTTTGATTTGTTTACATATCATTTAATTTGTGCATAGTTATTTAGTAGTTATTTATATCAAATTTCATGCCATACATATTTCACAAGTGTACATGAATGAATTCAGATCATATCGGTTGGAATTTATAGACATATTTTAAGGTTATTTCATTATATTAGACTCATAAACTCCAAACATACAAAAACACCCTATTTATTTAGTAGTGACCTAAGCCATTTTCCTATTTCAATGGACTTATCCCATTGATCACATGCTCTCAATTCTCATATCTGAATAAGACACAAGCCTCTTAGAGCTTATCTATACATCAAAATCTCACTTTGGACAATATATACATAAGTTCTATCCTTCTTTAGCTATCCCTTACTATTCAAACCTTAGTTATTTACAATGTGTAAAATATATCAATATTGATCACTTACTTAGGCATTGATATCTTATTGGTTACATAATTTGATAAATCTACTAGTGTTACAAATTAACCATGTTGATAAATTCCATATATTCAAGCATGATTTTCATGTTTTCTTTCCCACTTCATGTCTTGTGTGCATTCTCTATTTTTTCTTGTGAACATTATAACATGTCCTTGTGTGTGGTTCAAATCCTTCATTGTATATTTCTATGCTTGTGAGTTAAATTTGAACATGTCCCTTGTATGTTTTCCCTTCACTTTATATTACATGATTTGCATGCTTTGTGTGTGTGTGTCATGGTCATGGCACTTTTTTACTCTATTTGTATAGTTATTAATTTCATAATGCACATCATGCATCTTTCCATCCTTGTAATGCCATGATGGATTTCATACATCCCTCCCCAAAACATTATATTTAGCTTTTAGTACTCAGTTGCCATCACTTATAGATATGCCTAGTTTCTAACATTTATCTTGTAGTATACATTCCAAATAGTCTAGAACATAAGTGTGTAGTCAAGATAACCTTCTCCACTTGACAACATTTGTTTTTTAAAACTTCATGGATTCTTCGAGCACACATTTGCATTCTCACTTTGTGATTACTACTACAAAATTGTAAAAAAAATTTAGATAAGTATAAACCTTGCATGTCTTTTTCTTTGTATGGATTTAGAATTAATTAGATAATTAAGTTAATAAGTATTACTTTGTGCATGCTATAATCCTAGTTAAAAGTGACTTGGTATTTGTGTCACAATTTATTGTAAATCCATTTATCTGTATTACATTTTTTTTTTCGTTGTAATATTCTACTTGCACTAATACTAATTTGACCTTAGTTAGCTTAAGTATACCATAATTACTTTGTGCACACATTGTATGATTATAATAGGATAATTAACTTTTCTAATCACTTTCCACCACATGTCACATGTGTCCATTATGTAATATCACTTTAGACATTTGTCAGTTAGTTTTTCATAAGCAAAATTAGTTCACAGCTCTTTCCTTTACATAGACAAAAGCAATGTTGGAACCAAACTCTTGATTTTACTATATATTAACCACATCTCTTTTATATTGTGAGTTTTTGAAGATAAATAATAATATTATTTATTTATCAATTCTTAAGATTTCCATTATTACTTTGTGCATGCTATTAATCCTAGTTAAAAGTGACTTGGTATTTGTGTCACAATTTATTGTAAATCCATTTATCCGTATTACTTTTTTTTTTTTTGGTTGTAATATTCTACTTGCACTAATACTAATTTGACCTTAGTTAGCTTAAGTGTACCATATTTACTTTGTGCACACATTGTATAATTATAATAGGATAATTAACTTTTCTAATCACTTTCCACCACATGTCACATGTGTCCACTATGTAATATCACTTTAGACATTTGTCAGTTAGTTTTTCATAAGCAAAATTAGTTCACAACTCTTTCCTTTACATAGACAAAAGCAATGTTGGAACCAAACTCTTGATTTTACTATATATTAGCCACATCTCTTTTATATTGTGAGTTTTTGAAGATAAATAATAATATTATTTATTTATCAATTTTTAAGATTTCCATTATTGGTGTAAATCTATGTTAAGGAAACTCTTCGGTATCCTCTCTCGTAGATGGTAGCAGAACTAGTCTCCTTCAAGTGGTACTTGTGGTGTAAAATATTTTTTATTATTCTTCTATTGTCTCACACATTTCTCTAGTCTTTATATAAGTTTTGAGGAAAACTAGCCTTTTATTTATTAAAAAATTATTTATTTTATTTATTTTCCAAAAATCATAATTACACCTTTTTTTATATTTATTTTTTACATCTATGGAAAAAAAACCTAAATCTTGTGGTTCTTATTATTTTTTTTATCACAAACTATTTTGAAAAATATGAATTAAAAAATAATATTTCTTAGCTTTACTATTTTTTTCTATGAATTTTTAAAGTTTCACTTTTACAGGGCAATCATATGCAAGTGGATTGTGTAAAAATGTTATTTGAAAATTTTTATAGGCTACAGCTTCCAAACATTAATTTCTAGATTCTACCGAACTTAGTTTCTCTAGTTCCAAGGGCATACAATAGAAGTTTCAGCTATGTGTTGGAAGGCACAACATTATTCTGGTGTATTCTGCATATATGGTGCATTTTGCGTGCTATGCAGCATCGGTGCATTTGGTGCATTTTCCACGTCTCTTTCACCTAGATGCCCACATGACCGGTTGATCAAACAATGAGGGCCCTAGGTTAAATTTGTTTTTATAGACCAGTTTTTTAATAAAAGTCGTATTTTCAATTATAAAAGACAATGATTTTTTCAAAATATATATAGTCTATATTTTTTATATATCTGCATTGGCATAGGTTTTTTCACCTTTGATGGACCTATTTTATATAATATTTAATTTTTGCTTACTATTATTATCTTATCCTAGTTTTTACAATTCTAATTCGCTGTATATTTTGATCCATGTGCTAGATCAAGATGTTATTTCTTAGAAAATAATTTTTTTGTTGCACTTAGAATTAGTAGGTTCATGTTAATTCCATATTATGCTTGGATTGTATTCTTAGCACAAACTTGCATACTTTTAGATCTATTTTAAGGGTAAGTTTAGGGTCATAAAAGTTAACATTTAAAAAATCTAAAATGTAAATTAAGCATAAATGAATATAGGTTTTAAATAATTTATACACATTATTTAAATTAGTATTTATAATACTAAACTTGTTATATATATAATTTTTTTTAATATAGTTAAACAAATTTGTAGTATTTCATTTCATTATTAAAAGTATTCATTGTATATAAATGTAACCTACACCATCAAACACGTGTTTGTGTTTTAGGAATTTAAAATTCTACATAAAGAAACTCTATTAAAATATATTGAAAAAATAATTTACTGAGATAACAACAATGTCAAACAAGTGGAGAGGTATGTAATCTAACTTTACTCCATTTAACACCAAATTTATAAAAAAATGGATTTGCATTATTTTATTGTTAAAACCAATTTTTTTAATTTTGTACATCATATCAAACCCATTCACATGCAAAACATGTGGGAATTGAAGATGAAGAAAAAAAATACACAAAATCCTCCTAACCCATTTATAATTACACAAGACCCCACATGTAGTCAAGAGAATTTAGCCATACATAGTATAAAATAAAATACATATTGAAGAGACAATTAAGATAATGAGGGAGCCTCACTCGACCAACAAACACCATACTTATTTTTCAAATACAATAGAGTCATTACTTGGCATAGTTAACTCAATAACATGTCAAATTGATAAATTGGTATCATATATAGAGAAAGAAGTAACCTTTGTAATGCTAACAAATTGTCAGTAACTAGTATAAGAAACAAAATAATAAAAAAATATAAAATTATGAAATATTGATTAATATAAAAACTAATGCACTACCTTCGTTATAATTTATACAATTCCCAAACCATTGGTGTTACCATGATTTGATAAGATCCAAATTTTGGGACTAATGGTGGATGGTATTTGATACATACATTGTGAGAAACATGAGTTTCATTTATATATTTTTATGAAATGCTATTCCAAGTTTATCCTCAATGAATTTATGAATTATTTTGACCACTCACATTTTCAAGGTTAAGGAAATGATTCCACATAGGATAGACTAGGTGCATGTCATGCATATTCGTAGCGTGTGAGAGTCTATAAAAAACATGTCAGCCTGAGATAGTCCCCTATATAGTGAAGGAGATTGTAGGTATTAACACTTTTCATGCACTTAATGTACTTAGTGAAACCCTTTTTCTTCAAATGAGTTAGCTTTCACACACGGATACTAAAGAGAATGGACATAAGGATGTTCCAGCTAGTGGTTATGCCCAACCACACCATTTCAAATCATGTGGCTTTATGCATTGGACATTTATATGAATAGGAGGATGTGATGTAGACTAATTATGGTGGTGGTTTTAGGATTCTATATGATGTGGTTCTATCTAAGGATTTTTTCACACATACATTTGAATTGGACACTTCAACTTCACTTTTGTAGGTATCTTATATTTTTAGCATGTTAGAATAAAATAGAATAATAATTAATAATAATTCAAATGTTAAATTTCATATATATATATATATATATATATATATATATATATATATATATATATATATATATGTATGTATATATATGTATGTATATATATATATATGTATATATATATGTATGTATTTATATATATGTATGTATATATATATATATATATATATATATATATATATATATATATGTATATATATATATGTGTGTGTGTATATATGTGTGTGTATATATATGTATGTGCATATGTATATGTATATATATATGTATATATATATATATGTATATATATATATATATATATATATATATATATATATATATTAAAAATTAATAATTAATTTACATAGAAATTAAATATTATGTGTTATTTTTTATGTTGTAGCAGGGGATGGTCACATCATTTTCATAGCTAGATTGTGGATTGTTGCATATATTAATGTTACCTGTAGACACATAAATTAACATTTAAGATAGAACATTGAACTTGTGACAACCCTTTTTACACACTTATCTCACACCTCATTCATCAACCCTTTGACCATTTTCCTTTATTTTACAAGCATATAAGTCATTTGCATAAGCAAATTAATGATCTCAAAATGTCCATATTCATAATTCAAGACAATTAAACATTATCTATAGACTATTCCATACTCTAAAATCATTTATTTCTACTCATAGGAAAATAATGCACTATTTGTATGGTAAAGCTCGTTGGTAGTATCCAATTACACTAATCCCATCCTCCAACCAAATAATGGATAGTTGTTCAAATTTATATTAATGTGACATGTCATCCTACAATTTTAGTAAGCCACATCTGAAGGAATCCCAAAAATATTACTATACTGCCCCATTTTAAACCATTTCTCATATAAGAGACTCTTATATTGAAAAGCACCATAATTCTAATTGCCCATTAAGATAAAATTTATTATTCCTCCCAGTTCTAGATACACACAACCATAGTACCCCTGAAATAAATTATAAATACACTTCCAATATCACAAGTCAAGTTTGAATAACTTAATCACATGAGGATTGTACCAACATTTATTATTTTGAAGTAAAATTTCACACACACCAACGTAGTATGTGATAACTACATGGAATGTGATCCCTCTTCAAATTATTTGTATATAGGTAGCACTTAATGCATGGGGTGTTAAGGTCAAGGAAAACATCAACTACTATTCTTTTTTAATCCATTATTACATTTTTCTCTTAGTACATTGGGATAGGGTTACAATTGAATGAGAAGATACATAATGTATTTTACAATGGATCGAAGGATCTTGCATATTAAATAGAACACATAGGTGAAGGTGAACATGTCACATATAATTTATAGTTCTATCATCAATAGGACATTGAAACTCCCTAAGGATAGTAGTACTTTGTGTCCCTTGTTTACATCTATAGTCAATTAACATAGGTCCATAGTGATTTTCATCCTTAGAGAGTCTTATATTCTAGTTTTATATCTAATCTGTATTTGCTTAGTACTTTTCCCTTTTACAATATTTCTAAATAGAGTAGCATGTTCCAAATCAGTTTGTGTCATTTATTACATATTTTTAGTATTCTAATATGCCATTCTCCTAGTTTCAAAAATTTGATGAAACATATTGGTGAACCTAGTTATTGATTTAATATTGGAAAACCCTAATCATAGATGTTTCTATGGGGTATATTCTTCTTTCTATTTATAATTTATGTCTTAGGGTTTTCATATCTAATAATTATCTATTGGAAACCATATTCCACAATTTTATTTCTTATTTTATCCATTTTAATAAAATTATTTCCACCTACTTTAGATGTAGTGATACACTAAGTTATCCCCAAGTTAAATTTTATAGATTTCTATTGATAAAAACATAATGGAAAAAGTGGCTAATTGATTTCATGATTTAGATAGAAGATATTTACAAGGATTCATATCAAAGAGTAAAGATATGCAATATGAATTTATAAAAACTATTACAGAGGAAGTCATGAAAGTCATTCAATCATGTAATACTTCTAATCCTATTATATTCATGAATACAATTTTTGTACCATTTTTTACTTTGGGGGTAATGAAATGGATTAAATATATCAACATGTCTATTCCCACTTATTCATTGATAAAATCACCTTTTTTGGGAACACATTCTTCTTCTCCTGATGTATAATCCATTATGCATGAGATTCAAACTCTGCAAACTAAGGTTTTAGATTTGAAACAAGATTCTTCAAAATATAATTAGTTTATTGATTTTGACACTTTATTACAGACTCTATTGGCATAACACATAGTAGTGTATCCTCTACATATATGTTTTGTGGCACCAAAACATACAATATGATATAATGGAAAGGGTGACCCCGAACAAGAATTGAGAGCATTTGACATAACATGTTTAGACAATGTGTCTAATGACATATAATTGACCAAGTTATTTCCAAGAAGACGAAAAGAATATACTTTTAAATGATTTTATAAATTACCACATCAATAGTTACATTCATTCAATCCCTTGGTGGATATGTTTCTTGTAAACATTTTAATCAATATCAGTGATAATATATCATATGCTCAGAATGCTTAACTCAAACAAAAATCTAATGATCATAACATATAATATGTCTTAAATTAAAAGATGATGATATCTAAGATGACCAATCCTATGTCAAAAAAATAAATCTAAGATATATTCAAATTGCATTTTATACCATTGATATAGGAGTACATTATGTTTAATAAATTTCTCTCATTCACATATATATGCCGCATAGTAAAGGAAGGAGAAGTCAAATTATTGAGACTAATTAGGATAAAGTATGCAACCAATACATATTATACTAATAATAATGAAAGTAAGCCATTATACAAGGTGATTCCACCCAATAATAATTAAAATCAAAATACAATAATACTTTTAGCCTTAGAACTAATTAAGCACAATGTATTATAAAATCCTACTACGAGATAAATTACCAATCTACTGAAATATCCATAGAAAGTCCTAAAAAACTATTAGAATGAAATATCATATCTCTCCCTATATGAAATAGGTTGATATGAGTAATCCTCTTCTAAATAGATTTGATAAGAATGCCTTATATGACTATCATAAATCACCAAGACATATTACCAATAGGTGTATTAGCTAAAAAAACAATATTCAAGATTTGATATATGCAAACATCATTGATGTGTGGAAATCTATAGATAGTTCAAAGGAAAATATGAGTGAAAGCAAAACAATGAATATATTTTGTGATATTTTTCCTAAGCATAAAATTAATCAGATAATGTATACATCGATAGTGCATTGTGCATATAATGCACACCCTCTACTAGTTTCATATCATTCTCATACGAAGGTACCACATCATTTTAATAGAATTATTGGTAGGTACCATAATTTAATACTCTCTAGGCCACTCATCACATTTCCATACTATGAGATAGTAGATGATGACTCAAATTCAAATTATTTTTTCATTCGATCTCACATTGATCACTAGACTATTTGGAGTATCATTATTGATAATGGTTCAAGTGTGAATATATGTATAATCACATTTCTCTATCACATTAGATACATAAATAAATATTTTCTTCCCATGAACATGGTAATACATAGATTAAGCATTTTATTCACATGAACATTGTTATAAAATGTTTTAATGATCGCATCTTGATCTCCATAAGTGACATTACATTACCATTATAGGTAGTTCCAACACATGTGGCCACCAAAATTATAATTCTAACCAGTTTAAGGGTCTTCAATATATTAGTAAGATACCCTTAGATTAACCTGATTTGTGTAGTCCCTTCTACATTTCATAGGTATTTAAAATATAACTATGCTAATGAGGTCATCATGTTTCAATGTATACCATATGAATACATCCTAACACAAATATACATTATTCATACACAACATATTTTAGTAGATCCACATAAAAAGGTGCAACCTACTAATAAAATTAGAAGTAAATAATCTACCCTTCTAATTAGGCCTACCTTGAAAGGCCACTTAAGTAAATATTTATCATAAATTCTAGACAACTTATATTTACTCCTAAACATACTAGATTGATATCACAATGTAAAAATGGATCTCCACACAATGCATCAACATAGGATTCATAAACTTCATGATGGGTTCCAAAAATCCCATGAGTTCATCATGATCAACAACATGCAGAATGTGCTACAAATCATCATTATTACAATGACACCTATAATATAGATAGAAGTTAGAATTCAAACATTACATTCATCTCTATATAGTGACATCATTCTATCACTTTACATTCATGAAAGGTTACTATTATTCTCCTAGAAACATGACCTATTTATTATGAATCACTTTTAAAACTCATCAAATAATATCCGTTTCTCTATTTTGTGCTTTTAATTTTATATTTAAAAAAAAACAAAAATGTAAAATATTCCAAAAAATAAGAAACCAAGACTTATTCATTCTTATATTTAGTTCATTTACATCAACTAATTTATGCATAGTTAGTTAATACCTTTTTCAATCTAGTTACATATTATATGCTTCACAATTATACATGAGTGCATGAAAATCATACAAGTTTCCATTTACAGAATTAATTGAAATTTATTTCACTATTTTATATTCAAAAACTATAAATAGACAAAAGTTCCCTATTGAAAAACTAACACCTTATACCATTATCCTATTCTACATGTCTTGTTGCATAGAGCACAAACTATCAATTCTTAGATGCAAATGAGACACATGCCTCTTACAAATTTTATATAAATATACAAGATCACATATGGAATATTTTATTAATGGTAAACGCATTTCAACCCAAGATTCTATAGTGTAAAAAACAAAAACATCACACAAGGAAGCTGAAAATAAATGAGATGTAAAAGAAAACAAGTCAAATTTTATTAAGAAAATGAGATGCTAGTACAAAGGAAACTCTTGCATAAGTAGGCAAGGAAAAATAAAGAACTATCTTAACTAACCAATGTGGTACAAATCCTCACATAATATAAACTATGAAAAAAATGAAATATCTAATTGTACACTACAAAGAATGAGAAATACATACTCTAACACTCCCCCTCAAGTGAAGATAGGGGCTAACAATAGCCAAAAAAGATGTTTATCCCCATATTGAATATAAAATAAAATACGAAACAATTCAATCAAACATATAGAAAATAATCATAAGCATGCATAAAATAAGAGACTCCAAATTTAATGTGGTTCACCCAAGATGGACTACATCCACCAAACTTGTCCAGTATATTATTTTTAGCAATACAAGGGAGAAAAAATCCCTACAACAAACCCTGTAACACTCTCTACTTCTTTCTACCTCCTCTCTATGTTCAAACTATTTTTTACTTTCATCTCAGCCATGTAACAATATATTTTAGTGTGAAAAACACCTAAACATAACCTCTACCATCATATCAAGAAAACTTTAAACAATGGACTAGATTGTCTATGAGATTACAAGTTTACAAGGAAATTTTAATTAAAAAAATCTTTAGGGGCATTACCCTCAAATCCCCACCAGTGTGCACATCCTCCAGACCCCATAATGGGGGTTCCCTCCCTTGAAACCCCCCATGCCATCATGCATATAAAGAATGGGATCCAAAAACTAGCTGAAATAACATTAGATTTTTAACATCTGATCTTGGAATATAATCATGCTCCATACCTAATAATCTCCCACTTGGAGACTGATGTAGCAACTCCATCACTATTCAACCATTGTACTATCTAGACCTAGACAAATTCATTAATTTTATTATCATCTATGAAGACCAACTAAAGCTAAACAAATATTCAACTTCTCTCTTGTAACCACCTTGGTTATCATATCCATAGGTTTTTTACTGGTACATATCTTCTCCAATTTTAGTTTCTCTTCCTCTATCACTGAATGAATGAAATGATACCACAACTAAATATGTTTTGTTCTAGAGTGAAAATTTGAGTTGTTATCTAGATGGATTGCACTCTGACTGTAACTATATAGATTACATTTTTATTCACTGTGTCATAATTCTTCCATCAACTTTTGTAACCAAAGTATTTCCTTGCTTGCTTCTATAGAAACAACATAAGTAGCCTCTTTGGTTAAAAGTTCAACAACCTTCTATAACTATCATACCTAACTAACTATTATACAAGCTACTATAAACACATACCCTATAGTGCTTCTTCTACCATCCAAGTCACCTTCCATATCTAAGTCAACATATCCCTGTAATATCACATCTGATCCACCATAGCTTAACATTTTATCTATGGTCTCTCTTAAGTAATGAAGGATCCATTTTATTGTCTTCCAATATTCCTTTCCTGGATCACTCATGAACCTACTCACCACTCTGACTACATGTGCAATGTCCAGCCTCGTACACACCATTACATACATTAAACTACCAACTACTGATGAGTATGTAATTTTAGACATCAAATTCTTTTCTTCTTGTGTTTTAGGATATTGTTCCTTTGTTATTATAAAATGTGCAGCCAAAGGTGTCCCAATTTATTTTGCATCCTACATATTAAATCTTTCCAACACTTTTCTAATGTACTCTCCCTATGATAATTCTAGCTTCTATTCTTTTTATCTCTAGTTATCCTCATACCAAGGATAAGTTTATCTTTTGCATGTAGGGCTGTCATTCTCTTTTCAATCATGTGGATAAGTTTGTAATTCCACAAAGATGTATCTTCTCCTATATCAACTACAACACAAGATTAATTAACATTATCTATAGACATATATAAAGTGCCTACTTTCCTACCTTTTGTAACCACCATAGAACCCTTTGTAACCTTCCATGATTCGGTTGTAACTGTGACCATACAACCCTCATTACCTAACTACCTTACAAAGATCAGATTTCTCCTTAAGTTTGGAACATGCCTGACATCCTTCAGCACCCAAGTGTTTCCATTTTTTAATTTAACCTAAACACTGCCTTTTCCAACAATACTATAGGGTTCATCATCACCAAGGTAAACATTCCCATAATTACCTTGAATGTAATCTATAAAATAATGTGTATGAGGGGTTGTATGAAAAGAATCACCTGAATCTAAAACCCAATATCCAAAATTATTATCTAAAGAAAGTATAAGATCATCGTGTATTACATCACCTGCTACATTTTATTCTCTATTACATTTTTATTGGTCCTTACATGATTTATCCTTTTGAAACCAACACTCTTTCTTTGTGTGTCTAGCTTGCCATAGATCCAACATTCCATCTTGCCTCTTGATTTAGTTCTTGCACCCCCTTTTGATTTTCCATGGTTTCCTCTTCCTCTATTCTTCTACCTTCTTCTATTCTCCAATGTTAATGCATTTTCAGATATAAATGTTTCCCTTGTGTTTTTCCTTCGTATTTCCTTGATTTGAAAAACACCCACCATAGCTTCAAACTTTAGTTTAGCATTATTAGACATAGAGTTGCTTACTACCATTACCATGTTATTTCAGCTTTCAGATAAGGAATAAAGAATAAGAATATCCCTAACTTCATCATCAAATTCAATATTTATAGAATGTAACTAACTAGTAATTGTGTTAAACTCATTTAAATGATCTGGTACTAAACCATTTTTAGACACTTTCATATTAAATAATTTTTTCATAAAAAATAAGCTATTTGAGGTAGAGGATTTTTCATATAACTTGTCTAATACACTCATAAGACCTTCTATTATCTTTTATTGTGATATGTTGAATGCTATAGAAGATGTAAGGCACAATCATAAGGTTCCAAGGCCTTTTTGATCTAATAGTTCCCAAGCTTCATCTAACATTATTTATGGATTCTTGGCTTGCCCTCCTAACAACAACTATAGGTCCTTATGGTAAAGGTAATCCTCCATCTACATCTTCCATGATCCAAAGTTATGTCCATTGAACTTCTCCACCTTATATTTATTTTCATCTACCATAGTTCCCACTTGAGGTCAAACCCTTTTCTTCCTGCAATTTAAAATTATGCAAACAAAACCTTTGCTTTGATATCACTTATTAGGATAAAATAAAGCACAAATTTATCCCTAAATTGCATAAAAGAAAAATTATGAAATGAATCAATCAAACATACAAAAAATAATCATAAATATGCATAAAATAGGAGACACCATATTTAACGTGCTTCACCCAAGATGGGCTACATCCACCAAACTTGTCTATTATATTATTTTCAGCAATACAAGGGAGAAACAAATCCTACAACAAACCCTGTTACACCTCTCTACCTCTTTCTGCCTCCTCTCTATGTGTAATCTATTATTTTACTTTCATCTCAATCATGTAACAATACATTTTAAGGTGAAAAATACCTAAACATAACCTCTACCATTATATCTAGAAACCTTTAATAAATGGACTATATTGACTAAAAATTACAATCTTACAAGATAATTTTAATAAAAATTTTACTTTAGGGGCACTACCCCCGATCCCCCACTAGGGAGCATGGCCCCTGAACCCCATAAGGGGCGGTCATCCCCCTCAAACCCCATAAGGGGGGTTCCCTTCCTTTAAACCCCCTACACCATAATAGATATAAATAATGGGATCCAAAACATGGTTGAAATAACATCAAATTTTTAACCTTTAATCCTAGAAGATAATCAAGCTCCACACCTAGCAAGTGGCATATCCATAGTATGAATTTTGATAACTAGAACTGATAAGGTACTTAAGTAAAATATGTATCCATGAAATTAATAAGGAAAATGCCCTAACCAATACCCCAAAAGGATAACTTATAAAACCCCAAGCATGCCATGTGACTCAAAGAAATGAGGTGATGTAAAAGGCTTTATGAATATGTTTGCAACCTATTGTTAAGTCAGAATGTACTCCAAAAATATAACTCCATCCTAAATATGTTGATGAATTAAGTGCATATGTACCCCAATGTGCATGGTCTATTAGTGTTCAACTAGGTTTCAAGATATGTGAATTGCACTTTGGTTGTCACAC
This sequence comes from Torreya grandis, assembly GCA_037957365.1. NCBI lineage: Eukaryota > Viridiplantae > Streptophyta > Pinopsida > Cupressales > Taxaceae > Torreya > Torreya grandis. Next base: position 242,875 of record JARHVA010005389.1, read on the forward strand.
CAAAGTATAGTGGATGAATCTTACATGAAGCCAAACTTTATTAATAACTAATGAATCCAAAGAATATATTGACTCAATGTAACTATTTCCCTGTACTCAACCTATAGAGATGAAATTATAATAACCTATTACTTATTACATAACCAATCAATAGGTGAAGAACCAATACAAAAGTTGTAGACATAAGGGGAATGCCTATCATAAAAAAACCTACCCAATATGAATCATTGTACCCAACTAACTGAGTATAACCCCTAGTGTAGTGTAATCCAAAATTAGTAATGCCTCATAGATATCATAAAATCCCCTTGGTAACCTTATAATGATTGTCATGAGAGGTATGTACAAACCTAAATACAATCCCAAATGCAAATGAAATGTCAGAGTGAGTATGGGTGAAATATGTAAGACTCTCAACCATCTATCTATATAATGTAGGATCACAAAGTGGAGTAGTACAAGAGGTAATGAGAGTCACTTCAGAATAAAAAGGATAATGACTTGGCTTGTAATAAACCATGCCAAAACATTAAATAAGATCAAGGGTGTATTTTTATTAACTCAAATAAATCCCTATATCTAACTATGAAATCTATAAAATAAGGAAGAAGTACGAAAGACCAATATCTATCATGTCAAATTGTACTAAAAGTTCTTATTAAATATCCTAAATCTAATATGAAGAACTACTTGTGAGAATTAGATCATCAACATACAAGACCAATATAATAATTTCCTTCCCACTATACTCAATATACACTGTGGGATTAGAGTTGTAGTGAATAAAGTTAGTGGCTAGAAGAAATGAATCCATATTCTCATACCAAGATCAAGGGGCCTATTTGATACCATAAAGAGACCTCTTAAGTCAAAAAATAAGAGAGTAATCATGAACAAACCTATTAGGTTGATTTATATAAATTTCTTCATGCAAGTCTCCATGAAAGAAGTCAATCTTAATGTCTATCTAATACACTATCCAACCCTATGACGCAGCTAGAAAAATTACAAGGCAAATAAAATCCATCTTGGCAATAGGTGAAAAAGTATTAGAGTAGTTAATACCATCAATCTGCAAGAACACCTTTATAACAATATGTGCCTTATACTTATCAATGGACCCATCAGCTACATACTTGGTGCGGTATATCCACTTATACCTAAACAAATTTCTTACCTTAGGAAGAGTGACCAAATCCTACGTGTGATTCTTCAACAATGAAGAATACTCATCAGTCATCACATCATCTCACTCCTATATCCCATGAGCCTATAAAAAACAATGTGAATCCATAGAGAATGATTGAAATAAAATTTTAGTACCTATAAATTGTGCATGATGATGTCGAGTGGGTGAAATATCCTATATGAAACGTGATGTCTTATAAACTATAGTACAATCCCACCTAGGCATAGTAGCAACATCAATGTGACTAGGATCTTCAAACTCTATAACCTCCTCAAGAATCTCCTAAATTGGATCCTCAAATAATTAATCCTCAAGAGGAGGTTATGAATAATCAAAAGAAGATGAAGTAGGCATGGAAGAAGGTGAGGAATCATTAGATGCAAAGTTCTCATCAAACTATACATGTGTTTGAAAATGAACATCATGATTATCAGGATCTAAAAGAGGATAAGCTCTCATGTCCTCACAATATCCTACAAAAATCAAAGGTTTGATCTTTTTATCCAATATTTCCTTTTATTCTTTGGTTTAAATCTCCAAACAAGGCTCCTCAAGACTCAAAAAAATGAAACATCAGGCTTGGTTTCTAAAACAAGCTTCCTCTAGATTCATATGCTCAAGTGAATACATCATGTAAATAGCCATCTCCTTCAAAGCTCAATTCTTGTGTTATACTAAGACATTATGTTGTGATGTATGTGCAACATAATATTGGTAAACAATACAATGGGCTACCAAAAAAATTAGAGAACTCTCAACTGAATTAATCCCTGCCATTGTCTATACAAAGCTTTTTGATTCAACTAGAAGACTATTTCTCAACTAAATCCTTAAATACTTTGAAGTGAGAAAAGACATCACTCTTTTACTTGAGGAAATAAATGCAAGTATGCTTCAATAAATATAAGTGCACACTTATCTCCATTGAAATAAGGAGTAGGAAATACCATCAAATCACTATGCATAAGATCAAGTGGTGAATAAGCTTTCATGTATATACCCTTAGGAAAAAAAATTTGGTGTTATTTCCTTAATGCACAACTAGGGTAAACTCTATCAAGACATGAAACTTTAGGAAGACCATCTACCATACTATGAGTTCTCAACTCCTTTAAATATCTATAATTGAGATGTCCAAATCTCTCATGCCAAACCCTACTCTTAGAATCTTCATGAGAGATGAAACATGTCACTAAAGGAGGAGTATCATAAAAACTCTCAAAATTATAGAGTCAAGAACTATGTTCAACAACACACTGTGTAACAAGTTTATGTGGCTCTAATAAAGCTCAAAATTCATCACCCTATGTTGTGAAAGTCATAATCTTACCCTGACTAGAATGGTAAATTTGATAAATTAAAAGTAGATTGGTGGTGATGTATAGAATATATAATGCATCATTGATGTAACCACCATCTATTTGTATGTCACTCTTATCATAAATAAAAATAAAGGAATAATCTCCAACCTTAATGTTGGAAGTAAAACTGAAACCAATAGATACTAAGGACTCCTTGGAAGAATTCATAAGGTGTGAAGCACCATAATATAGAACCCAACTGTCTAAGTTAGGTGACTATCATCTCCCAACAACATTAAGTGTTTTTCCATACTCATGAGATGAAGAATGAATGGAGATATAAATCTTGTGTTTCCTAATGACATCCTATAGGGATTTACATTCTCTTAAAACACCTAGAATATTTATGAGAAATCCCCCCAAAATAGGAATAAGATAGATTAGACTTATTATTGGATTTCGAAGATGATTTTAGTTTAGATGTGTTGGTGTTGGGCTTAGGTGCATTCTAAGATGGAAGAGTGTTCTTATTACTCTTTATTTTTCCCTTGTTCTTAGGATGTGATGTGATTAATGTTTTTTTAGAGGTGGAAAACTCAAGGTGAGATAATTTGGATTCTTCCATATTAATTCTCTCATTAAAAAAACTCTAGAGATAGCATTTTAAATGTTAAATGTAAGACATCCATGCTAGAGAAAAAGGTAGAATCAAAGATTTGGAATGGATGACTCAACTTATAAAAAATCAAGTACACACACTCTTCATCTTTCTTATCTCATCCACTCCCCTTCATATGTGTCAACAAATTCTTAAACATAAAGAGTTAGTCTACAATATAGGAAAAGTCATCTAGATTAAGTGAATTAAGCTCCACCTCAAGTTATATTACTCTCAATTGATCTACTTTAAAAAACAAACCCTTTAGCTTAGCCCATGTTTTGAATTAAGTATCACACCCATCCAAATAACAAACTATATCTCACATAAGTCTCAATTAAACCCATACACTCTTCAGATAAACATTGATGTTGAAAATTTTCAAACTCACTTGTAAAATGTGGTTGAGTTTCATTCATTATGAACCATAATCCTTTGCATTTTATGATTGTTTTGATTCGAGGTCTATATGTATAATAATTGTTTGTATTAAAAGGCTCACAATTATCAATACTAGAATTATAATCCATGTTAATAAATCACCAAAGAATAGGAATAATGCAAAAGAGTTCACAAATTGGCATTGAGACAACCCCTAAAAAAGATTGTATTGAGGACACCCCCCCCCCCCCCAATTTTGGCACTATCAAGAAGTAGTGAATTTTTATAAATCAATTCCAAAAATAGATAAATAATTTTAAGAAATACAATTTTAAAAAAAAAAACTCAAATCTGAGTTACAGTTCAAAAGTTAGAGGCTTTACGAATTCCCATAAAATAGGTCAAAACATTAAAAAAGACACTACAAACTAATTTTAGAGACCAAATCAGAAAATAATGTAGCCATCCAACTAATATTTAGAACCTTAATCAAAATGTAGAATTAAAAAAATTAACCAAAGTGAAAAAAATGTCCTTTTGGTTACCTCAATGTGCAACCATGTGTATAATGCTTCCTCTTGAGGCAAAAAGATACAGCTTGTAAAGAAAACAATGAAATATTCATTGTTTTAAGTGGAAAAAAAGAGGATTATTATTATCTAATTTATTAGTACATTGATTACATGTATTTTGTGATGGTGAATAAAATTTAGGTGGAGGGATGAGTTAGCTAATTGGTGTAACAAATGGTGAAGCCTTCCAAAGTGTGACAACACAGTCCTTTGAGAAAGAAAAGAAATCCTTGCTCCATGCAAACCAAGTATAGATGAATCAATGGAATCTCCATGTAGTCTAATGTAGATCTGATTAACTGATAATGAAGGATGCAGGTCAAACTAAATAAACTAATCATTTCTTTGCAAGAACAATGAGATGACACCTAGTCAAATGAGAATACCACCTTGCAACACATCACTTCATGCGGTAGTTCTCCAAGTCCAATACATAGTCCAAATTTTAAACTCCTTCCTCCAAGCATGATGTAGTCAAGGTATGCTCTAACATAGGTATTTTATCTCCTCTATGTATCAACAATCTTTACTTTGATGCAATCTTGGTAGATAAAACATAAGTCATATTTGTCCTTCTAACACCTCTCAAACTCTTTCATTACCTCCTTCATACATAGAAAACTTCTACATGCCACCTCTTCAATAAGGGGAATAGATCAATTTAGGCCTAGGATGATAAATGGAAAACTCTGACACCTTTCTCCTCAAAATTGCAATGCCAAGATAAAAGTCTTCACCAAGGGAAATCAATGTTCCACCATAAAAACATTGATTTGAAAACACACAAAATAAGCCCCTAACTTTACTAGGAGAGAGCATCCAATTAAATATCATAAGCATTGCACCTAGGCAAAGATAATTCCACAAAATTATAATACCTCTTCCAATCAGTCTTCAAAACTTTAATCAAATCTCCCCTCCAATGGCATTGTAAATTTGGAGAGAAAGAAAGATAAAAAGTTGAGGATGAACAATAAAGGAAGAAGCAGATGTGGGAAGGGAAGTAAATAAAAAAAATTATAGCAGTGTGGATGGATGCAAAACTTAAAAGCTATGGTATCATCTTATAAATGGTAAAGGCATTCCAACCCAAGATTCCAAGTTTTAACAAAAATAATTACATAGGAAAGTTGCAGACAAATGAGATGAAAAACAAAGAAAGTCAAATTTTATTCATAAAATGAGATGTTAGTTTATATAATTAGCATATACCATTCTCCTAGTTTCAAATTTTTTATGAAACATATTGGTGAACCTAGCTATTGATTTAATATTGGAAAACCCTAATCATAGATGTTTTTATGGGGTATATTCTTCTTTCTATTTATAATTGATGGCTTAGGGTTTTCATATCTAATAATTATTTATTGGAAATGATATTGAACAATTTTATTTCTTATTTATCCATTTTAATAAAATTATTTCCACCTACCTTAGATGTAGTGATACACTAAGTTATCCCCAAGTTAAATTTTATAGATTTCTATTGATAAAAACATAAGGGCAAAAGTGGATAATTTATTTGATGATTTAGATAGAAGATATTTACAAGGATTCATATCAAAGAGTAAAGATATTAAATATGAATTTATAAAAATTATTACAGAGGAAGTCATGAAAGTCATTCAATCATGTAATACCTCTAATCCTATTAGATTCATGAATACAATTTTTTTACCATTTTTTACTTTGGGGGTAATTAAATGGATTAAATATATTAACATTTCCATTCCTACTTATTCAATGATAAAATCACCTTTTTTTGGAGCACATTCTTCTTCTCCTAATGTATAATCCATTATGCATGAGATTCAAACTCTACAAACTAAGGTTTTACATTTGAAACAAGATTCTTCAAAATATAAATAGTCTCTTGATTTTGAAACTTTATTAAAGACTCTATTGGCATAACACATAGTAGTGTATCCTCTACATGTATGTTTTGTGGCACCAAAACATACACTATGATATAATCGAAAGGGTGACCTCGAACAAGAATTGAGAGCATTTGACATAACATGTTTAGACAATGTGTTTAATGACATATAATTGACCAAAGTTATTTCCAAGAAAACTAAAGGAATATACTTTTAAATGATTTTATAAATTACCAAATCAATAGTTACATGCATTCAATCCCTTGGTAGATATGTTTCTTTTAAACATTTTAATCAATATCATTGATAATAGATCATATGCTCAGAATGTTTAACTCAAACAAAAATCTAATGATCATAACATATAATGTGTCTTAAATTAAATGATGATGATATCTAAGATGACCAATCCTATGTCAAAAAAATAAATCTAAGATATATTCAAATTGCATTTTATACCATTGATATAGGCATACATTATGTTTAATAAATTTCTCTCATTCACATATTTATGCCACATAGTAAAGGAAGGAGAAGTCAACTTATTGAGACTAATTAGGATAAAGTATGCAACCAATACGTATTATACTAATAATAATGAAAGTAAGATATTATACAAGGTGATTCCACCCAATAATAATTAAAATCAAAATACAATAATACTTTTAGCCTTAGAACTAACTATGCACAACGTATTATAAAATCCTCTTATGAGATAAATTACCAATATACTGAAATCTCCATAGAAAGTCCTTGAAAACTATTAGAATGAAATATCATATCGCTCACTATATTAAATAGGTTGATATGAGTAATCCTCTTCTAAATAGATTTGATAAAAATGCCTTACATGACTATCATAAATCACCAAGACATACTACCAATAGGTGTATCAACTAAAAAAACAATATTCAGGATTTGATATATGAAAACATCATTGATGTGGAGAAATATATAGATAGTTCAAAATAAAATATGAGTGAAAGCAAAATAATGAATATATTTAGTGATATTTTTCATAAGCATAAAATTAATCAAATAATGGATACATTGATAGTGCATTGTGCATATAATGCACACCCTCTACTAGTTTCATATCATTCTCATACGAAGGTACCACATCATTTTAATAGAATTATTGGTAGGTACCATAATTTAATACTCTCTAGGCCACTCATCACATTTCCATACTATGAGATAGTAGATGATGACTCAAATTCAAATTATTTTTTCATTCGATCTCACATTGATTGCCATACTATTTGGAGTATCATTATTCATAATGGTTCAAGTGTGAATATCTGTATAATCAGATTTCTCTATCACGTTAGATACATAAATAAATATTTTCTTCCCATGAACATGGTAATATATAGATTAAGCATTTTATTCACATGAACATGGTTATAAAATGTTTCAATGATCGCATCTTGATCTCCATAATTGAGATTACATTACCATTATAGGTAGGCCCAACACATGTGGCCACCAAAATTATAATTCTAACTGGTTTAAGGATCTTCAATATATTAGTAAGATACCTTTAGATTAACCTAATTTGTGTAGTCCCTTCTACATTTCATAGTTATTTAAAATATAACTATGCTAATGAGTTCATCATGTTTCAATGTATACCATATGAATACATCCTAACACAAATTTACATTATTCATACACAACATATTTTAGTAGATCCAAATAAAAAGGTTCGACCTACTAATAAAATTAAAAATAAATAATCTACCCTTCTGATTAGGCCTACCTTGAAAGGCCACTTAAGTAAATATTTATCATAAATTCTAGACAACTTATATTTACTCCTAAACATACTAGATTGATATCACAATGTAAAAATGGATTTCCACACAATGCATCAACATAGGATTCATAAACTTCATGATGGGTTCCAAAAATCCCATGAGTTCATCATGCTCAACAACATGTAGAATGTGCTATTAATCATCATTATTACAATGACACCTATAATATAGATAGAAGTTAGTATTCAAACTTTATATTAATCTATATATAGTGGCATCATTCTATCACTTTACATTCATGAAAGGTTACTATTATTCTCCTAGAAACATGACCTATTTATTATGAATCACTTTTAAAACTCATCAAATAGTATCCTTTTCTCTATTTTGTGCTTTTAATTTTATATTTGAAAAAAAATGTAAAATATTCCAAAAAATAAGAAACCAAGACTTATGCATTCTTATATTTAGTTCATTTACATCAACTAATTTATGCATAGTTAGTTAATACCTTTTTCAATCTAGTTACATATTATATGCTTCACAACTATACATGAGTGCATGAAAATCATACAAGTTTCCATTTACAGAATTAATTGAAATTTATTTCACTATTTTAGATTTAAAAAGTATAAATAGACAAAAGTTCCCTATTAAAACACTAACACCTTATACCATTATCCTACTCTACATGTCTTGTTATATAGAGCATAAACTATCAATTATCAGATGCAAATGAGACACATGCCTCTTAAAAATTTTATATACCTATACAAGATCACATATGGAATATGTTATGAATGGTTAACGCATTTCAACCCAAGATTTTATAGTGTTAAAAACAAAAACATCACACAAGGAAGCTGAAAATAAATGAGATGCAAAAAAAATCCAGTCAAATGTTATTAAGAAAATGAGATGTTAGTACAAAGGAAGCTCTTGCATAAGTAGGCAAGGAAAAATAAAGAACTCTATTAACTAACCAATGTGGTACAAATCCTCACATAGGATAAACTATGAAAAAAATGAAATATCTAATTGTACACTAAAAATAATGAGAAATACATACTCTACCACTCCCTCTCAAGTGAAGACAGGGGCTAACAATAGCCAAAAAATAAATAGTTGTGTTAGGATAAAATAAAAAATCCATTTATCCCCAAATCACATATAAAATAAATTATGTAACAAATCAATCAAGCATACAGAAAATAATCATAAGCATGCATCAAATAAGAGACACCAAATTTAATGTGGTTCACCCAAGATGGACTACATCCACCAAACTTGTCTAGTATATTATTTTTAGCAATACAAGGGAGAAAAAATCCCTACAACAAACCCTGTTACACCTCTCTACTTCTTTCTACCTCCTCTCTATGTGAAATCTATATTTAACTTTCATCTCAACCATGTAACAATATATTTTAGGGTGAAAGACACTAAACTTAACCTCTACCATCATATCTAGAAAACTATAAATAATGGACGAGATTGTCTATGAGATTACAATTTTAGAAGGCAATTTTAATAAAAGAATTTCATTAGAGGCACTACCCTCAAACCCCAACCAGTGTGCACATCCTCCAGACCCCCAAGTGTGGGTTCCCTCCCTTGAAACACCCCATTCCATCATGGATATAAAGAATGGGATCCAAAAACTAGCTGAAATAACATTAGATTTTTAACATCTGATCTTGGAATATAATCAGGCTCCATACCTAATAATCTCCCACTTGGAGACTGATGTAGCAACTCCATCACTACTGAATCCATTTTACTATCTAGACCTAGAAAAATTCATTAATTTTTTTTATCATTTATGAAGACCAATTGAAGCTAAACAAATATTCAACATCTCTCTTGTAACCACCTTGGTCATCATATCCATAGGTTTTTTATTGGTACATATCTTCTCCAATTTTAGTTTCTCTTCCTCTATCACTGAATGAATGAAATGATACCACAACTAAATATGTTTTGTTCTAGAGTGAAATTTTGAGTTGTTAGCTAGATGGATTACATTCTGACTGTCACTATATAAAGTCCATTTTTATTAACTATATCCTAATTCTTCCACCAACCTTTGTAACCAAAGTATTTCCTTGCTTGCTTATATAGCAACAATATAAGTATCCTCTATGGTTGAAATTTCAACAACCTTCTATAACTATAATACCCAACTAACTATTATACAAGCTACTATAAACACATACCCTATAGTGCTTCTTCTACCATCCAAGTCACCTTCCATATCTAAGTCAACATATCCCTGTAATATCACATCTGATCCACCATAGCTTAACATTTTATCTATGGTCTCTCTTAAGTAATGAAGGATCCATTTTATTGTCTTCCAATATTCCTTTCCTGGATCACTCATGAACCTACTCACCACTCTGACTACATGTGGAATGTCCAGCCTCGTACACACCATTGCATACATTAAACTACCAACTACCGATGAGTATGTAATTTTAGACATCAAATTCTTTTCTTCTTGTGTTTTAGGATATTGTTCCTTTGTTATTATAAAATGTGTAGCCAAAGGTGTCCCAATTTATTTTGCATCCTACATATTAAATCTTTCCAACGCTTTTCTAATGTACTCTCCCTATGATAATTCTAGCTTCATATTCTTTCTATCTCTAGTTATCCTCATACCAAGGATTTGTTTATCTACACCTAGATCCTTCATATAAAAGCTATCACTTAATTGTTTCTTGAGTACATTAATAGTGTGCATGTTGGAACCAACTACAATAATATCATCTACATGTAAAAGAAAAATAATGTAGCTACCATTTTCAAAACTTTTAAAATATAAACAATGGTCTAAATGACGTCTACAATAACCCTATTTTGTAATAAAACTATCAAATTTTAAATACCACTATTTTAGATCTTGTTTCAGGTCATGCAAACTCTTCTTCAACCTTCACCCCATTTTCTCCTTACCTTTGACTTCATATCCCTATGGTTGCTCCATATATATTTCCTCCTCCAAGTCACCATGAAGGAATGCAATCTTCACGTTTTATTTTTCAAGGTGCAAATCTTCTACTGCTACCAAACTTAAAATAGCTCTTATAGAAGTCATTCTAACTAATAGATAAAATATTTTGTCAAAGTCTATACCTTTATTTTATGCAAAACCTTTAACCACCATTTTGTCCTTGAATTTATTTTTACCTTTGTTCTCCTCCTTTATCCTATATACCCACTTATTTTGCAATGCCTTCTTTCCTTTGGGAAGCTCCACCAAATCCCATGTCTAGTTTTCCATTAGAGCATCATACTCCTCATCCATATCTTGCTCCCACTTATCCTTGGCATCAATCTACACTAATTCTTCATAGCTTTTTATCTCACCACCATCAGTAAGTAATAAATAATATAAAGAAGGAGAAAAATGATTAGGTGGTCTACTTACTCTTCTAAATCTTCTAACAAGGGTTTGAGGTACCTATTCCTATTGAAAATTTTGATTAGGAACCTTTAGGACATGTTATTATGTAATGTCTTCTAATACTATATATTCCCTTTTGGATTCTTCTTACTTCTTTTCCTACAACTGGTCCTTGCACATGACTTTTTCATGGAACATAACATCTATACTCCTGATTATTTTTTTATCTTCCAGATTCCAAAACCAAAATACATAGTCATTAGTTCCATAACTAATAAATTTGAATTTCTATGACTTAGATTCTAACTTATTCCTATGATCTTTGTCAATATAATAAACTTCCTCACAACCAAAAAATATTATAAAAGAATAATCTATCTTCTTTCCACCCTATGCCTCCTATGGTATTCCACCATCTAAAGCACTCAAAGGTCCTCTATTTATCATATAAACTACTATAGCTATAGCATCTACCCAAGACTCTAAAGCCAAACCTACATATAATATCATTCATCTGGCATGCTCCATAATAGTCATGTTCATTATTTCTGACACACCATTCTATTGTGGTGTTCCTAGAACTATTTTCTATCTACAAATTCCACTTTTTGAATAGTAATTGTTAAAAGTGTTACTACAATACTCACCTCCATTATCTGATCTATGATATTTTAGTTATAACCCTATTTCATTTTCAACTAAATCTTTCCATTTATTAAATGTATTAAAAACATTAGACTTCCTTTTTATATAGTATACCCATACCTTCCTAGTTGTATCATCAATAAATGTAACATAATAATTTAAACCACCAAGTGAATATACCTAATTTGGTCCCCATACATCTATATGCACATGCTCTAACTTATGCTCCTTCCTGGTTGGTCCAACCCTGAGAAACCTAACATGTTTTTGTTTCCCATATACATAGTGCTCAAAAAAGTCTAGATCTAATTCTTTCAGACCTGGTAGTTTATCTTTTGCATGTAGGGTCTTCATTCTCTTTTCACTCATGTGGCTAAGTTTGTAATGACACAAAGATGTATGTTTTCCTATATCAGCTACAACACAAGATGAATTAACATTATCTATAGACAAATATAAAGTGCCTACTTTCCTACCTTTTGCAACCACCATAGAACCCTTTGTAACCTTCCATGATTCGGCTGTAAATGTGACCATACAACCCTCACTACCCAACTACCTTAGAAAGATTAAATTTCTCCTCAAGCTTGGAACATGCCTAACATCCTTCAGCACCCAAGTGTTTCCATTTTTTAATTTAACCTGAACACTTCCTTTTCTAACAATACTATAGGGTTCATCATCACCAAAGTAAACATTCCCATAATTACCTTGAATGTAATCTATAAAATAATGTCTATGAGGGGTCGTATGAAAAGAATCACCAGAATCTAAAACCTAATATTCAAAAATATTATCCAAATAAAGTATAAGATCATCTTGTATTACATCACCTGCTACATTTGCTTCTCTATTACAATTTTATTGGTCCTTACATGATTTATCCTTTTGAAACAAACACTCTTTCTTTGTGTGTCTAGTTTTCCATAGATCCAACATTCCATCTTGCCTCTTGATTTAGTTCTTGCACCCCCTTTTGATTTTCCATGGTTTCCTCTTCCTCTATTCTTCTACCTTCCTCTATTCTCCAATGTTAATGCATTTTTAGATATGGATGTTTCCCTTGTGCTTTTCCTTCGCATATTTTCACTTTGAAAAACACCCACCATAACTTCAAACTTTAGTTTAGCATTATTAGACATAAATTTGCTTACTACCATTACCACGCTATTTCAGCTTTCAGATAAGGAATAAAGAATAAGAAGATCCCTAACTTCATCATCAAATTCAATATTTATAGAATGTAACTAACTAGTAATTGTGTTAAACTCATTTAAATGATCTGGTACTAAACCATTTTTAGACATTTTCATATTAAGTAAATTTTTCATCAAAAATAAGCTATTTGACGTAGAGGGTTTTTCATATAACTTGTTGAATACACTCATAAGACCTTCTATTATCTTTTATTTTGATATGTTGAATGTTATAGAAGATGTAAGGCACAATCATATGGTTCAAAGGAATTTTTGATCTAATAGTTCCCAAGCTTCATCTAACATTGTTGATGGCTTCTTGGCTTGCCCTCCTAACAACAACTATAGGTCCTTATGGTAAAGGTAATCCTCCATCTACATCTTCCATGATCCAAAGTTATGTCCATTGAACTTCTCCACCTTAGATTTATTTTCATCTACCATAGCTCCCACTTGAGGTCAAACCCTTTTCTTCCTGCAATTTAAAATTATGCAAATAAAACCTTTGCTTTGATACAACTTATTAGAATAAAATAAAACACATATTTATCCCTTAGTTTCATATAAGAAAAACTATGAAATGAATCAATCAAACATACAAAAAATAATCATAAATATGCATAAGATAGGAGACCCCATATTTAACGTGCTTCACCCAAGATGGGCTACATCCACCAAACTTGTCTAGTATGTTATTTTCAACAACACAAGGGAGAAAAAAATCCTACAACAAACCGTGTTACACCTCTCTACCTCTTTCAGCCTCTTTGTCTATGTGTAATCTATTTTTTTACTTTCATCTCCACAACGTAAAAATACATTTTAAGGTGAAAAATACATAAACATAACCTCTACCATTAAATCTAGAAACCTTTAATCAATGGACTATATTGACTACAAAATTTCAATTTTATATAATAATTTTAATAAAATTTTCACTACAAGGGCACTACCCCTGATCCCCCACTAGGGTGCATTTCCCCTGAACCCCATAAGGGGGTTTCCATTCCTTTAAACCCCCTACACCATCATAGATATAAATAATGGGATCCAAAACATGGTTGAAATAACATCAAATTTTTAAACTCTAATCCTAGAAGACAATGTCCACACCTAACAAGTGGCATATCCATAGTATGAATTTTGATAACTAGAAATGATAAGGTACTTAAGTAAAATTTGTATCCATAAAATGAATAAGGAAGATGTCCTCAAAAACACCCACAAAGCATAACTTATAAAACCCCAAGCATGCCATGTAACTCAAAGAAATGAGGTGATGCAAAAGGCTTTATGAAGATGTTTGCAACCTATTGTTAAGTCAGAATGTACTCCAAAAATATAACTTCATCCTAAATATGTTGATGAATGAAGTGCATATGTACCCCAATGTGCATGATCTATTAGTGCTCAACTGGGTTGAAATATATGTGAATTGCACTCTAGTTGTCACACCAAAGTATAGTGGATGAATCCTACATGAAGCCAAACTTTGTTAATAACTGATGAATCCAAAGAATATATTGACTCAATGTAATTGTTGCCCTATACTCAACCTTTAGAGACGACATTGTAATAAGCTATTACTTCTTACATAACCAATCAATAGGTGAAGAACCAATACAAAAGTTGTAGATAGAAGGGGAATGCCTATCATAAAAAAACCTACCCAATATGAATCATTATACCTAACTAGTTGATTATAACCCCTAGTGTAGTGCAATCCAAAATTACTAATGCCTCACATATATCATAAAATCCCCTTGGTAACCTTATAATGACTCTCATGAGGGGTATGTGCAAACCTAAATACAATCCCAAATGTAAATGAAATGTTATAGTGATAATGGGTCAAATATATAAGACTCTCAACCATCGATCTATATAATGTAGGATCACAAAGTGGAGTAGTAAAAGAGGCAATGAGAGTCACTTCCGACTAAAAAGGAGAAGGACTTGGCTTGTAATCAACCATGCCAAAACATTGAAGAAGATCAAGGGTGTATTTTTACTGACTCAAATAAATCCCTATATCTGACTGTGAAATCTATAAACTAAGGAAGAAGTGCGAAAGACCAATATCTATCATGTCAAAATTTACTAAAAGTTCCTATTAAATAGCCTAAATCTAAGATGAAGAACTACTTGTGAGAATTATATCATCAACATACAAGACCAGTATAATAATTTCCTCCCCACTATACTAAATATACACTATGGGATTAGAGTTGTAGTAAACAAAGTTAGTGGATAGAGGAAATGAATCCATCTTCTCATACCAAGATCAAGGTTCATATTTGATACCATAAAGAGACCTCTTAATTCAATAAACAAGAGAATAATCATGAACAAACCTATTAGATGATTTATATAAATTTATTCATGCAAGTCTCCATGCAAGAAATCACTCTCAGCGTCCATCTAATACATTAGCCAAACCTATAATGCAGCAAGAAAAAGTACAAGGCAAACAAAATCCATCTTGGCAATAGGTGAAAAAGTCTTAGAGTAGTTAATACCATCAATCTACAATAACCCCTTTGTAACAATATGTGCCTTATACTTATCAATGGACCCATCAGCTATCATACTTAGTGTAGTATATCCACTTACACCTAAACAAATTTCTTCCATTAGGAAGAGTGACCAAATCCTACGTGTGATTATTCATCAATGAAGAATACTCATTAGTCATTACATCATCCCACTCCTATATCCCATGAGCCTATAAAAAAATAATGTGGATCCCTAGAGAATTATTGAAATAAAATTCTATTACCTATAAATTGTGCATGATGATGTCGAGTGGGTAAAAGATCCTATATGAAAGGTGATGTTTTATAAACTATAGTACAATCCCACCTAGGCATAGTAGCAACATCAATGTGACTAGGATCTTCAAACTCTATAACCTCCTCAAGAATCTCCTAAATTGGATCCTCAAAGAATTAATCCTCAAGAGGAGGTTATGAATAATCAAAAGAAGATGAAGTAGGCATGGAAGAAGGTGAGGAATCATTAGATGTGAAGTTCTCATCAAACTATACATGTGTTTGAAAATGAACATCATGATTATCAGGATCTAAAAGAGGATAAGCTCTCATGTCCTCACAATATCCTAAAAAAATCAAATGTTTAATCTTTTTATCCTATGCTTTCCTTTTATTCTTTGGTATAAATGTCCAAACAAAGCTCCTAAAGACTCAAAAAAATGAAACATCAGTCTTGGTTCTAAAACAAGCCTCCTCTAGAGTCATATGCTCAACTGATGTATGTGGCATGTGATTATAAATTTGGTTCACTTAATATACTGACTCTACCCAATAGATAGGAGGTATATCCCATGAATGCATCGTGTAGATAGCCATATCCTTCAAAGTTCAATTCTTGTGTTCTACTAAGACATTATGTTATGGAGTATGTGCAACATAATATTGGTAAACAATAACATATGCTACCAAAAAATTAGAGAACTCTCGACTGAATTAATCCCTACCATTGTCTATACAAAGCTTTTTGATGCAACTATAAGACTATTTCTCAACTGAATCCTTAAATACTTTGAAGTGAGAAAAGGCATCACTCTTTTACTTGAGGAAATAAATGCAAATATGCTTCAATAAATATAAGTGCACACTTATCTCCATTGAGATAAGGAGTAGGAAATACCATCAAATCATTATGCATAAGATTAAGTGGTGAAGAAGCTCTCATGTATATACCCTTAGGAAACAAATTTTGGTGTTATTTCCTTAATGCACAACTAGGGTAAACTCTATCAAGATATGAAACTTTAGGAAGACCCTCTACCATACTATGAGTTCTCAACTCCTTTAAATATCTATAATTGAGATGTCCAAATCTCTCATGCCAAACCCTACTCTTAGAATCTTCATGAGAGACCAAACATGTCCCTAAAGGAGGAGTATCATAAAAACTCTCAAAATTATAGAGTCAAGAACTATGTTCAACAACACACTGTGTAACAAGTTTATGTGGCTCTAATAAAGCTCAAACTTCATCACCCTATGTTATGAAAGTCATAATATTACCATGACTAGAATGGTAAATTTGATAAATTACAAGTATATTGGTGGTGATGTCTAGAATATATAATGCATCATTGATGCAACCACCATCTATTTGTATGTCACTCTTCTCCTAAATAACAATAAAGGAATAATCTCCAACCTTAATGTTGGAAGTAAAACTGAAACCAATAGATACAAAGGACTCCTTGGAAGAATTCATAAGGTGTGAAGCACCATAATCTAGAACCCAACTGTCTAAGTTAGGTGACTATGATCTCCCAATAACATTAAGTGCTTTTCCATACTCATGAGATGAAGAAGGAATGGAGATATAAATATTGTGTTTCCTAATGACATCCTATAGGGATTTACATTCTCTTAAAACACCTATAATCTTTATGAGCAATCCCCCCAAAATAGGAATAAGATAGATTAGACTTATTATTGGAATCAGAAGATGATTTTAGTTTAGATGTGTTGGTGTTGGGCTTAGGTGCATTCTAAGATGGAAGAGTGTTCTTCTTACTCTTTATTTTCCCTTGTTCTTAGGATGTGATGCAATCAATGTATTTTAAGAGGTGGAAGACTCAAGGTGAGATAATTTGGATTCTTCCATAGTGATTCTCTCATAAAAAAATCTATATATAACATTTTAAATGTTAAACCTAAGGCATCCATGCTAGAGAAAAAGGTAGAAGCAAAGATTTAGAATGGACCACTCAACTTAGACAAAATCAAGTACACACACTCTTCATCTTTCTTATCTCATCCACTCCCCTTCATATGTGTCAACAAATTCTTAAACATAAAGAGTTAGTCTACAATAGAGGAAAAGTCATCTAGATTAAGTGAAGTAAACTCCACCTCATGTTATATGGCTCTCAAGTGATCTACTTTCCAAAATAAACACTTTAGCTTATCCCATGTTTTGAATTAAGTATCACACCCATCCAAATAACAAACTATAAATCACATAAGTCTCAATTAAACCCATACACTCTTCATATGTACATTGATGTTGAAATTTTTCAAACTCACTTGTAAAATGTGGTTGAGTTTCATTCATTAGGAACCATAATCCTTTGCATTTTATGATTTTTTTGATTCGATGTCTCTATGTAAAATATTTTTTTGTAGTAAAAGGCTCACAATTATCAATAATATAAGTATAATCCATGTTAATAAATCACCAAATAATAGGAATAAT
Source organism: Torreya grandis (assembly GCA_037957365.1). Lineage (NCBI taxonomy): Eukaryota > Viridiplantae > Streptophyta > Pinopsida > Cupressales > Taxaceae > Torreya > Torreya grandis. Next base: position 261,101 of record JARHVA010005389.1, read on the forward strand.
GTAAAAGAGTTCAAAAATTGGCATTGAGACAACCCCTAAAAATATTGTATTGAGGACCCCCCCAATTTTGGCACTATCAAGAAGTAGTGAATTTTTACAAATCAATGCCAAAAATAGATAAATAATTTGAAAAAATAGAACTCAAATCTAAGTTATAGTTCAAAAGTTAGAGGCTTTACGAATTCCCATAAAATAGGTCAAAACATTAAAAAAGACACTACAAACTAATTTTAGAGACCAAATTAGAAAAAAAATGTAGGCATCCAACCAATAGTTAGAACCTTAATCAAAACGTAGAATTAAAAAATTCAACCAAATTGAAAAAAATATCCTTTTGGTTACCTCAATGTGCAACCATGTGTATAATGCTTCCTCTTGAGGCAAAAAGATACAACTTGTAAAGAAAATAATGAAATATTCATTGTTTTAAGTGGAAAAAAAGAGGATTATTATTGTCTGATTTATTAGTACATTGACTCCATGTAGTTTGTGATGGTGAATAAAATTTAGGTGGAGTGATGAGTTAGCTAATTGGTGTAACAAATGGTGAAGCCTTCCAAAGTGTGACAACACAGTCCTTTGTGAAAGAAAAAATTCCCTTGCTCCATGAAGAATAGAAATCCTTGATCCATGCAAACCAAGTACAGATGAATCGATGGAATCTCCATGCAGTCTAATCTAGATCTTATTATTTGATAATGAAGGATGTAGATCAAACGAAAAAAACCAATCATTTGTTTGCAAGAACAATGAGATGCCACCTAGTCAAATGAGAATGCCACCTTCCAACACATCACTTCACGTAGTATTTCTCCAGGTCTAATGCATAGTCCAAATTTGAAACTCCTTCCTCTAAGCATGATGTAGTCAAGGTATGCTCTAACATAGGTATTTTATCTCCTCTATGTATCAACAATCTTTGCTTTGATGCACTCTTGGTAGATAAAACATAGGTCATGGTTGTCCTTTTAACACCTCTCAAACTCTTTCATTACCTCCTTCATACATAGAAAACTTCTCCATGCCACCTCTTCAATAAAGGGCATAGATCAATTTAGGCCTCAGATGATAAATGGAAAACTCGTAAAGCTTTCTCCTTAGAATTATAATGCCAAGATAAAAGTCTTCACCAAGGGAAATCAATGTTCCACCTTAAAAACATTTATCTAAAAACACACAAAATAAGCCCCTCACTTTACTATTAGAGAGCTTCGAATGCACTCTCATAATCATTGCACTTAGGCAAAGAGAATTCCACAAAATTATAATACCTCTTCCAATGAGTATTCAAAACTTTAATCAAAGGTCCCCTCTAATGGCATTGAAAATTTGGAGAGAAGGAAAGATAAAAAGCTGAGGATGAACAATAAGGGAAGAAGTAGATATGGGAAGGGAAGTATCTAAAAACAATTATATTAGTGTGGATGGATGCAACACTTAAAAGCTATGGTATCATATTAGAAATTGTAAAGGCATTCCAACCCAAGATTCCAAGTTTTAACAAAAATAATTACATAGGAAAGTTGCAAAAAAATGAGATGAAAAACAAAGAAAGTCAAATTTTATTCATAAAATGAGATGTTAGTATAGAGGAATCCCTTGCATAAGTAAGCAAGGAAAAATAAAGAACTATCCTAACTAACCAATATGGGATAAATCCTCACATAGGACAATCTAAGAAAAATATGAAATACCTAGTTATACACTAGTAAATATGAGAAATGCATACTCTAAGAGAATATAATACATATGTTCTATCATTATTTGACTATCCCTTATTACTCATACTTAGTTATTTACATTACATAAAATCTATCTATATTGCTCACTTACACATTGACATCTTACTATTTACCTATGTTGATGAATCTACTAGTGTTACAAATTTATTATGTTGATTAATTACATGTAATCATGCATGATTTTCATATTTACTTCTACACTTCATGCCTTGTGTATATTATTTATTTTGGATTGTGTATATTTGAACATGTCTTTATTTTTGTATAAAATCCTTCATTGTATGTTTCTATGTGTGTGAGTGAAATTATAAATTGTCCCTTTTATGTATCCCCTAGACCTTATATGGCATGATTTGTGACATTTTTGTGTACTCTTTGTGTGTGTGTGTGTGCCATGGCCATGACACTTATTTTCTCTATTGGCTTAACATTCAATGCCTTGATGGACATCATACATATTCCCATCCTTTCCATTCCTTGGTGGATAGCATGCATCCCTCTCAAAGTACTTATATTCATCTTTCATTACTTAGTTGTGATCAATTATCTACATTCCTAATTTCTAACATATATATTGACAATGTCACTATATATGCCTATTTCTACATGCAATTCACATTACTATTTTCCCCAGTTTATACATATTATGATGTCATTATCCTCCATTTTATCATTTATACTAAAATTTCAATATTTTTATAACATCTCTCATAAAAAATGAGTTAAGTTATTAAGTATGCTCAACAACTCACATCAAAATAAAGGACATACATAGTGGCTTGTATTAGAGACTAAGATCCTATAATACAATACATAAATAGAAATTTGTAGGTACTACACAATTGGTCAAGTTTCATACTCATAAACAAACCATAAAGTAATTTTATAGGATCACTCTATTTCTTCAAGGGCAAAAAATAATCATTTTTAGAAATTCTTAAAATAATAGGTAGTGCAGGATAGTTAGCAACAAATATACATAATTAGTTTATGTAAATATACTTAGGTTCATCTTAGTTTTTACTCAATTTGGGGACATCATGTACAATATTTATTCTTGGTTAGCACACACATTTTTTCTCATATTTCTAGTTATTATTACGCAATATCAAAAAAAATATACACCTAGATATCATATTGGGGCATGTGCATAGAATATGACTACCTCCTTGCTCATGTTTTCATTGATTTTACATATGAAGAGGAAATTTTTGTCATTCTGTACAAAAATATACACTTTACCCATATCAAACTATATTTTTTCACTGGTTTTTCACCATAAATAAGCCTTATTCCATCTATAATAGTTTATTCACCTATGTCACTAGTTTTACATGAGAACAATCTATTAGAATTTGTACAAGGATTCCAAACTACTTCACTACTTTAGGTATGCAATGATGGAGTCAAACACACCTTTAATTCTCAAGGAAAATATTTTATCAATGAAGATTAGTGCATGCTAAATCCAATCCAATATTTTTAATGAAATGAAATATCCAAGGGTCATACCCTCTATAGCCACAAATTTTTACACTAGGAAACACAACAGTTCATGTACCCAATCGAGTTTACTTGTTCCTTTTTATTATCTATCTATAATATTTCTTGTAGTTATTTATTTATTTTTATCTTAAGTAGGGACTATTTTTATACATTTCATCACAAATTTTTTCATGAGGCATATTTCAGTGTTTTGGCCTACATCGAAGACTATTCTCCAAAGGTAATTTTAGATACACACTTTTCCTTTTACTCTAGTACTTTCATTTTGTTGCATTATTAGGATATAAGGGCATAAAATTTAGACACATAAAGGATAAGTACATAGAATTGGGGGGCCAAAATGGGGAATTAAGTGGACATTTTTTAATTTAAAAACAAGAAACCTCAACTTGCACAGATTATTTGAGATACCTACACTCAAAATTTAAATATTCTATAACATAAATTGTATCATTTCGAGTCTAGTTTATAAAATACTATTTTTTAAAATAATCAAGTATAAATAGGTAAAACATAAAAAATTCAAAGAGTTACTATTATTATTTTATAAAAATCATAGTAGATATGCTGACATACACCCCATCATTTTTTTAGCATCATTTAATTTTTTTTTAAACCCCTAGGTAGAAAGTTTATATAAGATCATCTAGTTTTTAACCTATATCTTTTTTTTTAATGAATATATTTTTTTTTTACTAGTTTCTCAAAATGAGAGACACTAAAATATGTGTTGGAAGTATAAATACTAAGAGGGGGGGTGAATCAGTTTCCTTAAAACAATCCTTCAAATTGAATTGTAAACCATGAAGCATTCATTCACATATATACATTATCCAATGCATAAACAAGCATATATATATATATATATATATATATATATATATATATATATATATATATATATATATATATATATATGTATATATATATATATATATATGTATATATGTATATATATGTATATATGTATATATATGTATATATGTATATATATGTATATATGTATATATATGTATATATATATATATCTATGTGTGTGTATATATATATATATATATATATGTATATATATATATATATATGTATATATATATATATATGTATATATATATATATATGTATGTATATATATATATATATGTATATATATATATATATATGTATATATATATATATATATATATATATATATGTATAAGAACATAAGAGATATGTGGGAAACCCTCTTTGAGGATAAAACCCACTAAAACATAAATTTGAATATAGTTATATAAATATTTAATTAAGATATAATGAGGTACTAACCCCAAAAAGAGTATCAACCCCTCACTAGTCAAACACAAACTCAACTAGTCCTTTAGCAAGCACCATCTTGCATGGAGGCACCAACCCCCTAAGTAATGCATCACCAACTCAAATAAATTAAACATATGATCACATTTGTACACCTTTTTATTACTCAAATAAATATGACCACCTTATTTTTCTCTTCTCATTCTTCTATCTCTCTTAAACAGCCTATTAGGAATTCTCGCTCAACTAGCCCATTCCTTGGTAGAATTGGGTCATATGACCTTGATCATCACCTGTATAAACATATTTATATATTAATGAAATATTTTAATATATATATATATATATTGGTTTCAATCCCTCTACCTAGTTTCCAAAACTCTATATCATTTGCTCATATCCTCAATATTCTAACTAGTCAAATTAGACCTATTAGACCTTCTCTTTATATTTGGATCTTTTTTTCAATAATCTTGGTCATCAAATAACATGTACATAATTGGATAACCATTTTAATATATAAATAAATGTTTTTAACAAGTGAAACATCCACTATATAGGTTAGTCACCACCCATAAGGACCAAAACCACCATTAGGCCTAATAGAGACCTAATGCAATTAGGCCTTCTCAAAGCACACGTTTCATCTTGAACATAATGGAACACCATGAGCCTTAAAAAATGGATAATTTTTTTTAAAAAATTATTAAATTATACCCCTTATAATCTCACCTAAGTAAACCAAAACCATTTAACTCATTTCACTCCTTGAACCACACAATTAGGCCTTCTCACTACCAGAAAATATGTCTTGCAAATCTGAAGCATACAATCAACCTAGCCACATAACCAAAAAACAAAATCACATAGATATAAAATATATCACCTCATTTTCATCAATTTTTTTTTATATTTCACAATACATGGCAAAATACCTCAAACCAATCATCTTCATATGCTCACTCAGAACTGCAGACAAGCTCTAAAAACCCAGTTAATAGTCTTTGACTTGTCACACTTTTATAGGAGTTAATCATTAATATAAATACATTAAAAATAAAATATTATACATAAATAAAAAATTTATGTTCATTTTATTATTTAACTCTATGCAAAAATACTTAGGAACATCATTCTCACTCATACTCAGAAAACTGCCTGTAGCTCCAAAAAATACAGTCATAAAAACCAAGTCTTAGAACACCTATGGGAACAATTTTATGAACTTATAATTGGTTTATATTATCATTAATAATCATTATTAAATATATATATATATATATATATATATATATATATATATATATATATACATACATATACATATATACATATATACATATATACATATATACATACATACATATATACATACATACATACATATATATATATATATATATATATATATATATATATATACATACATATATATATATATATATTACAAGTTTCAATGTCAATATTAGTCTTATAGGCCAATCTCATGTCTTCACCCTACATAAACTTCACTATGTTAGACAGGTCACTTTGAGAATAACTTTTTATTTGTATAAGAGCATCACCAAATATTATATTCAATGGTGAAACATTATATATGTATTTAAAAATTTTCAAATGAATTTTTATGCATCTCTAATCCATTGCAACCCATCCTTAATCTCATTCTCACTTATGCCCAGTTTTCTCATTGTCTTCTCCATTAGGCATATTTAGCGATAGGTCAACTTTCATGACTAATTTATAATATTTTAGGTATTAAACCCACTCAAAAACCACCATTTTAATAATATATAGGTTTCAATATTCAAATTTCAACAAATTTTATGCTTTGACCTTTTTTAACCTGCCTGCTACATCAAAAATCCAAGAAATAAAGGGTTTCTTGTAGCTTCCACTCACTCTTCTAAAATACCAATGCCACCTAGAGAAACATGAGAGAATCCTATACATTTTAAAATCATAAAAATATCATCCAATCAATTCTAATCCATTTAAAATTATATCTTTCCTATCAGGTCATTATGAAGATTTTAAAAGGGTTTAGACTACCTTCCATTCTTAGCAATAGCTCATAAAGGATTACCCCTCAACTCCAAAAATAATTCCATAAAATTTAATATAGAACCATTCCCAAACTACCATGAACTATTTGGTTCCTCATGAAAATTTTCAATGTGATAAAGAGCATAAGAAATTCCTTCTCAGGTTTACAATACCTCATTCTATGCACAAAGAAAACCTCAATGTCAATTTTCATGCTTTCATATTCAGTCTATGACCTTATACTTGGTCAAAAAACTTGATTCAATCTCACAACTATAAAATTATCTCATTATCTCTATCACCTTGTGAAATGAACTTGACCCCTCATTTGGCCACACTAGATCTCTTTCCTCATTAGGCCTTAAATTTCCAGTCATACCTAGACCTTAAAAACACCTTGAAACCTCTTGTACTAATTTCAAAACCTCATCATAATGTCATAAAATTTAATACCATGTTTGTGTACTACCAAAATTATTCTCAAAATTCCCATACTTCTCACCTCAATATGTTACTAGGCCTATGCCTTTTCACTAGGTTTCTTCATGCAAGGAATAAGCCTCAAAACTGACCTTAGAAATTTTATGAAGGATTATTTGCCTATTTAAAATGTTTACACATATTTATACACTATCACATGAATTTAATAACACAATTAATTGGTATTTACTATGTTTTATGCATACACCTTCTCATAGGGCTAAACTAGGCTTCTCATGACACCTAGTACTCAATAGTGTGCTTACCTTGTATCTTGATCTTGAAACGTTTCATCAAACTAAATAAATTTACTAGGATTCCTTAAATTTATTTATCAAAAAAGATAAAATATGTTTCCTTCAAATTTTCTCTTGTCACTTCACCATGCATGGCCTCAACTCTCACCTTAACATTAATGACATCCATATTGACTTTTGATATCAATGATAACTTCAATTCCTCAATACCAATAATAGGAACATACCTCAACAATATCCCCCTTTTTCATTAATGGAAAAACTTAAACAAAGATGATCATTCACATATCCCTAAGTTGGAACTTCATCAAACTAATCTTTCTCCCAAACTAGAACTTTCTACACCTTTGACATTAATGATAAAGGGTCATCTTTTGTCAACTATATGATCCTTGGAACTATAAAACCACTATCATCATTGTGACTTGGTTTGATCAAGTCATCATACAAATTCTTTGTGACCCATTTCTTGTGATCATACCTCTCGTAGACTCTTGACTGAACCTTGGATCTAAATGTCAATAAAGAACATAAATATCCCCTTAAGGCCAAACATCCTTCATGCTTATACTCACTAGCTAAGTGCCTCTATGAAGCCTAATTAAATCACCTCTTCTCTCTTGAGTACTAAACCAACATAAACTTAGGAGATTCCAAGATATCCATGTCTTTATTAGACTAAACTTTCTTCATGCTCATTTTAGGCTTAAACTCTTCAATATCCATTTGAACACCATCATGACTTGGTCTATTTGAATTAAATTCTTCATCCTTAATCTGAGATGATAAGAATAATTCTTGGCACTCCTTTGCATCTGACTATGCTCCACCATGGAAAATAATCCACTTAGACTTATAAACTGGTCACTATTCACCTTAGTTACCTTTGGCTTACACTCATTGTCTTGTCTTATTTCTTTCATTATAGGGTTTCAACTTTATTTTTTTGGCTTGAGAATCCATGATTGCATTAATTTGAAATATGACCAACCTTTTTACAATTGAAACACACCATGACCTATACCTCTTTATTTATGACTCTCCTCATAGTTCCATGCCTACTCATTCTTGGAGGGACTTCTACAATGCCTTTCTCTATGACCAAATTAGTTACATGAATAACAATAGCCATTGAAAGGATTATCACACCTTATAACATTAGGCTTCTTGATTGGATTATTTTTCATTCTTATAACACCATCATTCCTTGATTGACCATTGACTTTCTTCATTACATTAGTATTTTCCTTTTGGTCTCCATTGAAACCAAGACATGTTTTGTCATTATCATTATTTTTACTACTCAATATGTTGCCTAAATCATTAGTAATATTTTAAAAATTCACAAAGTAATTAACTTTACTTGATTCTTGATCCAATTTAGCTCTCAAGGAATCCACTTTAGTTACATACCTTACACATTCTCTTTTTTTAGCCTTTAGGCTTGCAATCACAATCTCAAGTTGAATCTCCACCTGTTTGACTATTTCCTCTTGTTCTTTGGAGTTTTTACTTAACCTAACTTCAAAAAAATTGTTTTGATCCTAATAGTATTTTAAAATATACCTCATCACATAATTCTTGTTCTTCACCATCTTCAATTCTTTTAGAGAATTCATCTACTCAACCTAAAATTCCACCTCATCTTCTTCTTCATCTGAATCACCAATAGCTCTTCAAATCCATAGGGACTCTTTCTGATTTGAATAGCTTGCTTCCTTAGCCATGAAAATCACTTCATTGACATCAAGACCATCACCTTCATGGTCATTCTCAAAATTACTTCTCTCACTTCTCATCAGATGAACTACAATCTTCCTTGGTGTAAAGGCTTATTTTGTTCTTAAAAAACATTTTTATTATCGTCATACCTTCTTGAAGATTTTCTTCCTCATATAAGACCTATAAGATTTTTTATCATCATTATGACCATCATGCTCTTCATCATCATTTTCCTTATGCTTATTAGGTAACTTATTATCAAAGTGTCTAATCTCTCCACAATTAAATCATCTAAATGGAAGCTTACCCTTGTATTTACTTGAACCAATTTTTAAATTTATTGAAAATATAGCTATCAACTCATCATCATCAATATTAGATTCATCATTATATTTGATTTTATTACCTTTTATATTATTATAATTTGACTTATTTTCTACCTTCAATTCATATTCCTTCTTTTTAAGTCTTCCTTCACTTATCCTCATCTCATAGGTTGTTAGGGTGCCATGAATTCTATCCATCTCTAGCTTATCTAGATCTTGCATCTCTTAAGCATCAGACAATTTAGAATCAAACTTGGGATTTAGAGATATTAAAAAAATTTAAACAACATTAGACTCTTTTAATTATTCACACATGCCTCTTATGATGTTGACCATTTCATCAACCCTCAACAAGTAGGTTTCAATGGTCTCATCTTCATTCATCCTTAGGCTTTCAAACTATCTTCTATGAGTTTAAAAATTTTCCAGCTTGACCTTGGAGTATCCCTCATGTATATTTTTCAAATTATCCCAAATTTATTTATTAAAAATATAGTGCATTACCTTCACAAGTTCATCCTCTAATAGGCCACATATAATATCATTCATAGATTTTGAATTTTTGTCACTAGCTTTCTTACCTATTGCATCTATAAAAGTAATATGGGGTGAATTATATCCATCCAAAAATGATTTAAAAACATCATGAACTTGAGTAATAAAATATTTCCTCATCTTGACACTCTAAAAAGCAAAATTAGATCCATTAAATAATGGAGCATTGCTTGTATAAAAATCACCTTGTACTTGACTAGCCATCTTCACTTAGAATCTCCTTTAGGCTATTAGGCCTCCTTCAAATGACCTGATAAAATACCAAATTTTGGAATTATAAATAATTATAGGTGGGTATTTAATAATTTTACTTGAAATAATCCTTCAATTTTACTTATAATCCATGAAGCATTCATTCACACACATATATATTAACCAATGCATAAACAAACATATATAAAAGCAAACAACATAAGAACATAGGATATATGTTGGAAACCCTCTTTGGGTATAAAACACAATGATACATATCATTAACTAAATTAATAAAATAAATTAATAAATATTTAGTGAGGTACCAACCCCACAAGGATCATTAATCCCTCACTAGTTAAGCACCAACTCAATTAATCCTTTAACAAACACCATCTTGCAAGGAGGCACCAACTCCCTAGGTAACTCAGCACCAACTCAGATACCTTGAAATTATGATCACATCTATATACACTTGTTTCTTACTCAAATTAATATGACCAAATTCTTTTTCTCTTCTCACTCTTCTCTCTCTCTCAATCAAATAACCTATTAGGCCTTCTCGCTCAACTAGCCCTTTCCTTGGCAAAATTAGGTCACATGACCTTGCTCATCACTTATAAAAACATAGTTATATATTCATCACATATTAATCACACCTATATTATTTTATTCAATCCTTATACATATTTTTAAAAACTCTATATCATTCACTCATGTCCTCAATATTCTAACTAGACAAATTAGGCCTATTAGACCTTCTCTTTATAATTGACTCTTGATCTCACTCATCTTGGTCTACCAAGAACCTATCCATAATTATATAACCCTTATAATATATCAAAAAATACATTTCACAATTTAAACACCCACTACATAGGTCGGTGACCACCCATTAGGACCAAAACCACCATTAGGCCTAATAGAGACCTAATGCAATTATGCCTTCTCAAATCACACGTTTCACCTTGGCCACTTTGAAACATCATGATCCTTTAAAAATGGATGAAAAACTTCAAAAATTATTTAATTATACCCATATTAATCTCACCTTATTTATCCAACACCATTTATCTCATTTCACTCCTTGAACCACACAATTAGGTATACTCACAATTAGGCCTTCTCACTGATAAAAAGTCTATCTTGAAAATATAAATCATACACTAAAATTTGACACATAACACAAAAAAAAATAGGTATATAAAATATATTACCTCATTTTTATCACCAATTAAATTATAGTTCATAATACATGTCAAAAAACCTCAAACTGAACATCTTCATATGCTCACTTAGAACTGCACACAAGCTCCAAAAACCTAGTCAAGAGTCTTTGAATTTTTGAAATTTCATAGGAGTTTATCATGAATATAAATACATTAAAAATAACATATTATACCTATATAAAAACTTAATTTATATTTTATTCTTCAAATCTATGCAAAAATAATCAAAAACATCATTATCACTCATACTAAAAAAAATACCCATAGCTCCAAAAAATAGTCATGAAAATCAAGTCTTAGAACACTCATGGGAACATTTTTATTATCTCAAAATGGTTTTATATGATCTTTAATCATACTTATAACATAATTTAATAAATATATTATAAGTTTACATATCAATATTGGTCTTTTAGACCAATCTCATGTCTTCACCCTACACAACTTCACTGTGTTAAATAGGTCACTTTGAGAACAACTTTTTATTTGTGTATGAGCATAAAAAAAATTATCTTCAAGGATGAAAATTTATATAAATATTTAAAAATTATTCCATGAATTTTGACCCATCCCTAAGCCACTATAACCCATCCCTAATCTCATTCTCACTTCTACTTAGTTTTCTCATGGTCTTCCTCATTAGGCTTATTTAGCGATAGGTCAACTCCCATGACCAATTTAGAATATTTTAGGTCTTAAACCTAATAATAAACTTCCATTTTCATAATATATAGGTATCAATATTAAAACTCAAATAAATTTCATGCTTTGACCTGATTAACCCTGCCTACTACATCAAAAATTTGAGAAACAACGGATTTTATGTAGCTTCCACTCACTCTTCTAACCGACCAATGCCACCTATAGGAATATGAGAAGAAATATACATTTTTTAATAGTAAAAATATGTCATCCAATCCATTTTGATCCATTTTCAACAAGATCTTTCCTATTAGTTTATTATGAGGGTTTTAGGAGGGTTTTAGACTACCTTTTTATTCTAAGCAATCCTTCATAGAGGTTTACCCCTCAATTCCAAAACCAATGCAAGGAAATTTAATATATGACCCTTACATAATTACCATTATATTATTGCATCCTCATTCAAAGGTTTCACATGATGATCATAATAAAGTCCTTCTCGGGTCTACAACACCTCATTCTATGCACATAGAAAACCTCAACACCAATTTTCATGCTTTCTTCTTCAGGATATGACCTTAAACTTGGTCAAAAAAATTTATACATCCTCTCACACATCTGAATTTTTTTTCATTATATCTAGCACCTTGATAATTGAACTTGACTCCTCATTAGGCCACACTAGATCTATTTTCTCATTAGGCCTTGAACTGCTAATCATACCTAGACCTTGAAAACACATTGAAAGCTATTATAATACTCTCCAAACATCATAATCATGTCATAAAATTATCACACACTTCCAAAATTATTCTCACAAGTCTCATAATGCTCACCTCAACATGCTAACAGGCCTATGCCTTTTCACTAGGTTTCTTCATGCAAGGACTAAGTCTCAAAACTGACCTTGTAATTATTATGAAGTATTTTTTCCACTTAAACATTTTTATAAAAAATTATACACCATCTAATGCATATTTTGACATAATTCACTAGTATTTACTATGATTTATGCATACACCTTCTCATAGGGCTAGACTAGGTTTCTCAAGACACCTAGTATTCAACAGTATGCTTACCTTGTATCTTGACCTTGAAACATGTTATAAACCTCAAAAAATTTACCAAGTTTCCTTCAAATTATCTCTCAACAAAGAGATAATAATTTTCCTTCAAAATCTCGCTTGTCATAAGACTCCTTATCACATATCACTTTACCATGCATGGCTTCAACTCTAGCTGAACATTAATGCATCAATACCAAAAAAAAATATTCCTCAAAAATATTATCACTGATGCATAACTAACATTGCACCCCCTAACTACCTCAAAAAATATTTAAAATTATATATATATATATATATATATATATATATATATATATATATATATATATATATATAATGTGTATAAAATTAGGTCTAGTTTTTAATCTTATAATATTTTCCACTTTGAATTATCAAAATGAAATATACATAAACAAAGATAAACATATATAGTTATGGCATATAGCAGTATAAAAACACATACCTAGAAATAAAAATAGATAAAATCTATAAAGTAATAGAATATTAAAAAATATATAATTAGAAAGATGAGTGTGCTTGATTTTGTAGTCATATTTTTTGAATTTTTTATATATAATTCATAGTGTATAGTAAGGTAGAAGTTGCATTTTTTTTAATTTTTAGTTAAAAACATACATTTGATAGTGTTTTTATAGATCCATGCCTCACATTCAAGAATCCAAGCCATTCCCAAACCTTAAAGAATATGTTTAAATTTTCAAAGTTTAGAACCATGTATGCATAATTATCACATACATGAAATATTTTACTATTATAATGAGCTTAAAATACATACACATTTTTAGTTTTTAGAATTGTGTACACAATTTTAGTTTTTAAAAGTATTCACATGGTTTTAGTTTTTAAAAGAGTGTTTGTGGTTTTAGTTTTAAAAAGTGTATAAGCATTCCTTAATTTATACATTGCTTACACAATTAAACCTAAACTTAAACATTAAAACCTTAAACTCTAAATTATAAACCCTAAACTAATTATGTTTATAGTGCTCAATTTGGCCCAAATTAGATCACTAATTTCCACAATTGACTAATTGGATCACTATGTGATAACATCAGGGCTAATTGAGCCCAAAATAATGTTATATAATCATAAATAGGTTTAAAGAGCTCAAATTGGCCCCAAATAAATTATCGATGAGACCATATAACCTAAACCCTAAGCCCTAAATCCAAATCCTTGAAGCATAAACCAATTGATTTATCCCTAATTAACATTATTTAGAATAAAAATTAGGTTAAAATTACTCAATTTGGACCAAATCACATCACTGATTGCCCCAATTGAATATTTGGCACAATATGTGATGACATAGGGTTAATTGAGCCCTAAATAACATTTTATATTCATAAATAGGTTAAACAAGATCAAATTAGCCTAATTTCATTTATTATTAGAACTTAAACCCTAAACCCTAAGCCCTAAACCTTAAAACCTAAATCATAAACCCTAAACTAATTAACTTATCCCTAATTAACATCTTTTAGAGTAAAAATTAGGTTCACATCAATTTGCATCACTAATTTCCCTAATTGACTAATTGTCTCAATTTATGATGATGTTGGGGATAATTAAACCCAAAATAATATTATTTAATCACAATTAGTTTTAACGAGATCAAATTAGCCCCAATTACCTTCATAATTTGACTCTATGATATTTAAACCCTAACCCTAAGCCATAAGTTTTGATCCCTAAACCTCCAACCCTGAATCATAAACCCTAAACCATTCTATTTAGCCATAATAAACATCATTTAGTGTAATATTTAGGTTCACAAGGATGATTTTGGCCCAAATCACATCATGGATTTCCCTAACTAACTAATTAGCTTAATCTATGATGACATTGGTGCTAATTAAGCCTAAAATGATATTTTATAGTCAAAAATAGGTTCAATGAGCTCAAATTATCCCCAATGTCATTCATTATTGGACCCTATACCCTAAATCATATTTAGTATTTATGACTTATGGTTTAGGGTTTAGCCTAAATCATATTTAGTGTTTATGATTTAAGGTTTAAGGTTTAGGGATCAGGGATTATGGTTTAGATTTTAAGGTATAGGGTCTAAACACAAAGGAAATTAGGTAAATTTTAAGGTCATTAAACATATGTATGATTACAAAATGTGATTGTGGGCTCATTTCTAACCAATGCCATGAAAAATTGAGCCAATTAGTTAATTAGAACAAAAATTGATTTGATTTGGGCTCAAATAAACCTTGTGAACATAATTATTACTCTAAAGGATGTTAATTAGGGTTAAATCAATTGGATTAGTGTTTAGATTTTATGATTTAGGAGTTAAGGTTCAGGGTTTAGGGTTGATGGCTTAAGGCTTAGTGTTTATGGTTTATGCTCTAATTACAAAGGTAATTGGGGCTAATTTGAGCTTGTTGAACATATTTGTGACTACAAAATGTGATTTTGGGTTCAATTAGCCTCAATATAATCATAGATTTAGATAATTAGTTAATTAGGGTTGTCAATGATGTGATTTGGTCTAAATTGAGCCTTATGAACCCAATTCTTACTTTAAAATATATTATTTAGGGTTGAATTGATTAGTTTGGGCTTAGAATTTACAATTTAATGTTTAGGGTTTAGGGTATAAGGTCTACGGATTAGGGTTTAGGGTTTAGGGTCAAGTTATGAAGGAAATTAAGGCTAATTTGAGTTCATTGAACCTATTTATGACTACAAAATGTGATTTTTTTCTCAATTTTCCCTAATGTCATCACATGTTGAGCCAATTAGTTAATTAGGATAATAAATGATGTGATTTTTCCTAATTTAACCCTATGAACATAATTCTTAAATTAAAGGATGTTTATTGGGGCTAAATTGATTAGATTAGGGTATAAAGATTATAATTTAGGGTTTAAGGTTTAGGGTTTATGGCTTAGGGATTAGGATTTAGTTTCTAAGGTTTATAGTTTACCATATAGTGTCTAATTTTGAAATCAATTGCAGAAAATTTGAGCTCATTGAACTATTTGTGACTACAAAATTATATTTTTGTCTTAAGTAGCATTCATGTCATCAAAAATTGAGCTAATTAGTCAATTGGGGTAATCAATGATTTGATTTCAGCCAAATTGAGCCATCTAAACATAATTCATAATTTAAAGGATGTTAATTAGGTCTAAATAATTTTTTATTTGGTTTAAGGTTTACGATTTAAGGTTTAGGGCTTAGGATTTAGGGCTATGGGATTAGGGTTTAGGGTTAAATTTTGAATGAAATTAGGGATAATTTGAGATTGTTGAACATATTTGTGACTATATAATGCAATTTTTGGGTCAATTAGACACCATGTCATCATAAATTGAGCCAAATAGTCAATTGGGGTAATCAATGATGTAATTTGGCCCAAATTGAGCCATGTGAACCTAATTGGTTTAGGATTTAGGGTTTAGAGTTTAAAATTTTAGTGTTTAAGGTTAAATATGTAATAAATGTATAGATTAGGGAACTAAACTTTTAAAAAATATAAATATTTACACACTTTTAAAAACTATAATCATGTGTGTTCTTTTAAAAACAAAATTTGCATACACAATTGTAAAACTTAAAATAGTGTATGTAGTTTAAGCTCGGTAATAACCAAGCCTATTATCTAAGAACACATAAATACTTTTATAAATCACATATTCATAAACCTTGAAATAAAATTAAATTCAAAATACATCCACTTTTTGGCCCCCCAACTTCATGCACTTACCCTAAATTAACATATAAGATTAAATAGTACACTTGTGACCACCCTTTTAACACACTTAGTTTACACCACATTTCTTATCCTTTTGACTAATTTCCTTAATTGTCCAAGCAAATGACACATTATTATAAGAAAAATAATGATATCAAAATGTACCTATTCTTAATTAATTATATAGATATCTTAACCAACAATATTTTTTTCATTTAGCTAATGACCATAATAAATATTATTCTATCTATCTATGAAAGAGTAGACATAATCATTTATGTAACTTTATTTTCTCAACAACTAACTAATCTATGATAAATTGAAATGTTGAATTTTAAATTTATATTATTTTTAAAGTATGTTTATTCATTTCTTGTGAAAATATAATTGACATGAATGTATGATCTAATTGTGGGTTTTTTATGACATCTAATACTCATGTTAAAGTGATTAGTGTGGGTGATGTAATACAAAAAAAATATTTTTTAAAATTAATAAATTATATTTAAATTATTTATTCATTATTTTAAATGTTTATGTGGGTGTGTGGGTGTGGGTGAGTTCATGTGTGTGTGTGTGTGTGTGTGTGTGTGTGTGTGTGTGTGTGTGTGTGTGTGTGTGTGGGTGGGTGGGTGGGTGGGTAGGTGTGTATGTGCACATGTGTACATGTACACATGTGTGTGTACATATACATGTGTGTGTGTGTGCGCACGCGCGCACGCACACGCATGTGTATGTGTTTGTGTATGTGCATGTGTGTATGTGTGTGCATGTGTGTGTGTGTGTGTGTGTGTGTGTGTGTGTGTGTGTGTGTGTGTGTGTGTGTGTGTGTGTGTGTGTGTGTGTGTGTGTGTGTGTGTGTGTGTGTGTGTGTGTGTGTGTGTGTGTGCGCGCATGTGAATTTACATATGTATGTGTGTGTTTGGTTCAACCTCTTCCATTATCATGGATAGGTCACTTATTCTTAGTGTTTTTCCTTTTCAGATTCATGTGCATGAGACTCAACCTACCATTGACCTTATTGAGTGTCAAAATAAAATTTAGCATGAACACAAGATTTTGGTAAGTGCAAGTTTAAATAGTTTTTATATCATTTTAAAATAAAATTTTAAACTTGGTTTCATGTCTATTATGTAAAGTTTCTAAAAAAAATCATATGAACATGTTAAGCCACATGTGAGCTATGAGCATAAAAGGACCCATAGTTAGATCTTGGATGAATCTAGGTAATTTTAAGGGCCTCCATATATAAGCAAGGAATTTGAGGGAGATCCTTCTATGAGTAAGGAAAAGATAGTGAGGCTTTTTAATTATTATGATATGCAATATATGCTATTTTGTTTTCTGCCTATATGGTAATATACATCTTTTTGGCATTTTATGGCATTGACCCGAAATTATACTATCTTCACATTTTGTATGCCTTTATAGAATATATATATATATATATATATAATTTTGAACTTTTTTGTAATTATTTTTTACATATTATCATTTTTTTTTTATTAAATTGTTTAAACATTGGTCATAGTTGTATGCTTAAATTTTAATTCCTTTTCTATGTTGAATTCCCATCATCCTTATTCGACATAGTAATATGATCTTACTTAGTTGGGTCCATATTAGATATTTTAATTTAATTGAAGGCTTATATAATAATTTATTTATGTTATAATTTAAATTATTTATAACCCTATGAATCTTTATTGGAAATAAATAAATGTTACTTCATTTCCTTAAATACGACACAAGATTTATATATTTCTTCAATTCCTCACATTTATGTGGCATAATTACAATTTTATCATCACTATAAGCTTGTCCTATTAATTTCACAATTTTACTTACATATTTTCAATCATAAGATACTTAAGAAACGCATGTGTAGAAATGGAAAAAATCTCAT
Organism: Torreya grandis; assembly: GCA_037957365.1. Classification (NCBI taxonomy): domain Eukaryota; kingdom Viridiplantae; phylum Streptophyta; class Pinopsida; order Cupressales; family Taxaceae; genus Torreya; species Torreya grandis. The sequence continues at coordinate 279,797 of JARHVA010005389.1, forward strand.
TTCTATGTTCAAACAGTTGGATATCTCCACCTCTAGTGTTTCATGGCTAAAAACTAGGATTGACACCACATTAAAGGTGTTGAATAAAATTTAGAACCAATGTTTTGGCCTCCAAGTGCCTAGTAAGGAGACATAATACCCATTTTATCCTCAATAATGTCCTTCCCTATATGAAATATTTGTAGTATTTCAGGTGAACTTTAGACCCAAACAAAAAAATTGTAATTCATGATAAGAGTCATCGAACCTCTTAACTTAATTTAATAATTTGAGTTCAAGGAATTATACAAGACTATATGAAATACGTAAAACATGATTTTCTATTAATAGTTCTTTTTTAATGAAACAAATTCATGGAAAATAACTAAATCAAACCATTTTACTTATATCCAATCAATTTAAAATCATTGATATCAAATCAAATTTAATCATATTATTTAAATAAAATATATTTTTATTTTATTTTATGAATTTAAATCAAATTAATATAATTGATTTAATCAAATCTATTCTAGTTATTGAATTCAAATCAAATTTATTTAAAGTAACAAAATTAAATAATTAAAAGTAAAGCATGAAACAATCATTTTGAAAATGAAATCAAGTAAATAACTGGACACTATAAATATTTACACGCTAAATAAATGCAAGTTATAAAATTAAACATTATTAAAATAATAAAATAAATGTTCAAACTAGAAACATAATAAGATTAAATGTATTCTAGAAACACCACCAAATTTATCCTTCTTCCTTAGGTTGAGTGGGCCCTTACTTCTCCCTTGGAATAGGATTGAGAACATTCAATAAGAAAATGTGAAAGTATTTAAATGATCCAAATTCAAATTCTCACTAATCAACAAAGTGTTTACAAAAGTTTAAAGAAAAATATTTTCTTATTCTTAATTATGTTATGGATCAACTTATTTAACTAGAGCTAAGAGCTGATATTTATATCCTGATATCCTCAACCAACTCCCTAGTCTTAATTATTATCCCAATAAATAATGTGTACATTTTATTGATCTTTATTTATTTTAACATCATTATAAAAATAACACTTGTCTCCACTCTTTCAGGGTAAAATATTTGAAGAATGCTAGATTTGATGATTTACTATATTTTTCTTTAACCATTTGGAATTATCTGTGGGTTGAATGTATTCAAAGATATTAATAGATGTTTGGAGTATTATAAATACCCTTCACACTTATAGATGTGCTCTCTCTCTCTCTCTCTCTCTCTCTCTCTCTCTCTCTCTCTCTCTCTCTCTCTCTCTCTCTCTCTCTCTCTCTCTCTCTCTCTCTCTCTCTCTCTCTCTCTCTCTCTCTCTCTCTCTCTCTCTCTCTCTCTCTCTCTCTCTCAGAGCTACAATACATATATATTATTTTAAATATGTTCCAAATCAGGTCCATAAAATTCTTTAGAGCTAAATTTGTAAGTAATATAGAGTATAAATATTATAGATCTAGTTCTAAATGATCATTCAAGTGCCCAAGTACATTAGAGGATGAGATAATTTAGAGATAAACTACTCCAAATCTAGCTCAAAGGTTCTCTGGAGTTAGTCTTCAATATTATATCTTGATGATAAGAACTTATTTTATTACCTTTGTGCCTTATTTTATCCTACATATATATAATTTTTCATCTATATCCTACTAAATATAATAAATTATGAAAAAAATTAAGTTAAAATGACTTATAAATAATAGACCATTTATATATATCCTAAAATTCACTTTAAACAAGCCATATATATTTTTTAACTACATCTAAATACACTTTAGAACTAATTTTTGGAAGTAAAAAGGCTGTTAATTCTTTGTTATGAAGAGACATATTATGTTCTCATAAATTAATTTACGTAAACTATAAGAACATTAATGTGCATGTTTAATACATCTAATTCCACCATAGAGCACAATAATTGAACATAAGAGATGAACCAATCACATATAGTATATTGATCAATGATAAAATGTTATTTTTTTATTATCCTCAAATGCTTCAATTCTAAATTATGTAATTTATTGAAATTTCCTTAAAAATATTGAATATAATTCAAATATTAAATAGCACATACAATATTGAATACTAAATACTCAACTGCATTCTTATTTTCATGAGCTAGTTACACATAATAATACTATAGAATACAAATAACTCACAACATCTTACAATAATTTATCATAATTATAATTCCTAAATGGAATCACCTCAATGGTTGAGAGGGTGTTTTTCATCCTCCAAAACACAAGTGAACATGAGATATTTCATCCTCCAATCTACACTAAAAACCAAGAGAGTTTTCATCCTCCTAATCTCTACACTCAAAGGGTTTTTGTCCTAAGAGAGAAGAAGATGAACCAAAGGCTCAAGCTTACAAATGGGGGTTTTCATATAATAAGATTCATAAATTACAAATGGAAAATAATTCTAATATATATAATTTACAAAGGAGAGAGATAAAGAGGTTGAATTTATGGACAAGGAAAGAAATGTGTCCCCCATGTAGTAGGATCACTATTGATCCATGGTGCTTGTTTTGTCACTTGTGCAGATGGATAAAAAGAAGGGAATAAAATGAGACAAGATCATCCACCTCTTTGTCTTTGTCTTCCATATTCATATTATTCTCATCTCCACTTCCACTTGATTCCAAAATGTGCCTCACTCATGCATGTGAAGGCAAATCATCAACAATAAATTTTGTCATCTCCCTCCCATGTGCATAAAACCTCCAAAATATCTTTTGATTTCACCCAACAATCTAAATCATGAATCTTCCTAAGGGTTGCACCCTAAATATTAACCCTTTATTTATCCCCTAAAGAATAAATACATGTGATCACTAAAGACAAGAATTGTGTCTCTTACTAGAGTGGTATTCCCCACTCCATTCACATGCACTTGTTCTCATGTGAAATTTTCTATGGGTCATGCCACATCATCCAAAATCTGCCTCACCTACTACATCATCAACTGCATCACCTTCCACATCACCATGAATAGTGATAGTGAATATTACATGTGTGAATAGTGAATTGACACATAATTATTCCCTTACAACACCTAACTTAGCCTAAAAGAATTAAATAGGCTAACATTCTTCTTGCATATGTCACATTCAGAGGAAGGGACATTATATTTTTATGTACTCAAGAGAAAAAATTTCCTCCAATTGACATTAATGATTTTGATTCCTCCCCTTTAAAATTTATCACTTATAACAAATTAGTATAATAATGTCTTCCTAAGACCAGGACCAATGAACCCACCTAGATACACATTTTTATATTTTCTCTAGCATGTAGAAACATTAACAACAAAGGTTGTCATAAATCAATACATAGTTTGATAGCTGCACCTCTAATGATTTATGGCTAAAACCTATCATGACCACAATTTTAGGGGTGGAAAACAAACTCTAGGACCACATTATTGGTATCTAATTGCACTTAGTCAGGAGATAGAGTACCTACTCCAGCCTCAAGAACATCCTTCCCTATATGATTTTTTTTTTTTTTTTGGGTGAACTTTAAACGTGCATAAATAAAACATCATAAATCATTTACATTAATATAAATAACATTTATTTACATTTAAAATCCATCTAATTTCACCTTAGATAATGGTATTCAAATATAAGATACAAATTATTGGAATGTTATATACTGATTAGTGTTGAAATTTTATTTTATGCATTCAAGAGACAAATTCTTGTCATACAACTATCTTTTCTTTTTCTGAGAACTCCCTTTATAAATACATTGATTCCAACATGTTAGGATAGGAAAATTACATATGTTCTTGGATGCCCTCTGAAGGCAATTGGTTAGGAAAGTGAGTACTCATTCCAAACTCAAGAGAACATGGAAAGTTTTACTCTTTGTACCAACGTTCTTTCAATATTTTATTGATACTATTTTAGATTCAATAATATGTAATTATATATTAAAATTTCCAATCACATGAATGTGGAAGATTATCTAGAACCACAAACCTAAAATATATGTGTAAGTAATTGAATTGAAATTTATATGTAATATCTACAAAATCAATAAAATTAAACACATTTAAACTTGAAAACTCAACATAACTTGGAATTTTAATCCAAAGAACCAATAATATCCCCTCTACTCTTGATACTCATGATATGTTACTCATGGTCAAACTCACAAACCTTCCATATATTCATGCTCAATGGCCTCTCTTGATATTTGAAAAATTGAACATTTATTACAATAAACAAATTTTAATAGTGAACTATCATCCTATGTATTTCATAGTCTTCAAACAACCATACAATTTAATTTTTAATAATATATCATTGAATCCATGTTCTAACAACTACCTCATACCAAGTGGGATAATCAGTTTTCTGACCATATTTGATTGAGGAAAGCAATTTCATTTTTTCCTTTACACACCAACATAAGTAGTAATATGTTCTCTCTTTTCTATCCCCATCTAAAATATCTATAAAAACAATCCATACATTACAAAATTAACATTTCAAAAAATGATTTTGAGAGATCATGAGAATTAAATACATAATTATTAATCTTATAAATAATTTCACTTGATCAAATACATGATCAAAGTCATTTGGTGATGTCATATATATAAATTCTAATGTTAATGTAACCTAATATGTGATGATGGTACTTCTATGTCTATTTCATAATTCATCCAACACTCTTTTGACTTTCTCTCCTTCAAAACAACATCCACTCATGTAGAATAAAATCATGTTATGTGCCTTATATGAACCATCCAAGAACTTGAATTTGAGATTTGGAATGAGTTAAGCTCAAATGACCCTGTTAAAGTCATAAAATTCTCATATATTTCCAATTTTTCTTCCTCAATCAAGTATAAATGTATACAAACACTATATTTTTATTCAAAACCATGGGCCATTTTTTTTTACAACATTCAACAATGGTTTTATGTTAGAAAAATTAGTGTCATATTTGAAATTCAACTCCTCTCTTGAAAGGGATATTTTCACACATGAAATAGAACTTCCATGATAAATTTTTCCATTGATAGACTCATTTAAACTCCAAACATGTTTTACCCAAATGGTGACATGCATCCTACTCAACTAGTGAAACATTTACGCCTTCTTAAATTATGATGTGCATTTGTCTAACCAGATATAATGTTGATTGAAAGTAATGTTCCTCTTAGTCAAATTTCCATAGAACATCTCAAAACATCTTTGCATATAATTTTTAAATTTTAATCAATAATCAATGACATATAAATCATACTCCCTTAATATTAGTATTTCATCTTTTTTTGTACTATCAGGTGCATGCATGAATGTTATATACCCAAAAATGCAAACCTAACTTGAGTTGTATTACTATGGATAAACCTTCAATTATGGTTGGAATGTTTAATTATAATTAATTTTGAATACTTAAATAATGGTTCCAAGTGGTAATTTGTCCTTGCTTAACTTAAATTTTTATCCAACCATCAAGTTCTATGTGTGTGCCTTCCATACTCATAAATAATTTCCTCCCTAAATTTTATAATAAATTATAAAACATGTTTTTGTTTCATAACAATATCACACCTATTATAGTCTTTACCATATTTTAATTTATATTTAATATTTATATTTTTTTAAACCAATTAATAATTTTACAGCTCCACTGGTTATCTCCTCATGGATATAATTCTTTAATTTTGGGAATCATCACAAATGTTGCAAGTTCTATCCAAACATGATTTATTATTAAAAAATTCTTCATATTTACCTTTAAAAAATTAAAAGTTTTTAATTATTTTATGAGTAAAAATAAACTTTTTTCACTCTAATATTTAATATTTGTATCAGTAAACTATCCTAGAATTACTAACTGTCAAAGTAGCTCTATTGTGAGTGAAATTATTGATTAAAAAAAGTGTACTAAATAAATTCAAATGTAAAAATATGTAATTTTTGGTATAAGATAATGTATACCTGAAATAATATCATATATAAAATCTACATGAATCTACTCAATTTGAATCAATTTACTGCACAACCTTTGCGTGCAATTTTTATTAATAAATAAAGCTAAAATATGCTTATTACAAGATAACATACATTGCAAGTTAAGTTTAAAATTATAATATATAGTATAATATACCGAGACCACTAAGTGAAATAAAATTAAACTAAAAATAAAATAATAAGACTTCTTTAATAGTAAAATCAAACATGCAACTACAAAGACATCTTAGTCAATTAACTAAGCTAATTCAATTAAATTAACTTAAATTTAATTAATATAATAAACAAAACATATTATTAATACTTTAAAATTAGTGGATAGTGATTTATACTTAACTAAGTGCTCAAGTATTGAACGAGAGTACACTGAAGTGAACTATAGTGAACTTGTAATTTTAGCTATTTTTTAATAAATAATTAGAAAGTGTCTCAAAATGACCAAAAAACTATTTAAGGTCATAAATAAATTAAATAACATAAAAAAAAACATAAAAAATCAAAATAGAATAATTATAAAAATAGAATTCAAGTGTCCACATTGGCATCATACTCAACATTCCCCCCTTTGATGCATAAAGGTGAGGTTCCTATATTCTCCTTGAGTCTTCCATCAGTATTATTTAGTAGTATAAATAATATTACTTGTGTCCATGATAATTTAAGGGTTTTATATTAAAATTTAATATAGGATAATTTAATTATATCCTATTACTTTGAAGACCAAGAAACTAACCCACTCCCTAATATGAAGTAATAACCTGAAGTTAACTTCCTGTCATCAAGATATCCTCCCTAATATGAATCTATGTATCCAATGAGAGACAAATAAATTTATGGAATTAAATTAATATAATTATTATAATTACCTATTAAATATATATATATATATATATATATATATATATATATATATATATATATAATCCCTTAACTAGTTGTAAATTTTTGAGTGATGATTTGCCCATAAATCTAGAAACTAGTAAAACTCCATAACTGATATCAAATCTAGTTATAGTGGGATACATCAAACCTCCCAAAATAATTCTTAGAGTATTATCATAAAATAAAGGAATTTTTTATTCCCTAATAATATTTTATTTATTTATAACTAGAGTTTGTTTAGACTTGGAATCTTGAAGATTGTACTTATTTAGCATGTCATATGCATACTTCAATTGATAAGTGACTACTTCCTCTTTATTTTGATGAAATTCCATGAAAATAAAGTAATTATTAATTTAATATTATTAATATAAATCTATAATTTCATATATTCTTTTATTATATTAAACATCTCCATAGAGCTGGCTGTAAAGATAGAGTCATCTACATAGAGACAGACATATAAAACAATAGAATTCAATGCTTGCATGTAAAGAGTTGGGTCATTTTGAATTTTTACAAATTATTGATCCAATAACCAACTATAAATTCTTGAGTATAAATATATTTTATATTTATTCAACCCATATATATTATTATTCAACTTATAAACCCAATATTATTTACCCTTTACCTCAAAACCTTGCATCTAACCCACATATACTTATTTTTTAATCATTACAATAAGGATTGTAATTTTAACATCCATTTGATGTATTTTACATAATTTACAAGTATATAAAATAATAATTAGTCTTATATTATATTTATGTGCCATATGATCATAAATTTCCTCATAGTCAACCCCATATGTTTGTGCAAACCTTTTGCAACTAGTCTAGCTTTTATCTTATCAATTGTACCATCACTTTTAAATTTGGTATTATAGAACCAATTTTTACTAATAAAATATTTATTAAATTTAGTTTGAAATAAATTAAATTTATCATTCATCTCAATTGAATCCATCTCGAATATCATAGCTTTAATCCATTCTTTATTTTGATAGTTCCTTCATAATTTTTAGGTTCACTAATCACTGATGATAATGCAAACATAATATTTTAATCATAAGTATCATCAAATAAGTTACATGATGTTTTAATATTTTTATCATCCTCTTTTAATTATAATCCAACATTTTATTGGATAAATTAGGATTCAATAAATGCTTGTTCTTATTTTGTTTTGATTTAGACGGATGACTAGTCTCTTGCAAAGAACTAGTATTATTTCTTGATGAACTATAAACTTGTTTAGGACTTTCCAATCCATAAAAATAAAATTAAGATGATTTCCCCCTTAAATTATGAAATTTTTATCTACATAATCATAATCAAAATAAACATCATTTTTAAAAAATTATATTCCCTATAAATAATTATGGAGTTACTTGTGAATGCCACTTTCATCACTATATCCTTTGATATTGTGATTAGAACTCATAGGAAAAATTATATCACCCTTACCCTTGATTTTGGTGATCTTAATTCTACCATTTTATTCAAATTATATGTACTTTCCATCTTTCTATGTGCTCTTGGATTTTGAAAGAATCATCTAACTTGTTGAAGCCATCTTTGTGACTTATCACCTGATTTGAGCAACCCAAATTAAGAGACAAAATTATTTTATTACTCTATTACCCAAAAACATGTGATATGATAATTTTTTAAATATTTAAACTCATTTTTTTCATCTTGAACATCCTTCTTTTCCTTTTCTTGATTGTTTTGATTCTTAGTTCTAGTATCTTACAACCTTTTATTATTTGTCCTGGTTTTTATGTAATGACTAGTATTTATTGATTCTTACCTATGAAGTTCACCTCATATTTTACCTTTGAATTTGAGTTTTATAAACTTAATTTATTCTAATTATTATTTGTCTTTTTGGTATTTGAAACCCTTGCTTTGGTTTCAAGTGCTTGATCTAGACCATGTTCGAGATATCTTGCATATAATCTCATCTTATCCTCATTAGATAAGAAATAACCTAATAACTAATCAACACTTATAGTGTTTATGTACTTACACTCTTCAATATTGATCATAATATGAAACTATGTTTGGCTTAAATATTTCAAAAAATATTTTATACTATAACACTATCTTATATAGTTTCTTCATAAACTCTCATTTTATGAATTAAATAATTTACTCTTATGCAATAATCTTCAACTCCTTCAGAATCTGATATTTTCAAATTCTAAAAATTAATTTTAAGGGTTTGGAGTTTTTGAGTATCTTACCTTAATAGATCCTTGGTATTAATGATCCATGGTATTCCATACCTCATGGATATTATTGCATTTTATAATTCTTGGATAAATGTTTTAGTTTATGTCACTCTAAATATAGAAGGATAGTGCATCAGTGCCACATAACTAAAAATCAATAACCTATAATTAATAAAAAACTTAGAAATTTTAAAAAGACTCTCAAGTAATTGGGACACTAAGATGTTTTCAAGTGTCACAATCCCACTCACCCAATGACTGACAAGATCAAAGTTTAAATATATAGAAGTTCTGAGCAAGTAGAGAAGCAATAGCCATCCACATGTCATAATCCTACAAGATCACTACTATCAAAACATTACAAAAAATTATCTATCTTCTAATCAATTAGAGAATTTATATTCATCCACATGTTGAAATCCCACTCACCCAAAGATTACACAAAAATGAAGTATGGTATGATACTTTTAGATAAGTGGAGCACTGGGATGTTAACAACTATCACCATCCCATTGTATTAAAGAAAAAAAATCCATGGGGAAAGATAGAAAGGAATTAGAAAGCATCGAGAAATCAAAATTTTACCATGCACCCCTAACATGACATGGTGGTTGGGTAATAGAGAGGAAATTCTATTGAAATAAATGGGGAGTCAACAAGTGTTAAATGAAAGGTGACAAAGAACTCAGGTCTAATGAGGGAAAATCCACCTAGTAATAGATATTGAATATGATGTATCTCAAAGCAAATTCAAAATATGAAAATAGACAAAGGCAAAAGGAGCTAAGGCTATTGAAGACATTAATCCACATGATTTGGATAGATAAATATATTTAATTCATAGAACTAGTAAATCCAAAAGGAAATATATGCAATTAACCAAGTTACTTACAATCATATTACCCTTAAACTAATAGTTAAAAGTGCAAAATTGATGTATAGCCTCATTAAACAATATTCACATAGTTATAAAGAACTACAGCTTAAGTGCATAGCAATGGATTTTATTTTAAGGCTGCCACATCCTGACTTTGCATATTCCATTATAGGATCCAATCAATACACAGATAAAAAGTTCAATGGAGTGGATCTCAATCACAACATTAAGTATTAATAATATATATGGGAAGAAGTTAAAGTAGTGGATCCATATCACCCTGAGGAGAAACTCTTATCCTTCACATGAAGATACAAATAAGACAGTGGAAATTGAACTAGTGGACTTACATGATATGGCAGAAAAATTAGAGGTAATGCCCTGCATTGACCTAGTTTATGATTTATTTGTAAATGGCCAAATTTAAGGTAAAATTATCAATTTTTGTTAGAGAAACATAGTTGTGGCTTATGTTAGTGGGTGTGCCTTTGATATATATTATTGACTCCTTTACCCAAAGGAAACATATAACCAATCCCTAGTTGACCAATGAACATTTGAAAATAATGCATCCAATACATCTTAGGAATGGGTGATTGACCCAACCACCTTCAAGGTCAAGAGACTCATCTCTACCATCCCAATTGCCACTTTTAGGATAGGAATAAGGATTTATATATCCATGTTAAATAAAATATATGGTTTCCTAACTATAAAATACATCAATTAAGTTTGGATTACCCTACTGGACAACATCCTGACTTCCACCAAGGTCATTATCATTAGTAAAATCATCAGTGCTAATTTGATCCACCAAGTTAGTATCTTAAACAACTAACTAGATGGTAATTTTTATATGATGTCTTATCTATTGGATGCTATAACTGGAACAGTCCACTCCACTTTTGAAGAACCTTGGGAACCCTCCCTTAAATGTCCCAAAAATGGAATTTGTGATGAATTAAATACTATTTATATCCATATATTTAGGAAAAACATGACTAGGATAATAGAGACCTTTTATCCAATGGTATATTGATCCATTTATGATAAGGATATGCCTAGATTGTCTAACTATATTAGAAGAATGATTGGAAAGATTGGTAGTTATTAGCTTTACCCAGACTACATAATCATCAAAATATAGGGAACTAAGGCCCTTCCCATGCATCTTCATCGATTGGTACTAGATAAGGTGGAATAATAAGAAATTTTAGTTCAATTGGCAGATTTCATATATCTTAATCTAAGGAATGCCAAAAAAGGAGAAATTTACCCAATGCATGTCATCATTTTTCAAATTTAATAAACTAGATCAAAACATTTCCACTTGGTGGGTAGGAATAGAATATCATATGATTTCAAATTGGAACCTTATAAGTGATGGGATCTAAGGAAAAGGGTCATGAACCACCTAGACATAATTAGATCTAGGGTGAAAATTAATTATAGCAATGTGTCATATCCATATGACTAAGTGTTTCTAGATGATTTAAATGATATAAAAGTTCATACCAAGAGGAACAAAGTATATATGTTGATGTTAGTTACAAATAATATTCATCAAAATCTAAATAACACTAAGGAGAATGATCAAATAATTGACAAAAACATTGGGCTTCAAACCACCCTTCAAAACCCCTCTCATAGGCTAGAATTCAAGAATAAGAGGAGGCTATTCCATCTAGACAAGATTTTATGGGAAGTAAATAAGGAATCAACCAACGGCCTCCTCAGCATCTAATCTTGGTGGTCACCATTACATCAAGCACCATAGTTTCCACTCCCCTTCACCTGGCTACCACTACATTAAGTACTGCAAGCATAGTTCAGCCTAGTGGACCATTTTCTATGTTACCTTTTCTTCCACTCACTATAACATAGCAGGTGAGTCTCCCATATTTCCTCCTTCTAGTTTATGGTTTGGATCAATTTTCATCCCCATTCCAAACCATTGCATCATCACCTCAATCAACTTCTCCATCTCATCCACTGATGTTTAGTTCCTTGGGTTCCCCTTCAATACCCACTAATTCTATTACCTCATCACCACCTACTACCCCTTTGATTGCATTTGTTGATACTTCCCCCTTTTCAATGATAATGGCTACTCTTATAATATAGGAATTTGACTCAAGAGAGGATGGTTAGTATTGTGTTAGTTCTAAAATAAAAACAAAATGAAATAAACACACTAATATCATAATGTCTCTAGGCCTAGACACTAGGGAGAAATTAGTTAACAATCACGAATGAAACACAAAACTAAAATGCAAAACAAAACTCTTTTACCTTCCTTAGATGCTCCAAAAAGCTTGTTGTGGTGGCTTGCTCAGCTTGTGCTCATGAAGTCCTTGGCAATGGAAGCTTGATAACCTCCATCTCTCCTTAGTACCTTTGGCTTGTGGCTTGGCTTGGATTGGAATCATTTTGGAATTATAACACTAGTTTTGCTTGAAGCTTTTTGGAATCAATCCTACAATGTAAATTTTCACTAATTAAGCTTAGAAATGATGTTGTGATGCCTCCTATTTATAGAATTTTGGATTTGATCATAATCAACCTCAACCATCCATCTCAAGATTGAGATGTGTGGTTGAGGATTAATTTAAATTTTTAGAATTAAGTTTGTAATTATCCTCATCATGACATTGGAAGAAGGGGAAATTAAGAGGCATGGAGGGCATCATGGAAGTCATTGATGAGGCATGGGAGGCATCCATCTTGATATTTTTGGTATTTAAGGCCAAGGGATGTTTTCCCAAGAAATGAGGTCACTTAATGATGCAGATATTCAATACTCATTTACAAAAATAATTATTTAACAAGTTTCCATGGATTTTTTTATCATACCTTAATTTGGGTTAATTAGCTCTTAAGCATAATTAAGCACTTTGTGCACAATTTACTCAAATTGGTCAGAATGCCTTGTTATTGGTCCTAAATTTGACTGGATTAGAATTGGAAGTCCAAATCAAATGCATTAGATGGTATTCCCATTTATAATTTTTCCAACATAAATACCAAAGGCACATGTCTTATGCAAAATATTTGATAGGGAAGAGCAATCCAGAGCACCCAGGTGCAAATTTGGCATTTTGACTCAGAATGAACTAATCAAAGTTAGATGGCCCATAAATTACATTACCCCATTTAGGGATACCCTAGAAAAAATTGGAACTTTAATATATCATTTTCACATTATTTTTCATGTTTTAGTGTTTTTAGGCCAAATTGTGCATTTTAGATGAAAACTAGTCAAAAGCCTAATTAGAGGTTATCAATGGCTAGTTTTAGGTGTCTATAGTTTGCCCCTATTTTTTAAGACATTACAAGCTATAATCACAATAATTTCTTCTCAAATAATTAAAATATGCTATATGCCTACAACTACAATGATGATAAACTAATTGTATGATGCCCCCTCAAGGGAACGGTTGGCACAAATGGGTCGACAAATGGTCCCTCGATAAGAAGTGAAATAAGAGGACCAAAGAAAAGAAAGATGATAGGGTGAAAACACAATGATATTGAAAAAGTAGTCAAAATCATTGACAATGCAAGTGGGATGGTGTACAATGGTTTACCCAAAGGCAGTTATAAGCATTGTACCTCGATAGTGGTAACGTGGTATGATAACATAATGATTTACCAAAAAGTGATTATAATCATTGAGAAGACAGAGCTACCCTAGTTAGGAAAGATAAAAAATATAATAACATGCCCTTGTATAGGCAAAAAAATTAAAGTGGTGACAACACAATGATTTACCTAAAGGTGGTTATAATCATTAAAAAATACATGTGGGATGGTGTGAAACGATTTGCCTATAAGCAGTTATAATCATTGGACCCTAATTATGGGAAACATGATAAAATTGGTTGAGGATGATGATAAATTAATGTAAAGGGTATTGATGAATTGGAACAACCTACTATGATCCAGGTGGATCCATGTACCATTTTATTTTTCAAAGTCTTTGAATTTAGTTAAAATCATTTTCACATTGTAGTATTCATCGAGAGCTTTCTAACACTTTTCACGATTCAAAAAATAGATTCTGAATGCTCAAGATATAGCTAGTTGAAGAAATCATGCGAGAGGGATGTCAAAAGTGACGTGGCATAGTTGAGAAATGCTAAGTGGACCAATCTCCATTTGACACATGGCAAATAATTAGGGGGCAAAAAAAATTGTTAGGTGTTTTATTTGATGCACATGATATTTGACATTTTCAAATCAAAATAGGTGCCAAACCTCCATGCCATAAACACTAAGTGCATCCCTCATTCCTAAGCATTTGGATAGGCTAGGTATTAGCCAAAGTTGGCTCCCAAATCCTTATTATTTGAAAACTTCAACAAACTTGCTATTTTAAGAATTAAAACAACCTTTCCTAGCAAATGTGGGACTAATTCCTTGGTCAAAGTGCATTCATGGAGGAATGATGCCCTTGCCCACTTCCCTAGGCACCTATAATGGAGGAAGAGTGTTTGGAACTTGAGACCTGGCACCTAAAAGGCTAAGGTCTTGAACACTTCAGCCACGGTGGTTGAAGTTTTATAAAAGGGAGTAATTTTTACTTGTATTGACATGGAAATCTGACTGTGTAAAGAGAATTAAGAGGATTAGAGCCTTATTTTTTCTTTGTATGGCCTTGGGCTTTTGTTTTCAGGTCTAAGAGAAATATTTTTAGGCAAATAGAGATCAAAGAAGGTGAATTGAAAACTTGTAAAGGTTTTGGAAGCCATTTGTTACACAAAATTAATGAGAATGGTCCTCGCTTTGAATGGACCCAGAGACGTAAGCTATTGAAGCCAAACTCCGTTATCAATTTGATGGTGATATCTTTGATTTTCTCTGATTATTATTGCATTCTGATCTTCATTTTAATTCTAATTTTAATTTCTTTATGCAAAATTAAACACAAGAAAGTGAGAATTTGAAGGATCTCTTAAACATGAACAAGTGATTTTCAAATGTACTACACTTGTATTTTCAGTTTATAGATCAAATTTTTGGTATCAGAGTGGTTATTATTTAATAGTGATTGCTAGTGTATGTTAACAAGGTCTAAATCCCAAAAGGGTGAAGGAAAACTTGTTGAGTATAATCCAGAGTTTGGTTTAAGGCGTGCTTTAAGGATGGCCAAAGAAGAGATGGAATCTGGGCAAGCTTTCCACCAAGCTTTCATGGACATGAGAAGCATGGTTGAGGAACTATACCGTGACAAATAAAGGAAATCTAAGAATGAAAAAGAAGGTGATTCACGAGAATCAAAAGGTAAAGAAACCAAAAAACCTTCCCCATTAGATGACGGTAAAAAAACTATGGAATCTCTCCCTTCACTAAAATTGGATATTAAGTTTGAATTACCAATGTTTAATGGTGAAGTTAATGTCAAAAAGTTGGATAATTGGGTCAAGCAGATTGAAGTTTATTACATGTTCCAAAATATTACAGGGGATGAGTCAAAAATTCACTTGGCTACTCTTCGTATGGGAGGTACAGTTATCATCTGGTGGGAGAGTAAGTTGAAGGAAGCTGAGCTTCAAAAAGGTAACTCGATTTCTACGTGGAATGAATTTATTGAAGAACTCAAAAATCAATTCTATCCTCTAGGCTATATGCAATAAGCCATGATGGATTGGCAATTTTTTAGACAAGGAAAATGCCAAAGTGTTCAAGATTATACACAAGATTTTAGAAAAAAATACTTACTTTTGAATGTTCCTCTATACACACAAGAAACACTACTAAAATATATAGGTGGGTTGCATAGTTACTTAAGACATATGATTCTTATGTTCAATCCCACTAATTTAGATGCAGTATGTGTTCAAGCCACTCATTTAGAGGCTAGAGGAAAACAATCAAAAGAATCTTTTCCTAAAAGTAAGCAATCTAATCTTAAGCAATCCAAAGGGGAAAGTTTAGTAGGAAAGGGTAAATAGAAATCCACTTTTACTGTTAAAAAAGAAGGAAAACCAATTTGTAATCATTGCAAGAAAAATCATGATGAGTCTAAATGTTGGAAACTACATCCTGAATTAAGGCCTAAGAGGTTTCAAAAGAAAGAAAAGAAAGCTAATGTTATGGTTTAGGACTTAGGATCAGATTTAGGTGATGAAACTAAGATCATAGCTATGGGTTTACATAATGATTTTTCTCTTTTAGTTTCTAGCACTAAGTCATATAATGATGCATCTTCTTCTAGACAAAATTTTATGCATGTTGATAAGAAAAGAAATGAATTGTTCCACATTAGAGTTATTTTAAAGCATACTAAGATTAACACTCTATTTGATATTGGTTCACAAGAAAATTTAATTTTTGAAGAGGTTGTTAAAAAGCTAGGCTTACAAACCAATCCCCATCCAAAGCCTTATCCACTAGGTTGGGTGTGTGACAATGTGAAGCTACAAGTCTCACAAACTTGTAGGCTAAGGTTTGCCATCACATCCAAGTTCATAGATGAGGTTGAGTTGGATTTTGTTCCATTGGACATATGTGGGATTGTTTTGGGAAGCCCATATCTTTATGATAGAAAATCAATCTTCTATAGAGAGCAGAATAAGTACTTGCTTGTTAAGGATGGCATTGAATATATAGTTAGAGCACATCACATTAGAACAAGTCTTTTCTTGGTTACAGTAGGGCAAATGAAAAGACTAGTTAATTCAAGCAAGACTTTTTGTCTCATGTTTATTAAGTCTAAGGAAAAAGAATATTCTCAAGCTTTAGAAAAGTGTGATCCTAGACATGAGAATGAATTGGTTGAAATCATTTCTACTTACGATGATGTATTTCAGGATCCTAAGGGCTTACCTCCTAAAAGGGGAAATCAACATGAAATTAAGCTATTACATGATTCTCCTCTCCCTAACATTGGAATGTACAGGTTATTAGTGGTGGAAAATGAAAAAATCAAAAAATAGGTAATGGATCTAATGGATAGAGGTGTTATTCATCCAAGTTCATCTCTTGTTGGTTTGCCAATTATTTTGGTGCCAAAGAAAGATGGCACTTGGTGAATGTGTGTTGATTTTTGTGCTTTAAACAAAATTAATATTAAGAATCGTTACCCTCTTCCTCGTATAGATGATTTGTTGGATCAATTAAAACATGCTATTTATTTCACTAAGCTGGATTTGAGAAGTGGATATCATCAAGTAAGAATTAATGAAGGTGATGTATGGAAAACTACCTTTAAGACAAAACAGGGATTGTTTGAATGGCTTGTTATGCCTTTCGGGTTGTGTAATGCCCTGGCTACATTCATGAGATTGATGAATGATGTTTTTAGACAGTTCCTTGATGATTTTGTTATAGTTTACTTAGATGATATATTGATTTTTAGCAAGTCATGTGAAGAGCATGTGATCCACATTAAGAAAGTCATGGATGCATTATGAAGGGAAAAACTCTATCTTAAAATGTCAAAATGTGAATTTGGCAAGACCTCTTTGATATACTTGGGTTACATTGTAGGACATGGTAAATTGAAAATTGATCCTGCAAAAGTGGAAGTCATTTTTAATTGGCCTACACCCATTAACACAACTAAGGTTAGAAGTTTTCTTGGTACAATACAGTTTTGGTGAAAGTTTATTGCTCAATTTTCATATATTGCATCACCTTTGCATTATTTGACAAGTGTGAAATAAGTCTTTTAGTGGGGAGGCAAGCATCGAAAAGCCTTTAACACTTTGAAAGAAAAGATAAGTACTGCTCTAGTCTTGGCACTTCCTGATATACAACAACCATTCGAGATCGAGACAGATGCAAGTGAGTGTGCTATGGGAGCTATTTTAGTTCAAGGTAAGAAACTAGTTTGTTATCATTCTAAAACCTTTACAAGTGCAGTAAGAAAATATCCAACTTATGATAAGGAATTGTATGCATTGGTTCAAAGTGTTAAAAAAATGGAAACATTACTTAATGGGAAAAGAGACAATAATACATACAGATCATCATCCCTTATAATATCTCCAATCACAAACTAAGCTACAATAGTCTAGACATTTTCATTGGATGGCTTTTTTACAACAATTTCATCTTGTGATCAAGTATAAAATAGGTATTCAGAATAAGGTTGCAGATATGCTATCTAGGCCTCCTATGGTTGTTGCATTTATTCTTTTACAACATGGTTCTTTGTCTCATGAAATTTATAAAGAACAATATGATAATGATCATGATTTTTAGGATGTTTATAAAGACTTGATGAGTAGTAGACAAGTAGAAGAATTAGACTATCATGTACACAATGATATTTTGTATCATTTGGGAAAACTATGTATTCCTCAAAATGAGAGGGTGCACATGATTAGAGAAGCACATACTTCTCTTATTTTTGGTCATTTTGGAGTTGCTAAAATGGTTGTACATTTGAAGATGTATTTTTATTGGCCTTGTATGTAGGAAAATGTTGTTAAATATATAAGGGGATCTACTCTTTATGCCACAAGTAAACCTAGTAATAGGAAATTGGGACTTTACACTCCTCTACCTATTCCTACTCGCCCGTGGGAAAGTATCTCTATGGATTTTTTGGGGGGATTGCCTATGACACAAAAAAAACATGACTATTTATATGTAGTTGTGGATAGATTCAGCAAAATGTGTGTTTTGATTCCTTGCTGGTGAAGGCACTGCATATTTGTTCTTTAAACATGTATGGGTTCATTTTGGTTTGCCTACTTAAATTATTTTTGATCGGGATTCTTAATTTATTGGGGAGTTTTGGTCAAATTTGTGGGGACTAATGGACACTAAATTAAAAAAGAGCACTGCATTTCATCTACAAACTGATGGACAAATAGAGGTTCTAAACCGCACTGTGGTACATTTGCTTAGGGGTTATAGCAATAAAAATCCAAAGTTATGGGATGAACAATTGTGTTACATACAATATGCATATAACTGAGCACTTCATTCATCTACTATGAAATCTCCATTTGAAGTTTGTTATAGATACTTGCCTAAATCTCCTCTAGATGTTTGTTATGGATAGGATACAACTGTTGGTGAACCAAAAGAAGCCATTCGAGCCAAGAAGTTCATTGAACAAATATAGCTCATTCATCAAACTATTCATACTCAATTGGATAAAATTCAAGCCAAGTACAAAGCCAGGCATGACAAACATCGTATTGATCACCAATTTGTTGTAGGTGATATGGTATGGCTTCACATTAGTAAGGAAAGACTGACAGGTGAAGGTAAAAAGTTGAAACCAATCCGGTATGGTTCTTTTCGGATAACCAAAAAAATTGGCACAAATGCTTTCTGATTAGATTTACCATCTTACATGCATATTTATTTAGTTATAAATGTGGAAAATTTGAAATTGTATGAGCCTCAAATTATCATTGATCATGATGAAAGTGTATCCATTCCTTTCGTTGATGATTTTTCTCCTGAATATCTAACAAAATTGTAGGAAGATACTATACCTGATAGGAATATGCAGACTTCATGAAGAGGTAATGTTGAATATCTTCATGTTGGTCTCAAAGGGATGCACCCAAGCAAGGCCATATGGATGGAAGTCGGAAAGGTGAGGGAAAAATACCCTCACCTCATTACCAATTAATTTCAACTTTTGGAGGTCCAAAAGTTCCCAGTGGGGAGGAATGATCTAGGTGGATTCATGTACCATTCTATTTTTCAAAGTCTTCAAATTCAATTCAAATCATTTGTACATTGTAGTATTCATCAAGAGATTTCTAGCACTTTTCACGGTTTGAAAAATGGAGTTCAAATGCTCAAGATATAGCCAGTTGAAGAAATCATGCGACAGGGATGTCAAAAGTGACGTGGCACAGTTGAGAAATGCCAAGTGGACCAATCTCCATTTGACACATGGAAAATAATTAGGGGGCAAAAAAAAAATTTTTGTTAGGTGTTTTATTTGATGCACATGATATTTAACATTTTCAAATCAAAATAGGTGCCAAACCTCCACGCCACAAACACTAAGCGCATCCCTCATTTCTAGGCATTTGAATAGGCTAGGTGGCAGCCAAAGTTGGTGCCCAAATCCTTGTTATTTGAAAACTTCAACAAAATTTCTATTTTAAGCATTAAAACAACTTTTCCCAGCAAATGTGGGACTAATTCCTTGGTCAAAGTGTGCTCATGGAGAAAGGACGCCCTTGCCCACTTCCCTAGGCACCTAGAATGGAGGAAGAGAGTTTGGAACTTGAGACCTAGTGCCTAAAAGGCTAAGGTCTTGACCACTTCAGCCACGGTGGTTGAAGTTTTATAAAAGGGAGTAATTTTTACTTGTATTGACATGGAAATCTGACTGTGTAAAGAGAATTAAGAGGATTAGAGCCTTGTTTTTTCTTTGTACGGCCTTGGGCTTTTATTTTCAGGTCTAATAGAAATATTTGTAGGCAAATAGAGATTAGAGAAGGTGAATTGAAGACATGTAAAGGTTTTCGAATCCATGTGTTACACAAAATTAATTAGAATGGTCCTCACTTTGAATGGACCCAGAGACGTAGGCTATTAGAGCTGAACTCCGTTATCAATTTGCTAGTGATATATTTGATTTTCTCTAATTATTATTGTATTCTAATCTTCATTTTAATTCTGATTTTAATTTCTTTATGCAAAATTAAACACAAGAAAGTGATAATTTGAAGGATCTCTTAAACATGAACAAGTGATTTTCAAATGTACTACACTTGTATTTTTAGTTTACAGATCATACTAGTAGGGATATGCTCATCTAAACTAATAGAGGTTGAAATTCTTTCATGGTTAATTACTCTATTTGGGATATGATTGGGAGTGGAATCAAGATGTCAGTGTTGAAGAGATGCCACCATTGATGAATAGACTTTTTGAAGCTGAGGTTTTTTATAACACATGTCAATAGGCATCATAATATAACATCATGAGGACTTAGCCAAAATATGCATGAGGACTAACTTCTATAACCTAATACTCAATAAAAAACAATGCACCAATGGTTGAAACCATGATGACAATGTAAACATATGAATATGGATGGATTAAAGTGTAAGTGTGGGAAAGGAATCACCCATTGAACACATATAAATGGAATCAAGGTAACAGTGCCAAAAGTAAAAAAACAAGTAAACAAACAAACAAAATAAGTAGAAATAAACAAACAAATAATGCAATTGAAACCCTACAAACATTGCTCCTAGAAAATAGGTGACAAATTAACAAACAAATAAAATGTGGGAATAGAAGAAAAGTAAGGGGTGGTCAAGATGTCTCCATATGCACTAGGTAAGTGGATGATATCTACATAGTTCCATGGATGTAATATCCAATTAAAACTTTAGGCCAAATGTAGTTCTCCCAGGGAATGGGAAGAAAGTGATAACTAAGGAAAATAAATAGAATGGATGTGATAAAATAATAGAAATGGTATTGAAAAATGGCAAGTGCATGAGATAAAAAGGCTAAGAAGGATGGGGAAACTAAATGATAATTGATTTTCTTGTAGTTTAGTAAGGGTTCCCAAAATCCTTAAGCAAAAAAGTGGTCAATGTTTTTGTTGTTTTCTAATGATTTTTCAAATGTTTCTAGAAGTGTTTGAAGTATCTCAACTCAATTGATAATGATGAGACACTAAATGGTTCAAGCTCACAAAATGGTGAGAGAATTCAAACTAAGTTTGCTTGAAAAATGGTGAGAGTGTGACTTACATTGCTCCTAAAATGGTGAGAGCATTCAAACTATGTTTGCTTGAAAAATGGTGAGAGTGTGACTTACATTGCTCCTAAAATGGTGAGAGCATTCAAACTGAGGTTGATCACAAAATGGCAAGAGTGTGACTTAGGTTACTCAAAAAATGGCAATAGCATAGCTTAGGTTGCTCAAAAAATGGTGAGAGTGTGGCTTAGGTTTCTCATGAAATGGAAAGAGCATGATGGAGAAGGGTGACTGAGCTGAACTCAACAAGTATTGAGCACTACCTACATAGTCCTAGACTAGTACCTCAAGTCACTATAGTTACACCCTTATAATAGAGGAATTTAACTAGTGTAGTAGTTAATTCAAACAAAAATAGGCATAGTTAGTATAAAAGCACAATGTGGTATAGGAAGTGGCAAGTTGGTACGTCAAGGCTTAGTGTTGCCCCTAGTTTTCCCATAGGTAGTTATAACTAGGACACAACAACATAGATCAAAGGTACTAATTTTCCCAAAGGCATTTATAATTAGCAGTAAGACCTGTGGTAAGAAAGAATAAAAAACAAAGGATGCAACTACCAAAAATTCCATCATACTATCCCAAAATATGATATATATCTAAAGTTCTTGAACAAACTAATGAACTAATCAAATACCTTGATGTTAAAACTATGTAATGAATGATAAAAACTACGGTCAAATGGGCTAGGATTTTAGAACACACTAGGTCAATAGGTCCAAAGTGGAAAATGGATATGGCAAGGAGGAAAGATAATAATGGTATCTGTACAAAGAATCATAGTGAAAAAAATGCATAACTAAAATGGTCTTTACAGATAATACACCTTAGCATTCAAGTATAGTACTGCTTGAGATGAATAATATTCATTGGCTCTAAAAGTTCATCACCATCTAGTGTCGCAAGCTTGTATGCTCCTGATCCATAATCTACAATGATGATGAAAGGCCCTATCCAATTTGATTTGAATTTCCCTTTATGTTTCTTCTTAGTTGTGGTATTCTTTTGGTTTTCTTTTAAGAACAAGATCACCAAGTTCAAATGTTTGATACTTCACATGTTAGTTATAGTGGCCTTTGAGTCAATTATGGTATGCTTGAATATTTTTGAGTATGATTATGCATTTTTCATCAAGTAGATCCAACTCTTGTAGGTGAGCTACTCAATAGTCATGATCATCTAGGATATGCTTCAAAGAGATGCATAGTGAAGGCAATTCAACCTCAATGGGAAGGATGGCTACAGTACCATAAACAAGTGAGTATGGAGTGGCTCTTGTGGGGGTATGATGGTTGCTATAGTATGCCTAAAGGCTATGGAATATCTAGAGGTACCAATCATGATCAGCATCATTGATAATATTTTTGAGAATGTTGACAATGGTTGTGTTGGATGCCTCAACCTGGCCATTACCTTAAGGGTAATATGTTGTAGAAAAGTGTTGTGTGATGTTGTATTTATTACATAACTAGTCTACATCTTTGTTCTTAAATTATCCTCCATTACCAGATATAATGTCAGAGGGGATACTCTATTGGAAGATGAGATGGTTGAATATGAATTTAGAAATTTACTTTTCAGTCACGTAAGTGAGGGGTATAGTTTCAACTCACTTAGTGAAATATTTGATGGCAGTAAGGATATGTTTATGGCCATGAGATGAAGTGGGGTTAATCTTCACAATGAGTTTAAGTGCTCATGTATAAAATGGCCATGGTCTCAACATCAATTTCAGATTTTTTGCTAGGGCATGAATAAAATTAGTATGCTATTGACATTTGTCACATTTCTTTATATATGCAGTGGCATCTGCATCCATCATGGACCAATAATAACTAGTATGAAAGAGAGTTTTAGATAGGATTACCCCACTATAATGGGATCCATATAATCCTTCATGAACTTCTCTTAATTCTAATGTAGACTCTATTGAATTTAAAGAATGAAGCAGAGTTCCATCAAAACTATGATGGTAAAGAGTGGATCCAAGTAAATTATAATGAGTGGAATGATGAATGAAGGCTTTAGTTTGTTTTTGAGATAGGTTAGGTGGTATAAATTGGTCATGAAGGTAGTTGTAAAGGTTTGAGTACTAGATAGAATTAGGACCAACAATATCACAAATCATGGTAATAATTGAAGGTTCATGCGCTGGTGTTGACAAACTTTTGATAAGGAAATGATACTCTCTAACTTTATCTATTTGTCAAATTAATGAGCCAATAGTAGCCATATCATTTGAAGTTCTATTACTATCCCTTGGTATGTGCTCAAACTAAATGTTGGCAATTTACTTTTTGAGAGTGTCAACCATGGCTTTATATTGAACTAGCTTGTCATTATTGGTCTAAAAATGATCTGTGACGTAATTGATGATTAACTAAGAATCACCATAAAATTGAAGATGAGATATATTCCATTGTACTACTTGTCAAAGTCCTACAACAAGTGTTTCATACTCAGCCATGTTATTTATACAAGGAAAGTTGATTCTAAATGATTTAGGGATTAGATCCCCCTTTGGTATAATAAATAATAGGCCTACCCCTGATCCATATGCAGTGAATGAACCATCAAAATATAGCTTCTAGGGATACTCCTTAAGGTTTGTATCAATAACGGTCATGGTGGATTCATTAGGAAATGGAAACATGAGTGGTTGTGTGTCTATAAGAGGTGCTTTAACAAGTTGATCTGCAAGAACTTGTCCTTTGATTGCTTTCTGATTGACATACTCTATGGAAAACTCATTAAGAAGAATTATCCATTTATCCATTCTACCTTGAAAATCTATTTTATATATTAGATATTTGAGTGGATCTACTTTTGAAATGACCATGGTTTTACTATTCAACATGTAATGACGTAGTTTTTGAGCTACAAAAACCATGGCTAGACAAGCTTTTTCAATAGGTGCATAGTTATGTTCATATGTAACTAAGGTATGGATTAGGTAGTAAATAACATGCTCCTTTCCATTTTCATCATGTTGAGCCAAGAGTGCCCCTAGTGCATGATCATTAACTAATAGGTATAACAAGAATGGCTTTCCTAACACAAGAGGCAATAAAATAGGTAGATTAATAAGATAATATTTGAGTTGTTGAAAAGCTATTTGGCAGTGATCATCCTAATGAAATGCAACTCCTTTCTTCAAAATTTGCATAAATGGATGGCACTTGTCTACTAATTAAGAGATGAAGCATCGAATGGACTAGATCTTACCCTGTAAACTATAGAGTTGCTTCAAATTGGTTGGTGGCAGCATCTTGGTTATAACATGGAATTTAGTTTGATAGACTTTAATACCTCTATGAGACATGATGAAGCCAAGTAATTTGCCTACATTTACACTAAACACACATTTATTTATATTTAGTCTGACTTTGTACTCCTTTAATCTTTCAAATATTTTGTGTAGCACTATTAGATGGTCGACCCTGGTTTTGGATTTTCTTAATATGTCATCGACATAGTATTTAATAATATCATGCATCATATCATGGAATATGGTTGTCATGGACCTTGATATGTAGCTATAGCATAATTAAGGCCAAATGGCATAACCTGATAACAAAATTTTCCCCATGGAGTGGTGAACACTATTTTATGCTGATCTTTTGGCACTATTGTGATCTAATTATATTATAAAAAGCCATCCATGAGTGAAATAATTTCATAACATGTCATGGGTTCAATGATTATATTGATATTAGGAAATGGAATATAATCTTTAGGACAAGATTTGTTAATGTCTCAAAAGTTAGTACAAATTTTGATTCCTTCAAGATTTTTGTTAACAGTTACTACATTAGAGATCCATTTTGAGTAGTCAATGGATCAAATACATCCTACTTCTAAGAGTTTTTCCAACTCTTTCTTTACCAATACAGTAATGTAAGGACACATATTATGTAGATTTTGTTTTACCAGTTTGGCATTAGGATTAACCACAAGGTGATGTAGAACCAAGATGGGGTCTAATCTTGGTATGTTAGAATAGGCGTATGCAAATATATCCACAAACTCTCTCAACATAGCTGTAAAAATGTTACATTCCACCTCAATGAGGGATGCACCTAATTTTATCCATTTTAAGTCTGATAGAGTTTTGATGTTTACAGATGTTGTATCTTCAACTAGGAGGGTCGAACCATCTTCTAGGATAGTAGGCAACAACTTGAACTATGGGACTATGTTAGGGTCCTCTGTTAGGACTTGCTCTTCAAATTATCCTAGGCATGATGAATCTGAGTCTCCTAATGGGAGATTTGGCCATGTAACAAAAACAATTGGAAATTCTTAGAGAACTTGATCAAATACTTGTTGTTTCTCAAAATTAAACTCAGATCCATAGGGAAGTTCATCGTTGGTGGTCTCTTGATCTAAATTTGAAGAAGAATGAACACCCCCATCTAATGGTGCCTGAAATAGGTTTTCACCACTAGAATAGCCTTTATCTTTACTTTTTCCTTGGTCAAAAATACCTCAAAGAGGTTTTCTCTTTGGGACCTCAATGTTTTACTTATTTGTTTTTGGCTAAGGGTGTTCACTTGCTCTCCAAAATAGGATACAGGATCTAATGTAATTGAGAATCCTAATTTGTGATCTCCTAATGGAATGTTGTCTCTAAGGCCTAAGAAATAATAAAATGCCTCATCATTCTAGAACTCATCAATCAGTAGACTGGATTCTTACTAGTCACAATCTATTAGTTGGGGATAATATATGGTAATAGATTATAATGAACAGCTTGGGTAAGGGTACAAATGGCATTGTTATCAAATAGGCTAGTTTCAGCTAGGTTATCAAAGGTAAGGCTATGATCAAACTCTATTTCATTGTAAGCATCATCATCACTAGTCCTTGGTGATGGATTTTTAATAAGATATGGGGGGTCACCCCTAGGAGGTTTAAATCCAAGTCCATAAGGTCTTTCATACTTAGTCATGGAAATTGGCTCAATGGTTCCTTATTGATTCAGTCTAAGGCATCTTCCTTCATAATTGTGATGCTCCATGATCTTATTGGGAGTAAAATACTTTGCATTTTTATAACAATCAGCTTGGTCATCATTTTATAACCATGATTCATTCCCTTCAAGAGGGTCAGGTCCTAGGCTAGATGCTGGTACAAATGTGACAGGTACCTTATCTTTATTCTTTTATTACCAATGCATATGTGGGATTACGTTAGGTCACCTAAAGGTTTTTGAATTTTGAGGAATATTAGCAATGTTAAATGTGTTATGGGTCACATATTCTCTTGGTTCATTATCTAAAATGGTGAAATGATTAGAAGCTTTAGGAGGCAACATGTGGGAAAGGGAGTCCAATTTATTAGGATCTATGTAATTATCTATTAAAGGATCAATAAGTATAGATTTTCCTTTATCCTAATTGGAATTGGATTCATACCGTACTAATAATTATAGATTTAAAACTTAACCTTAAGATTCTTGTAGTGCTCATATGGCTGTAAATCTCCTAAAATATTCACTTCCATCCCTAAGTGGGAAAACTTGATACATTGGTGTAGTGGTGATGGGACTACATGGATCTCATGTAACTAAGGCCTACCTAAAATCATGTTGTATGATAACTCAAGATCCAACACATGGCAAAGTGTATCATGGGTTAAAGGATCAATGATAAATAGTAAATTAATGGTGCCCTATGACTCTCTTTCCTAAATATCATAAGCTTTAATAGTTATTGTTTCTAGCTATAGATCTATCATTGTGTACCCAAAAAGTTTGATGAGCTTGAGAGACACTATGTTGAGGCCAGATCCATTGTCTATAAGGGCACAAAAAATCTAAAATAGAAATTTGTGTTGGTTTCTTCTGTAATTGTTCCACAATATCAAACTTCTTGTCTTGGTCAATAGTGAATGGTTTATTCTGAGGCTAAATAGTTGGTTGGATGACAAGTAAAGTGGTATATAGTTGTGGGCCTAGGATAGTAATCTTTGAGCTCTGAGTTGTGACTATACAATCAGTATTAAATATTGGACCATTATTGCTAACTAATGTTGGAAGTGTTGTGGGTCCAGATAGGACAAGTCTTGGTTATCGGTACACTCACATGTGGCAACATGGTAAGAATGAGTTATCATTGTAAGATTCAAAAGGGAAAGTTCTAGTTTACCAGTTTGCTTGTATACACTCCCAAGTCAAAGAAAGATTGTCCATGTGATTTGGCTGAATATTGTTGTTTAGTAATGGTCTATGTTGATTAGTACTTGGTCAAAGATTAATGGAGATGGTATTAATGCTACCCCCTAAAATATGACCTACAACCCTATTATAGTCATGTGAAATTGCATGGTAGTTTTGTTGGTTATTACCATTCTGATCTTGGTTTTGTCTATTATTTTGTCATTGAGGCATAACATTAGTTATTATTTGATTATCTAATCCTATAGGTTTTACACTTGAGGAAGCAGTTGGTTGAGACTGGGGTGCAGAAACTCCTATTCCTTGGTATGATGATTTACTAATGGGATTAACTATAGACACACATTGTTGGCTAGTTATTTGTGCATTAGTATCACTTTGATCAAGATTAGATGTTATTTTCATATTGTCTACTACATTTGGCTTGGTATTTAGTGTAGAGGCTGAAGACACTTCTTCAATAATGGGCATATGCATTAGGTTATCTATTGAAGTAGTTTGTACAAATGGTCAAAATTTAGATTCTCCTGTCTATTTAATTACAACAACACTCCTATTGAAGGTACTAGGTCAATGAGGGGCTTACTCACCACGTTCATTTGATTAAAATTAGGTACTAAATTCACGTAGGTTTGGTATGATGTTTGCATTTGGTTAAAGTGATCTTCCATGATGTTTTTGCCTTGATTGGATATATTGGGGTCTTGGTACATTGTTTAGACTAAAGCCATAGGATTTCTAGAAGAATCCTGTTAATCATAAATGATATTGTGGGGAACTCTTACTAGACTTGGTAAATTTTTATGGGGGAATTCTAGTAGAAACATGGCCCCTACATCTATGGATCTAACCAAAATCTCATCTTTTTACTCTAACAAATGTCACTCAAATAAAAATGGATCATACGTGGAAGCTATATTAGTAGAATATGACTGTTGAAGTACTAGCTCATCCACTACAAGTATTGTAGCTAAGTATTTCATGGTTTTTTTGTTGGTCCTATTCTATGTAAGCTGATGTCTTAACTAGATATTTAGCTAATGGATCTTGGCTTTGTGCCCCTGATTGATATTATAAGAGGGATAAGAATCCATCTCATAAGCAATGTTATCTACATAGGGGTCTTGCACCATTTCTTCCTATACAACTACATTACTAATCCCTGGATTGTACATGAGTCCACTATGAGTTTAGGAATACATGTTGGGATCCATAGTCAATGCTTAGCGATAAAAGGTCAAAGAGTTCTACAAACTCTAAAAAGGATAGAATCTAAAAAAAATGATGCCTTAAACTTGGTCTAGATTTTGTCAAAAAGGATCAAAAGGTTTATGCAAAGATTTGTGAGGAAATAAGCTAGCATAAAGTATCTAACATTTCAATGTTCACATAAAGATAATCAAGTAAATGGACCAAAAAATTAAAATGCCAAAATCTAAGGTCAAAGTGTTTCAAATTAGTCTAATCTAAGAATTTAAAAGTTTCTAGGTCTTTTGGCCAAATGCAACATCAAAAGCTAGGCTCAAACAAGGCATGTGCTAGGACTCTTGGCCAAATGGCATCAAAATCTAGACTTTGAAAATAGATGAAATTTTTAATCTAATGGATTTGAAACACTTCTAACAAATACTAGGCATTTGATTTTTGGACATGAACTTGGTTAACTTGGTATAACGTATGAAACAAAATGCACTTTTAGCAATAATTTATTTTCTCATAAATAATGGTATAAAACTTGGTTCCTTTGACAAACAATCTAGATAAAGGTGAATAGTATAATTGTGCTTTAGACAAAGGATCAAAAATACACTTGGATCAGTCTAAATATGTAGAAATAGATTTGAAATTATATGCAAAAGGGGCTATGAAACAAAGTTTGAAATTTTTTGTGCAGCATAATGATGATATACTACCCAAAAGGTATGATAAAAAAGTTTGTTTCAAAGACTCTCTAAGGCAAAGACATTTTTCCAAAATTTTGACAACATAACACTACCTTTCTTAACTCAAAATGTTGTGATGTATAGACTTAAAGTGCAGGTGTTTAGCACAAAATGGCTTAAGTCTATCAAGGGAGGACAATTATTATGAGTCTTAAACATCCTTCAACCCAAATTAGAAATTAAACCTAAGTTCCCTCAAGTTTAGTGCAAATGGTGAACCCACTTAACACATCAACCCTATGAACTTGTAAAGGTGTCATTCTAAATTTAGATTACAAGTGAAGGACTTAAACAACTTTGGTCAAGGTTTAGATGCAATTGGGTAACATAACTATGCCAAAGTGGATGATATGACTCTCAAGATTTTGATGAACTTTAAACAAGGCAAATTGATGATCTCACATGGGCATCATAATGCCTCTTTGTTCAAATAAAAATGAGGACCATGTGTTTGGTTTGGGATTGTTTATTTACATCAATTTTTGATTCTAAACAAGACTTTAATCTAAGACAAGACCAACTAATTAATCTCCCTTAAATCGTAAACTAATAAGGTTTCTTGGTACTGTTGGAATCCATCAATATACATCATTTGAGAGGATTTTAAGTGTTCATCCAAAAGTAAATGCACATTGTATAGTAAGGTTTTTACACCCCCCCTTCTCTCAAATGACAATACTATGACATGGACCTTGAGGTGTACCTTTCACCAATAATACTTCCACAATAAGTGGGGATTTGTCTAAGATCTAACAATTTTTTGAATGATCTAGCGGAATCAATTACACAATGACTTTCATGCCAAACAATGCAAAATCAAGGCATGTATTTTGTTTCTATATCACTTGTCTTGTTACAAAAAGGTCTAGTCCTTTTTGCAAACACTACATCATGTTGTTCACTTAGTGTAGTGTGATGTCCAAAGTGGCACTATATCCCATGTGCAACTCTAAAAGATTCAAATGAAGTCAATGTCAGGAGATGAAACCTTGGGTCAAACATTCCCTAAAGAACTTGAAGGAGGTGATGAAGTCCCCCTCACAAGCCAAGATGCATAAATAAATAAATCTTGAAAGTAGAAAGACTTTAGGTTCATTTTTAAGATCACCCAAACTTTGACGAGATTTTAGGGAGTGCTTTAGATGACTTTCTTTCTAAGCCTTGGACTAGGCTACTTGTAATAAGAATGGAACTTTTGATTCTAAGGGTTCCCTATAGGAGACAAATGGAAGAGCATACACATAACATACCTCTTTTTCCAAACAATATTTAATTAAACAACTATTGAAAACAAGAATTGACAAGCGTGTTCAATTTTCAAACCCAAATGAAATGTTTGGTGGTGTTCATTTGATCCCTTGGTCTTAGTTGTAAACTTTGAAAACATTCACCAAAAACACCTAAAATTATTTGTTAAACACCAAAACAAAATTCCTAATCAAATTTTAAGCATGCAAAAGTGATTTAAACATGTTTTGAATAAATACCTTGCTTGGTCCTATAGCAAAATTGTTACCATGTCATTTAGCTTTGAATCTCTTTTGAGTTTGAAACAACAAAATTTGAAAAATAAGGTCTCAGGTCTATGTTTTTGGAAAAAAATAGTGACTAACATTGGTCAATATCACCAACATCAGTTATGGCCAATTCAGATCTAACTAATGTTGGTCCTACTAACTGACATCGATTGTGCCAGGTAATTGATGTCAGTATTTTTACCGACATCAGTTACTATATAAAAATTGTGGAAACAAAAAATGAAAAACAAAGTTAGAAAATCAATTTGAAAGAGTTTTAAGATCTCAAATAAGTATTTTAAAGTTTCAAAAGGATCTCCTTCATGTGTAGGATGCATCTAGTCCCACCAGGTGTGCCATTATGTGATCTAGGAATTTGACTCAAAAGAGGATGGTTAGTATTGTGTTAGTTCCAAAATGAAAACAAAATGAAATAAATGCACTAATAGCATAACATCTCTAGGCCTAGACACTAAGGAGAGCTTAGTTAACAATCATGAATGAAACACACAACTAAAATTCAAAATAAAACTCTTTTACGTTCTTTGGATGATCCAAAATGCTTGTTGTGGTGGCTTGCTCAGCTTGTGCTCATGAAGCCCTTAGCAATGGAAGCTTGACAACCTCCATCTCTCATTGATACCTTTGGCTTGTGGCTTGACCTTTCTTGGAATCAATTTGAATTATAACACTAGTTTTTTGAATCTTTTTGGAACCAATCCTACATTATAACTTTGCACTAATTAAGTTTAGAAATGATGTTGTGAGACCTCCTATTTATAGATTTTTTGATTTGATCATAATCAACCTCAATCGTCCATCTCAAGATTGAGATGTGTGGTTGAGGATTAATTAATTTTTTGGAAATAAGTTTGTAATTATCCTCATTATGACATTGGAATAAGGATCAATTAAGAGGCATGGAGGGCATCATGGTAGTCATTGATGAGGCATGGGAGGCATGAATCCTGATATTTGTGGCATTTATGGCCTAGGGATGTCTTCCCAAGAAATGAAGTCACTTGATGATGCAAATATTCAATATTCATTTCCAAAAATAAGTATTCAAAAAAATTTCATGAAATTTTTTATTATATTAATTTGGGTTATTAGCTCTTAAGCATGATTAAGCACTTTATGCACAATTTACTCAAATTGGTCAGAATGCCTTGTTATTAGTCCTAAATTTGACTAGATTGGAATTGGAAGTCCACATTATATGTGTTGAATGTGTATTCCCACTTATAATGTTTCCAAAAATAAATAACAAAGGCATATGTCTTGTGAAAAATATTTGATAGGGAAGAGCAATCCAAAGCACCTAGGTGCAAATTTGGCATTTTGACTCAAAATGAATTGATCAAAGTTAGTTGGCCCATAAATTGAATTACCCTATTTAGGGATACCCTAGCCAAAATTGGCACTTGAATATATAATTTTCACATCATTTTTCATGTTTTAGTGTTTTGAGGCCAAATTGTGCATTTTAGATGAAAACTAGCCAAAAGCTTGATTGGAGGTTATCGATGGCCAGTTTTAGGTGTCTACAACTCCCACTAGGCCCCCTTTTTTGTACCAAATAAATCATCAGGATCATTTAATTTCTCCCTAGGGCACTCCAACAAAGGGAACCTCAAAGGAGAAGTCAGGAGAAGAAAAGGGTAAAATAAAATGCTCTAAGGAAGCAGAACCCCTAGAAATCTCAAACAATGAGTAAGAAGGGAAAGGAAAATTCATGGAAAGAGAATGGTTCATAGAGGAATAGTTGGAGGATAAGAAAAATACATCATTATCTTAACCTATAATTGAGACCATAAAAAGTAACACTGATGATGAATGGTTATAAGAGGAATCTCAATCAGAGACACTTAAGTTTTGAAGACTAGTTTAGTCTCAATTAAACTATTTTAGAGTCTAAGTAAAGATAAGGGAGATCAATTAGAGACTAAACCTCTAGATTAAACATAATGGATTTTAGTGAGTGTATCTTGAGCCTTAGTACATCCTAGCATAATAGTGGTATCTATGACAGTAATTTTCTAGATTGATACTACATAAAGGGTGAGTATACAAGTTTCTCATTCCTCATTTATTATGTTAACTACTTCTATCCTATTTAGATCTATATTAGTTGTTCCTTATGCTTTGGATTCTTTTTCCCAAATAAATAAGGCCTAGGGAAATAAAGGGTTAGTTTTGTAAATAACAAACCCAACCACCATAATTCAAGGTGTGGTAGCCCCAACCAAAATTAAAAAGGATCTATTAGGGATACTAATACATATATAATTGATTATTTATAAAAATTTATCAATACCCCTCCTAATTTTTCATTATTTTTTGCCTCTATCCTTAGTATTATGAACTCAATAAATAGGTGCATTTTGAGAATCTAGTCTCATCCACCATCTTAACTTCTTAGGTCACTCCTCCACATCCATAGACCTAATTAGACATTCCAATTGTTTAGGAAGCCTAGATAGATTCTACCACTATTACATTAGTAAAGGGGTTGGATAAAGGAAAATTGATAATTAATATAGTGGTCCCAAAGAAGGTCACTGGATGGAGGAGGGATATTCCCCCTTTCCCTAACTAGAAACATCTTCTCATAAGACCATGATTCTCCTTAGGCATTTTCCATATTCCACTCCTACATAATAGGCAAAACCTTCATAAAAATGAGTTTCCTTGAATATTCCTAAATAGAACTAGAAGATCCAACAAGTAAAGACAAACAAGAAGGACTTGGTCATTTTCAAGTAGCCCATAGTTAAGTTTCATTTTGATAAGGAAACTAAGATTATGTGAAAGATAAAAATAAAAAAACATAATGGTTGAAAGTCAGTAGGTGGAGTTGGATTAAAGAAAAAATGTGTCCCAATTAACTAAAAAATGTATAACTCTCCCCTCTAACTTGGGTGGTCATATGAAAGACCTCTATTGGTTTGGAGGATTTTAATTGGTTCTCATCAGTTGGTAAAAGCCTGACTATAGAGATCGTATCTTTTGGAGCCCACTTTTACATTGGAGGGGGACTTTACTGTCGTATATGGTAATAGTGTTTTTAATTATAAAATTACACTATAATTTACCATATATTGTTATTTTTGTGCTTTTGACTTGACAGGATGAGGAGCCTTTGGAGAGGTCCATGTGGTGGTTCCTTAGGACACTACATGTCTTGTGACCACATCTTTTCTATTTTCCAAGTCATTTTTTACACGCCAAGTTTGAGTTATGTCAACCCAAGTACCAACTCAATTATTTACTCAACATGGTAACCCAACTCAAATTCCAACCCAATTTATATGTTGGTAGAATAGTTCATCATCCCAACTCAGCATGTGGGTTTACCAACTGCATCTTCCAAACTGAACTCACAACCAACTCAAAGTCCAAACTTATCATTTAAACCAAGCTTCAATATTCCCAAGAATAAAAGGTTCATGATACATGGCCTAAGCCATGAGTAACAATTAGTTGAAAAGTCTATTTGAAGCCTTATAATGTTTATATTCATAGAATGTGGGATATTGATCCCCATCTGGTAAAATGGCATGCCATGATTTAAGGGATTTGACCCATTATCAAGAATGGTGACCACGACTGAAGAAAGACACCGGCAAGTTGATTTCATGTGGTGGGAAAGGGTGGAAGGAGAGTAAATGCCTTTTGGTAAAGGTCATTGGGCCATGTTGAATCATGTTGTTGAGCCATGTAAGACATGTAGAGGACTATGTATATGGAAAATGGTAGATCGAGTCTTAGTAATTATATTTCATGGTAAGAAGAATGCATGATGATGACTTTACATTTTACATGATATATATTTGCATGATATACAATCTAGAATAGAAGAGTATGAAGATGTAATCTTCTATTTATAATAGTTATTAGAGATAGTAATGGTAGTTACATTTATAAAGCATTGAATCATGATGACTGATTTTATCGAGTTTGAGCCAAATAAAAAAAGAGAGGTTTATTTATAAGACTCAGCCTGTGAGAGATTAAGACAGGGTTTACATTCTTATTTGAGTCCATAAATGGATGCAATATCTATTTTGGGATGGCTTGGAGCCATTAGAGATATAAATCTTGGGATAGCATTGGAAAAACTTCATTGTAGGATGAGTTGGGTAGATCGAGAGTTGAGTCTAAATAGTTTTAGTCCTGCTTCTATTCAAATAGCCTTCAGCCATGGAACACAAAACTGAGATGAAATTTATAGGATATAATTATATATGTAGTCCCAAATACTAAATGAGAGAGAGCCTATTATAATAGGCCATTATGCCATTGCAAAAAGGATGATCACCTATTTAGCAAAAGCTTAGCCACGAAGAAAGATGAAGAAAGAGATGGGATCTTGTTTGAGGTCAATCCTGTGAAGATGTTTGTAAGGCCATGGTCCATGGTGAATGAGATCATGTTGAGGTAGAATTAATTTGGAATAGAATCGAATTTTGTGAATCTCTTGTATCCATTTTGAAAGATTCCTAGCCATGATGTGTGAAGATACAATATGTCAAATAGGGTATTTCTTTTGATACAGACTTGAGATAGAATGGGCATCTAAGGAACCTGAGTCGAGGTATGACTATGTTTTAGAATTATAGTTTCAAGTATTATATATAAATATATAATCTCTTCTATTTTTAAAGACTTCTTGGCCTCAAAATAGATATATAGATGTATATGTATGGATGTATGTCAAAACAAAGAGGTTTGAATAGAGGAATGTCATTTTCTTCCCTTTTGAAAGGCCTTAGAGCTACTATGGAACATAGAGATAGGGGTATTTTGAAGGAGTTGTAAGCATAAATAAAATAGAGAACACTCCCCTAAAATCATTGAATTTATTATGTTCATATTTATAGTTTTACATATACTCTAATGGAGAATTACCTGAATGCACGAAGAAGTATGAAGAGATGCGACAGACTAGAAGATGTTTTGGTTATTATTTATAGTCTTTACGCAGTCAAATTTTTAGCATTATTATAGGTTTCTAAAATTCATATTTTGATGTAAGTTTTTAAAATGATATTTTCATCTTTAAAATGGATTAGTTTGTTGTTTCATGAACCCGAAGATGTAGCCCCAATTGGGTGAACTCTATTATCATGTTTGGTGTTAATTTTCATTTTTAGTTATTTTTTATTTCATTTTATTTAATTCAATATGTGAATTAATTAATGAGACACTAATATTAATTGTGGGAAATTATAAAAGACACAAAAATAAGAGTTTTAAATACAAGAATGAATTTATATATTTTATTAGTTTACTTCTATTCATTTATAGAACATTCTCTATCCAGTTTATATATCATTAAATGGGAATTGAGAGTTTCATAATATAATATTTAAACTATTTGTTTTATCTGATAATTAAACCCAATTTATGGATCAAATTTGGTATCAAATCAGGGGATTGTAGGACTTGCTTTAGTGGTGATATAATTCTATTTAGAATTTTTGAATATCTGATTTTGGTTTTGATTCTTCTATTTGAGTTGACCATACAGGAAGTCTAGTGCAAAGGAAAATTGGAAGTTGTTCCAATTCACTGGAAGAATACAAGCTTATAATAATCAAAGTTCTAGAAACACTAGCCCTGCAGGATCAACATGGATGTAGAACACAACCCATGAGCACATGGTCACTTGAGGGTTGAGATAGTGTTGAGAGAGGATATACATTTCTATCTTGGGAACCATTCAAATAAAATTCAAGGCATTTTTAGTGATGCACATACAAGAGGAATCGATTGCAATTTAATTACTAGTATTACATAGAGGGCATATTAAGATATGGTTATGGTCTAATTTCATATTGATATTGACATAATATTTTTGGTCCCTTTTAACCAGTTGTGTAGCCTTTATATTTTGGATTATTAATCATATTATGGATTCCTATGTCCTTGAATATAGGATCAACTGAAAAGACCAATTCCATGGAAAGATATGGAAATGGCAAATAAAGCATTGTTTAATATTGAACAGGTTTTTTCACTTTGAGTTTTGAGTTTGTAATTGGTTGATAAGTTGGTTATATTTTCACAACTTTGTTGAGAGATGTAGAAAGAAAATAGGAAGTTTTCTAAACCCCAACATAAAACCAACCAATACTCAATAGATGTGCACTTCACAGTTCACATATTGGCATGAGTTATTTTCAATGTAATTGTATGGCACAATTTGTGGTTTGAGTCCTTAATGTTAGGATAACCTTTGTGTGGGTTACTTTATAAGTAAAACATTCATTTATGTATAATTTTTTTTAGATCCTTTGGAATGTTAAATGGATAATCTAACTCTTGAAGATAGTTTTTATAATGAAACCATCTACTATTCATTTTTGAAAACCATAAAAAGGGAACAACCCTTATTGGTTAAATGGTTTATTTGAATATTTGATAAAACATAATTATAGAATAAAATAGTATGCTCAGTTACTCTTCAAACACTATTTTATGCATTTCCTAACTACTTTGATTTAAGGATGAATTTGATGATCCTAGTGTTGGGGAAAAATATAATTGTTATCTCCTATTCAATTTTCCATTGTGATAGATTTTGGAAATTAACTCAGTTTGGATGAGTGTGGAGATATGAATCAGGGAACAGTCAGATGGTGAAAGAAACCATGAGATAAGTTTAAAATACTTGGCTTTATTCTCACCTTTATATGATATTAGCTTACGTTTAATTGTAGATTTATGAGTTTGTAAAGAAGCTCTTATTATGGAAATTATCTAAGTTGACATTGGAGTTTGATAGGTAGAAGGAAAGATTTTAGGAACATAGTAGTTACTTTTGTTGTTTACAGTTCCCTTGATTATCCTCACGTATTATGTGTATTATGCATTAGTCACCTTAGGATATAAAAATGTATTGCACATTTTTTTATACTGTGCATATACATTTAAGTCCCACATCATTATGGGCAAAGCTGGTATTTTAAAATATTTGGACTCACATGTATGTTTTTCATATATATCACGTAGAAGTAATGTATAAGACCCATAGATGGGAAATATTTGTAATGCAATTATATAAATGTGATGTTGTTTCTAAATCCTATAGATGTATGCTGCACAATGTGATTTTGCTTATGTGATAACAAGGATAATACCTTAGCCTTCATGTAGTGCAAGGGTTGAGAGAATCCACCAGTTTAGTTGAGAAAAATGGATATAGAGTTTGTTTCACTCTCCATGTTCATGTTGTAGATTGCAATTGGATAGTTCACTTCTTACAAGGAAATATTATAACATCTTATTTCACTAATATTTTAAAAATGGAGTTTTATTATATCATTGTGATAGATTGACTCTATAATCCTTCATATGTTATTTTGGCTCTTATATGTTAAAATACTGTAAGAAGATTATCAATGGTAGAGAAGAGAAATTACAGATATCTTTTACATCAGTTGGTTATTGTGAATTTTGGAGACCAAAAGCCTCTTTATGGGGAGGTTTGATCTAGAGGATTTTTATCAGTTTTCATTGGTTGGTAAAGGCCAACTACAGAGACCATAGCTAGTGGCACCTAATTTTATAATAGAGGGGGACTCTGCCACTGTATATGGTAATTATGTTTTTAATTTTATGATTACACTATAATTTACTGTATATTATTATTTTGGTGTTTCTGATGTGACAAGATAAGGAACCTTTGGAAAGGTATACATGGTGGATCCTTATGACACCATGTGGCCTACCACCACATCATTTCTATTTTTCAAGTCACTTTTTACATGCCAAGTTTGAGTTATGTCAACCCGAGTACCAACTCAACTATCTACTCAATGTAGCAACCCAGCTTGAATTCCAACCTAATTTATATGTTGATGGGATAGTTTATCATCCTAACTCGGTATGTGGGTTCATTAACCACATCTTCCAAACCAAACTTAAAACCAACTTGAAGTCCAAACTTATCATTTAAACTGATATTCAAGATTTCCACAAATAAAAGGTTCATGATACATGGCCTAAGCCATGAGTAACAAGTGGTTGACAAGGCTATTTGAAGCCTTATAATGTTTACATACATGAAATGTGGGATATTAATCCCTATCTAATAAAACATCATGCCATGATTTAAGGGATTTAACCCATTATCAAGAATGGTGACCAAGACTAAAGAAAGACATTTACAAGCTAATTACATGCAGTGGGAAAAGGTGGAAGGAGAATGGATGCCTATTAGTAAAGGCCATTGGGCCATGTTGAATCATGTTGTCGAGCCATGTAAGACATGTAAAGGACTATGTATATGAAAAATGTTGGACTGAGTCTTGAAATTCCATTTTGAGGTAAGAAGAATACATGTTGATGACTGTATATTTTTTGTGATATATATTTTCATGATATACAATCCAAAATGAAAGAGTATGAAGACATACTCTTCTATTTCTAATAGCTGTTGGAGATAGTAATGGTATTTTTAATGAGAAAGCATTAAATTATGATGGTTTATTTTATTGAGTTTGAGCCAAAGAAAAAATGTGAGGTCTATTTATAAGACCAAGCCCGTGAGAGATTAAGATGGGTTTCCCATTCTTAGTCGAGTCCATAAATGGATGTAATCTCCATTTTTAGATGGCTTGGATCTATTAGAGATAGAACACCTCAAATATCATTGGATAAGATTCACTATAGGATGAGTTGGGCAAATTGAGAGCTAAGTTTGAATAGTTTTAGTCCTACTTCTATTCAAATGGCCTTCAACTATGGAACATAGAACTTAGATGAAAGCCACTAGATATAATTATTTATGTAGTCCCAAATGTCAAATGAGAAAAAGAGCCTATTATAATAGGCCATTATTCCATGGTGAAAAGGATTATCACCTATTTATCAAAAGCTTAGCCATAGAGAAAGATGAAGAATGAGATGGGATATTATTCAAGGTTGAGCCTATGAAGATTTTTTTAAGGCCATGAGTCCATGGTGAATGAGATCGAGTCAAGGCAGAATTCATTTAGAATAAACTTGAGTCTATGATTATCTTGTATCTATTTTTAAAGACTCCTGACCATGATATATAAAGATGCAATATGTCGAATAAGGAATTTATTTTGATACACACCCAAGATAAAATTGGTGTTTGAGGAACCCAAGCCGAGGTATGACTGTGTTTTAGAATTATAGTTCCAAGTATTATATATAAATATATATTCTCTTATCTTTATAAAATCTTCTTGGCCCTAATATATATATATATATATATATATATATATATATATATATATATATATATATATATATATATGTATATATATATATATGTATGTATGTATGTATGTATATGTATGTATGTATGTATGTGTATGTATGTATGTATGTATGTATATATGTATGTATATGTATGTATATGTATGTATATGTATGTATGTGTATGTATATATGTATGTATATGTATGTATATGTATGTATGTATGTATGTGTATGTATGTATGTATGTCGAGACAAAGAATCTTGAATAGAGGAATGTCATTTTCTTCCCTTTTGAAAGGCCTTGGATCCATTATGGAAGATAGAGATGGAGTTATTTTGAAGGATTTTTAGGCCTAAATAAAACAGAGAACACTCCTCCAAAATCATTGAAATTTTTATGTACATATTTAGAGTTTCACATATACTCTAATGGAGAATTGCCTAAATGTACAGAGAAGGATGAAGAGGTGCTATAGACTGGAAGAGGATATTTTGGTGATTAATTGTAGAGTATTTACATACTCTAGTTTTCATCATTATTACAGGTTTCTAAAATCCATATTTTGATGTAATTTTTTAAATTGATGTTTACATCTTTTAAATGGATCGGCTCATTATTTCATGAACCTAGAGATGTATCCCCAAATGGTTGAACTTTATTATCATGCTTGGTTTTAACTTTCCTTTTTAGTTATTTTTGAGTT
This sequence comes from Torreya grandis, assembly GCA_037957365.1. Taxonomy (NCBI): domain Eukaryota; kingdom Viridiplantae; phylum Streptophyta; class Pinopsida; order Cupressales; family Taxaceae; genus Torreya; species Torreya grandis. The sequence continues at coordinate 321,090 of JARHVA010005389.1, forward strand.
CATTTCATTTAATTCAGTTTGCAAATGAAATAATGAGACACTAAGATTAATTATGGGAAATTATAAAAGACATAAAAATAGGAGTTTTAAATATAGGAATGAATTTATAGAGTTTTTTAGTTTACTTATATTCATTCATAGAACATTATACAACCAATTTATATATCATTAAATGGGAATTAAGAATTTTAGAATCTGATATTTAAACTATTTATTTTTATCTAAAAATTAAACCTAGTTTACGAATCATCTATACTTTTGTAGAATCTATAAGGGGAGTAATAAAGGATATGTTTATGGGCCATGGTCAATTTGTGGAGGCCTTATATGAAATCAACACCATTTAACCTCCAAGGAACCTCATAAGCAATGTGCAGGGAGTAGCTTGAAAGCTATATGATGTCCTCCAATTAATAAGAGATGTAAAGAAAGATTCATAACCTAAATGGGGGGATGTCTCATACCTTGTAGAGTACATGAAGAAGATGGATTCCAAGATTTATTTTCTTGGTTTAGCATCCAGGGACAATGCCTACAACCATCAAAACTTAATAACTTCCCTTGATGTTGCATGGGCCCAAAACTATGTGGCTACTAAAAGAGATAGATTTATTAAATGGCATCAAGAGATGTAGAATTTAGTATGATAACTCATTAGTTATGAAGGGAAATCCATCACAATTCTAGGTAAAATGAGAATCAATGGTGTACTTAACCAAAGTGGAGAATTTGTCCTTAATTCCATATTTAAAGACCTCTTCTAGATAGTAGTGAATACTTTTAGAGCAGAGGTCAAGGGCACAATAAATAAGACCCATGACAACCTTCAATAATTGATAATTTTTTTCTAGAATTAGGGTCCTTGGTGGAAAGAATCTTCATGTGGAGATCAGGGCTGCATTAAAATCATACAAAACATTAATAGATAAGCTCTCCCATCTCTTCAAGAGACCCGTGTTGGACTTTAGGATGATCGAGATAGATTTTTAGGTGAGTCATGCTATTTACTTGTAAATTCAATAAATTAAGCAAGATTCTCATGCCACATCACCCCTATTAGCCATCTTGACTACACTGATATCTTTAATGACTGAGCCCACCATTACAACAAATTTAACTACAACAATAATGACAATTACCAACAGCCAAGTGTGATCAAGTGTAACTACTTCCTTATAGGCAAGTTCTTTTATTATCTTCTAATGCCATTATAAACTATAAGTTTTATTATAATAGTCTTCTTATCCCTTGTAATATATTGGCAAATATCTTTTTCTATGTGCCATTTCCACCCCTTCATGAGATATTTTTGAATAGAATATAAACATTGAAAATAGCTTGAGTGATGAGGTTCCCCCATCCCAAGCCTATATATACATGTATCTCCTGGATTCCAAAGGGAGGATAAATTTTGATACTCAATATAGATAGAGACCTTCTAGTTATCAAAATCTATGTTGCATGACTCATTCTCTCTCTTTCATGTCTGTGTTATAGTGTTTAGCATTTTGATCTAACCAATAACTTAATATTTCTTGATATATGCAATAATAATTTCAAGTATCTTAAAACTAGTTAATAAGGTTTTATCAATTGTAATGTGTAATAGTAATTTAGGTTGATAGATCTTGTTGTTGGTAATAAGATAGGTAAGTTACTCTTTGGAATTTTTGTAGAGACACCATTTGATGTAAATTCTTAGATTGAGACATAACTAATTGAAGATGATCTTTGGTATTAGTTATGATATTGAAGTTAAGATTTTTATAATAGCCTTGATAAAAAGTAAGCTTTACCTAATAACATAGATCTAACTGCATTCATGGTAAATTTTAGTGTTGAATATTCCTTAATTTATGGATATTCCAATTTTTATTTTTATTTTTGGAAAAAATTTAAAGTCGGTAGATGGGTCTGGATCACCCAAAATTTAAGAGTATAAATTATTTTAGGGGTTAGCTCACCAACCATTTAAAATAATATCTTAATTACACTTCAATTTTATACATTTATATAGTACAACTAGCCCTTGATATCAAAATAAACTTTTGACAACTTCCCCATGATATCAACAAATAGGATTGTAAGTGAAACCAAAGGACTACAACCAAACAACAACACCTAATAAGATTATATAATTTATAGCACCGAATGGCAACACCCAAATAGAGGAATCAAATGATGATACTGAACTATAATAATGTTGAATAGGAGAACCAAATAATAGTGTCAAACAATAATATCTTATGACAGTGTTAAATATAAATATTGAATTATAGTGTTGAATTAAAGTTCTAAATGGTTTTATCCTCTCTGTGATTGGATGATAGAAATAAAAAGTAGAATGGTGGTACCACCAAATGGTAGAACTAAAGTATAGCATCTACTCTATTATCAGATAGTAAAACTAAAGTCTTGCATCCTTGATCATTATGGCATCTGGTGGAAACAGTAAAAATACAAGCCAATTATTAGGAAAATTGAGAATATTATCTTAATTTAAAGAGCCAATAAAAAATCCTACATAACCAAAATGCACTCAAAATACGGGTATTTTTTTTAGTTTATCTTGAATTTGACTTTGACTATTCAATAATATTTAAACAATTTTACATATAGAAATCCCCACTGATATCTCACAAGAAATAAAAAACTATAATAACATGTCACCCGCTAAAGATTATTTTGATGATGACATGCCGCCACTCAAATATGCTCCTATGGATTTTGATGACAATGATCATGCCACTCAAGTGGTAGAAGAGATTGTTGGTTCTCACCAAACATAAAGTTTGGCTAAAAACTCCACTTAAAAATATTCCTGAAGGAAGAGAAGTAGATGGAAAATTGAAAGGTCCTTTAAGGTGGACTAGGAAATGAAATTTCCATTCATTGAACCTTTAGATCCTAAAAATACTAATGATACTCCAAAAAAATGCATATGTACAATATGTAGCTAAAAACTAGGAAAGGAACATAGAATGCAAGTGAAGTTAGACATGATTGAGAAACATTATGGAAAAAATATGTGACAGTGAAGCACCTAGATGGATTGATAACAAGAACACATAGGTAGAAAAATATAGAAGAATGCATGCATGTAAGATATGTACACAAGTATGAAAATGATAAGAAACATCAAAAACATCTTGTTGAGAAAGGGGGAACAATCGAAGAAAATTTTAGAAAAGTTATGCAATCCCATCTAAAGGCCAAATGTATATAGTTCTCTAATGTATACCACATTCTAAAAAAGGGTAGAACTATTTATAATTTTTTAAACTATAATATTTTATTTCAACATAATGGATTTATAGATATTCTACAATCAAATTGGTCAGATAGTAGTGCTTAGAAAATGGAAAAATGTCTATAAATGGTTGAGAAAGAAGATTTTAAACAAAAAGTTCAAAAATCTCTATTCATCTCACTATCCATTGATGAGGTCAAAATAAATGACAAGACATCATGGGTTTACTTTCATGTTTATATTTTTGATAACTATTTAAGGCAACCTCATCTACTAGCAGTTCATAAAATGATAGAAATTACAATGCAAAAAATATTCACAAATTGATTATATATTATTTGAAAGATAAAGTTGGGATGGATGATGTTGCAATAGCTACAAAGCTAGTTTGTGTTGGGGCTAATGGTGCATCATTTATGTAGGGGCATATAAATGGTTTGTGTGTTTGGATGTAAACAAAAATTGCCCCATATATGATTCCAATACATTACATAGCTCATAACACGAATATTGTATACAAAATAGTTAGCAAATTTGCTAATGTGGTAAAAGTAGAGGAGCTCATTTGTGACTTACATGATTATATGTCAATCAATCCAAAAGGTTTTGTAGAGTTCTAAAAAATTTCAATAGGAGTTACTAATGATAAGAAACTACTAAAATATGTTTATACAAGATGAATTTTTATGTATGAACCTGCATGTCAAATTTTTGAAGAATATACATCATTAGTAGGTTATATATATAAATATCATAGAGAAATTAACAAGGTAAAATATTATTTGTATCATTTAATATATTTCGAAACACTTCTAACATTATGTAAAATTCTCCCAATGCTGAAGGAAATGAATTGTTTTATGAAACATGCTTAGGAGAGATTTAGTTATATTGTTGACTTCATACGGTTGAGAAAATGAGTATGTCAATATCTAGATATACTATACTGAATGAAAAGTTTCAAGGCCCTATTTTTAGTAATTAATAATGTTTAATAGATTTAAGGAACCTTGAGATCTATTTTAAATTCAATATTAATGATCATCTTTGTGTCATTGTTAATGGTAAGGAGATACCAATGGACATTTTATATAGAAGACCTAATCTAGTGGGAGTTGAATCTGAAGAACTACCTATAACATGTATCATGTATGATATTGTTCTATCTAAAACCTAGATGAAACTAAGTATAATTTCACAAAACTTATCTATGAATATCAAAGATATTTTTCAAAGGGATGTATTTTTGGATGCCATGGCAATTATGAATCCCATTTTCTAGAATAGTAATAATAGTCAGAAGTTGATTAGCAATTTATTTCAAAAATACATGGGTTGTCTTGTAAATCATTTTGGTAAATATATAGTTGTCAATGGAGTTGAAATAAAAGGCATTTTGGTAAAGGATTTACTGACATATTAGTTAGCTCATTTTGGAATTACAATGTTTGAATAATATTGACTTGTAAGCGAACCAACAAAAAATGGGGTAATTACTTGGCTATGGAAAAAACTTTATCCTAGTAGTATATTGCAAGAAAGTCTAAGTGAATATTTTCAATTATATGATTTTTGTGAAATAATGATTCTGGGCTCAATGGAATATAAAAGAGTATTATGTGCATTATCATTCATTGAGTTAAAAATTTCAAATAGATTAGATAAAAATTTAGAAACATGTTTGAGATTGTATTCTTCACGTTACGTTGTGGACATGTTTCCTTATGAAAGAGATATAGAAACATGGAGTTGTCTAAATAAAATAAGAGGCATGAATAATACATTGACAAATAGAGAGGATGTAAATAATGACACTAAATATGTCACTGACACAATAAATACAAATGTCACTGACGATGAGCATGTTTATGTAGAATTTTTTCAACTACTAGAGTATTATTTTTATATTTATTGCAATTATCATATTCTGAATTCCAATTTAATATAATTTTTTATATTGTAAAATTCTTCAAATACTAAATTCATTAAAATTATGGATAGTATTGTCATTTCAAATATCCATTCCATTCATCATGAAACTTTCCCTTTTATTTAATTGTATTAGCAAATACATTTTTTTATAAATTTTGAAAAACCTATAATTTGATATTGTAGCACCATATTAATATTTTTAACTTTTAGCTTAAAAATATGAATTTCAATTCAAATACGATGGTGATAAAAATTGACAAGCCTATTGAAAAACATGACCAAATTCAAAAGAAAAAACTTAATCTTAAACAAAGATAATAATTGAACAAGATGAAATCACATCAAATTCAAATACATGCTCAACCCAAATCTAAAGGAAAAATAATTGTAGTCCATAACTAATTTCACTATTTTTTTGAATGACATCAACTGAATAGACTCATATTTAATAATAATAAATTTACAACATCATAAAATTCAAAAAAAAATTCATACTCAATCTTAGTTCCAAATCCATCTCAAAAAATAATTGTAGGCCACATCATTATTTTATTTGAACTATATTAACTAAATAAACTCATTTTTAATAATAGTGACTTTACAACATCATAAAATTCAAATTCATGCTCAACCCTAACACCAAATCCATCGCAAAAACAATTATAATCCACATCAATATTTTGTTTGAACTACATCAATTGAATAAACTCATATCTAATAATACTGACTTTATAACATCATAAAATTAAATAACATGATCTAGCCTAGCTCCAAATCCATCACAAAAAATAATTGCAATCCACATCAATATTTTGTTTGAACTATATTAATTGAATAAACTTATATATAATAATAGTGATTTACAACATCATAAAATTCAAATTAAAATTCATGCTCAATCCTAACACCAAATCCATAAAAAAAAATTGCAATAAACATGGCACAACCACTAATTATAACTTAAAAAATTAATCATTGAAAATCCAAACTTCAAATTGTCATTTAAAATATATTTCTTAAACATAACATTATTTTCAAATATTAAAGAGTTTAAAACATCAAAAATTAACAATTTTTTGGGGTTTAACTTGTCAGCCACTTTTTCAACCATAACATCAACATTTATACCACAATCCTTACTAATCCTTGCCTCCACTTCCTCTATGCCATCCTTCAATATCGCTTCCCTTTCAAGATCCTTAGCCATAGAATTAATATGAGCTAGATTTTACTTTTCTTCTTTTGCATCATCTCCTAAAAAATGTAAACTTGGATCAACATCTATATTCTACTTAAATAAGACATCGAGATCCTATCTTTGTTCCTTAATGATTTTTTCTAATGTGTTGTTCTATTTATTCAACATAATAATCTTCTCCTTGAATTGAATGGTAGAATATAAACTTTTTTGAGATTTTTTCAAATGCACATTGAGGACCTTGGATTATTTTTTCAAATTCTCATATTTTACCTAAAATTTAAAATGAAATCTAATTAAATTCAAAAAAAAAAAAGTATGACATGAAATTTTATTAAAATGAAGATACATTAACAAATATTTTTCCTTCTATGCTTTTATAATTAAAACAAGGTTTAAGTCTTTTGCCATTTATTAAAACATGCATGGGCTTATACATTCAAATTATCCAACCTATTAAGCATAACACTCAACACATTATCATTGTACCTATTAGAAATAATAACTAACCCAGATTTATCTTGACCAAACAAAGCATCAATCTTTACAGGTTCATGTTGCACTAATGAAAACAAATTTTATCTCTGTGAGTGGTTATGATAATTAGAGTTTATTTATTTAAGCAATGCCTTTTCTCAAAACTCCCAAACTAATACATTTTTTAAATCATCTATAACTCCCTCCTTAAGACTTGAAATAATACTTTCTGATAATAAATTATTTAATGGAAAAGATGTAATGGCATCATCAAAAAAGGTAACATTCACTGGTCGGGTGGGGGTGAAGAGGTGCAAGGTACCTCCTAAGTAGAGACACATAAACATCTACTCCCTGAATAATATCACATGAATTAAATGTAAGTCCACCAACTTTTCCACTTTCAATAACCAGACATTACTCATTAATATCAATTTCTTGTAAACAAGTTAATTTCTACTCACTTGAGATACCTTCGATAGATAAAGTGGGAAATTCAAAGCATGATAATTTTAGTGTTCCTCTAATAGATAATGTTTCTTATGGTAATGAAATATTCTTCCCCCTTGTATGAGTTATGTTTAGGGGCATTGGCAATGGCATACTTTTCCTTAGAGATTGAGGGTGCCCTGTAAAATGTAAATTATTTTATTAAAATGGTAAATTTTAAAAACAAAACTATATGCTAATTTGAAATTAAAGGATTAGTACTTGTATTTTTAGATAATATCTCCTTGAATCTACATGCCATATTGTGAGTGATGGATGTGGTTTCAGCTAGTACATTATGTAAACTTTTAGTCATAAAAAAATATAATAAAAAACCAAAAGAAACCAAAACATGAAATGTAAAATACATTGCACAGAGGGTCCAAAAGGCATATTAAATGTTGGGGTTTATTACATTGGTTGTTATTCCATGACAACCTTAGTTGATACCAAGTCAAATGTAACAATAAAATAAATAATTAAAATAATTCACTTGAAATTTAAAATATCATTTGAAAGTTTTAAATAGTAAACTAACATGTGGAGATGATGAGGAAGAAACTCTTGGACATTTTGAAATTCAAAATGAATGTAAGGATGATTCTATAGAATTAGAATCTGTAGATCCTTCAACTACACATTATCCTTTTGAGGCAAATTATTTTCATGTCATAAAGGCATGAAATCTTACATGTAATAAACAAATTTCAAACATATATTAATCCTTAATTTGGTAAAAATTTAACAAATAAATGAATATTAAACCTTAGTTCAATAAATAAACAAATAAACAAACCTCATGTTCATCCATAAATAAAGTGTATGTTCTCATATTTAGATGCAACACAGTTAGAATCATAATTTTTTGGAGGTTGTACAAAGCCTCATAGTATAATTCTAGAATATAATTTGAATAAGAAAATATGGAACTGGGATTGGTATAAGCATAATTTAGTTCAATCCTTATCATAAAGGAAAAAAATGCACCAGTCATATCTCAAATTAGAAAGAGTACGAAGAATGTAAATCACTACCCAATAGGGAATATCTAATGGTCTTCCCTACAATACTATTCTTGTGAGGAAAAATTCAACCATTATTATAAAAAAAGGTCATAAATGTATTCTACATGGAGGCCCATCTTCTGACTGTCTAAAACAAAAGTGAAAAATGAGGAATGAAAAGTTGAATTCTTAATAATAAAAACAACTTTACATATCAAATGTTGAATTTAAAATATAAAAACAAATTTAAAATTATGTACCAGTTTGATTGATCTATAAACTAAAAGTAGACTCCAAATATTTCTTGTCATCATCTGGTGAGCATTGATTTTAAATTCATAGGGTTTGCATTGTGAAATAGAAGACCTATCAGATTGTGAATCTCTTCTAGTGAAGGACCAAAGCAAATCATTTTGGATTCAATGTTCATGGTGAACCTCTTATAGATAGGGTCACAGGAAGACAGTAGTGATTTGAGTAACCCAATGTCTATTTCATACTGGGGCATGTATAGTAGGTTTTTATTGTGTCCAACATACCCCCATTTCTAAAAAATGGGGACACATGTGTCAACTTGTGAAAATTTATACTTTGGAATTGAAAATTCACTTAATTAGAGGGTCATTGGCATGTTGACACATTATTTTTATTTGAATATCATCCACAATAGGGTTTGGCTGAATTATTTGATCATGATTCTGGATTAACTATTTCTAAAGTGCTAACATTGGATATGTGTGTTTTAAGCTGCAAGTTTAATGGAACCCATCTAGGAATGAACATGTTTAGGGTTTTTTGTGCTTCAATATTTAATTGATCTTTTACTATCCCTAGTCGATAATTAATTAATATTTTGAAACCCTAGCCTAATGTTTTACCAAGACCTTTTAATTCAAATTCAAATTTGGTGGGAGTTTTTTATTTACAATTAAGTAGGAATAAATTAATAATGCTATGGTCTTAGTCTCTTTTTATTGCCTAAGGCTTAGTCATGTTTTTTAACACAACCAAACCTTAGTATAACATCCATGCTTAGTCTATTTTATATCCCGAGTCCCCCTTTTTGATCTTTATATTTTTTTTAAGGTCGTTTTGTTATTTGTTTCTATCTTTCAAGTATGTCCTTTTGGGCTTTTCCTTCGGAACTTTGTCCTAAAAGAATTACCCTTCAGGGTTTATGTTTTAGATACTTTGTCCAAGTGATTGCTAAATTTTGTCCTGAACATTTTTGTTAAAGCTTATCCTTTGGGTTTCTGTGAAGGGAACATACCCTTTAGGTTTTTTCAAAAGATATTTTGAGCCCTTGAAACACATCCTTCAGACTTTATGTTTAGGCTAGTTATACTTAAAACCTTTTTTGTTTAAGCCAATTATCCTTTAGGATTTTTATCCAGGACTTCTTTTGTATATTTTGTTTGATAGAAGTGCCTTTCGAGACTTGTTTTATCAATGTTTCATTTATTTTGGACATTTTGTCCAAAAAAAATTTGTCTTTGGGGGAAATAATCAGACATTTTGTCTAGGCCAATTTCCCCAAAAGAAATACCCTTCACCAACTTCCCCAAACTAAATGTCCTTCAGCTCTCTAAATATGCCATTTAGGATTTTTGTAAGGGACGTCTTATCTTAAAAATTTCCCTTCAATCTTTTTGAAATGGTCCTTTGCCTCCCTTAATTATCCTTCAGATTCTTTAAAGTGCCCTTCAAGGTTTTTGTAAAGTGCCCTTTGAAAGTTTTGAAATGGACATTTGCCCTCTGAGATTACCCTTCGAGCTTTTGAAATGGTCCTTTGTGCTACCAAGTGTTTGTGTTATGATCATTTTAATATGTTAGCCTAAGACTTTAGATTGAAGCCTTATTTTTTCAAAGCAAAATGAGAACATTAATCTGAGGCTTTTGCTTAAGTTCTTATTATTTCAATGCCCTAACTTCAATATTTTATATTATCTATTGGAACTAATCTCACTTGGATTAATGGACATGTTTTGGATGATCATGGCTTCATTCCCTTCCAATATCACTAAAACTTGTTAATTATTGTGAAGGATCAATGAAATATCATTTGAGAATAAGAATGTTTAATGTTTAAGATGATCTTTATTTTTGTTGGTTCAAGATTAATTGGATCCATGTTTGAGCCATGCCTAATGTTTTAACCTAGGTCCCTTTTTTAATTGAATTCAAACTTGCACAGGGATAATTATCATACCATGGACTGAGTTTAATTTTTATCCTAAGGCCTAGTCATGTTTTTCAACACAACCAAACCCTAAGCTAAAAGTCCTAGCTTGGTCTAAGTAATTTTATGGTCCCTTTGTCATAAATCTTAGCCAAAATACTAATCCTAAAGTTTATAATATTTATTAATATGATGAAAACCTTATCCTAAGCATTTAGACTACATCCTTTTATTTTTTGTGGGGTTATTTTTATTATGTTCCTAACTTTGGTCCAAAATATTTGTGCCTAGGTCCTTTCAAATTCATAGGGTCCCATATATTATGTCTATAACTTAGCTTAATCTTTTTATCCTAAGTTTTGAGCTTAACTTTTATTCTTGTATGCAGGATCGACAAACCACATTTAAGTAGAGGACCAAGATCAAAAGGAGTGAGATAAATGATAAAAATACATAATCTTATTTAAACATCAAACACTTATCAAGATTAATGACCTATGTTTAAGTAGAGGATCCTAATCAAATAGAGTGTATATAATCAAAGTTTCAACAAAGCCCCCAAGACAACAAGATGGCGATAAGTGTGACCATTTTATTTAAATAAAAATGAAAATCCAATGGAAACCTATCCCACTAATCATGATCAAATGACTCACATTTACTTGGATGGAATAGATCTAATAGAGTGAGTTCAATGTTGAAAATACAAGCAGTGGTCTCTAGCTTAAAGCTTGAGAAAATTCAGATGATCGATGATACACATTACAACATACACATCCAATCGAATGGAGGGAGATCAATGAAGAATTTTTAAACTAAGATCTAAGTTAGCATGAGATTACTACATGGAAAAATCATGTAAAGTAACAAAATTGATAGATGTAGATCTCATAAGGTCCATGAGATTATCAAGTGTCACAACCTTGGGGCTTAGTACATATTAAAGATCGAGCACCTTTTGAAGATCAATGGACCATGTTGATTAGTACCCAATAGATTAAATGGTGTGTGATCAAAGATGAATTTTCAATGCATCTTATAGAAAACATGGTAATGATACATGTCATAACTACGTAAAATATAATGGTGGTAGCCATTGGTATTCAAACATTAGGATCAAGATCAATGAGTAGCATCAATCCATATGAATAAATTGAATGGTACAAGATGAATGGAATATTTTAAAATGTAATGGTCATTTTTATAAACTTTGATGAGTGAACTATTGTAAAAGTACCACATAGGTGCTAGGATAATGCCATGTAAGGAGATAAGGAACAAGAACTAAATATCTAGTGGACCCATGAAGAGTAAAATCCAAATGTCATCACCATTTGAGCACTGTGAAATCTTCAGGGAATCCTCACCTAACCCTGTATTCACCATAAGCAAATAAAAAGAGTTTAATTATCATTTGTATGAAGATGATTTTGTAGACACCTAAATCTAGCCATCGATAACCTCTAATCAAGATTTGGGCCAATTTCTATTCAAAATGCATAATTTAGCCTAAAAACACTAAAACATGCTAAATGATGTGAAATTGACATATTCAAGTGGCGATTTTGGTCAGGGTATCCCTAAATGGGGCAATGTAATCTATGGGCTGTCTAACTTTGATCAAATCATTTTGAGTCAAAATTCTAAATTTGCACTTGGGTGCTCTGGATTGCTCTTCTCTATCAAATATTTTACACAATAATTGTGCCTTTGTTATTTATTGTTGACAACATCCTAAATGGGAATATGCATCCAATGCATCTGCTGGTGACTTCCAATTCCACTCTAGTCAAATTTTGAACCAATAACAAGGAATTCTAACCAATTTGGGTAATTTATGCATAATGTGCTTAATCATGCTTATTAGCTAATTAACCCAAATCAAGACCTAATTACAAATTCCATAGAAAATTGTTGAAAACATATTATTGGAAATGAATATTGAATATCTACATCATCAAGTGACCTCATTTCTTGGGAAGACATCCCTAGGCCATAAATGCCACAATATCAGGATCCATGCCCTCCATGCCTCTTAATTGCCCCTTCATCCAATGTCATGATGAGGATAATTAAAAACTTAATTCCAAAAATTGAATTAATCCTCAACCACACATCTCAATATTAAGATGGATAGTTGAGGTTGATTCTGATCAAATCCAAAAATATATAAATAGGAGGCCTCACAACATCATTTCTAAGCTATTTTTGAGTAAAGTTATTATGCTCAAATATCTTCAAAGCTTTCATGATGCAAATTTATAATGCCAAATTGGTTCCAAAATCTTCAAATAGTTAGTGTTATCATGCCAAATTAATTCCAAGCCAAGCTAAGATACAATCCAAAGGTGATAAGGAGAGATGGAGGTAGCCAAGCTTTCATTACCAAGAACTTCATAAGCACAAGCTAAGCAATCCACTACTACAAGGGAATTTAAAGCATTCAAAGAAGCTGAAGAAAATCTTGTATTTGATTCCTTGATTTTTAGTTGTGTTTGTCATTTGATTTTGTTAACTAAGCTCTCCTTAGTGTATAGGCCTAGAGATGTTATGCTATTAGTGTGTTTATTTCATTTTGTTTTCATTTTGGAACTAACACCATACTAACCATCCTCTCTTGAGTCAAATTCCTAGATCACATAATAACACACCTGGTGGGAATAGATGCATCCTACACATGAAGGAGATCCATTTACAACTCTAAAATATTTATTTAATCTTTTAAAACTCTTGAAAATTGATTTTATAACTTTATTTTGCCATTTTTGGTTGCCATGGTTTACACAGTAACTGATGTTGAAAAGAAATATCGACATCGGTTACCTATCTTAATCGACATTGACTTAAAAAATTGACATCGATTAGATCTTAGTTAGCTAGAGTAACCGATGTCAATGGTAATAACCAACATCGGTTATTATGTTTTTCTAAAAACATAGAATTGAGAGCTACTTTTTCAAAGTTCATTGTTCCAAGCTAAAAAGAGCTTCAAAGATAAAGGACATTATAACAATTTTGCTATAGGACCAAGCTTGATATTTATTCAAAACATGTTTAAATCACCTTTACATGCTTAAACATCAATTAGGAACCTTTTTTTGGGTTTAACAAAGAACTTAGATGTTTTTGGTGAATGTTTTCAAAATTCGCAACTAAGACCAAGGGGTCAAATGAACACCACCAAATATTTCATTTTGGGTTTAAAATTGAACACACTCGTCAATTATTATTTTTAATAGTTGTTTAATCAAATTTTTGTTTGGCAAAAAGAGGAATGTTGCATGTATGCTCTTTTATTTGTCCCCTATAGGGAACCCTTGGAATCAAAAGTGCCATTCCTATTGAAAGTAGCCTAGTCCAAGGTTTAGAAAGAAATTAATCTAAAGCACTCCCTAAAAACTCATCAAAGTTTGGGTGGCCTTGAAAATGACCCTAAAGTCTTTCTACTTCCATGCTTTATTTATTTATGCATCTTGGCTTGTGAGGGGGACTTCATCACCTCCCGCAAGTTATTTAGGGAAGCTTTGACCCAGGGTTTCATCTCCTAACATTGACTTCATTTGGCTCCTTTGGAGTTTCATACAGGATGTAGTGGTACTTTGGACATCACACTATACTGAGCAAACAATAAGATGTAGTGGTTATAAAAAGGACAAGACCTTTTTGTAACAATCCAAGTGATAAGGACCCAAAATCTATGTTTTTCTTTTGCATTGTTTGGTATAAAAGTCATTGTGCAATTGATTCCCCTAGATCGTTAAAAAACTTGTTAGATCTTAGACAAATCCCCACTTGCCACAAAAGTGTTTTTGGTAATAAGGTACACCTTAAGGTCCATGTCATAGTACTATCATTTGAGAGAAGGGGGGTGTAAAGACCCTACTATATAATGCACATTTACTTTTAGATGAAAACTTAAAATCCTCTCAAATGACATATATTGACATATTCCAACAATACCAAGCAACCTTGTAAGTTTAGGATCTAAAAATGATGAATTAGTTGGTCTTTTCCTAGTTTAAAGTCTTGTTTGGAGTCAAAACATGGTGTAAACAAACAATCCAAACTAAACACATAGTCCGAATTTTCCTTTGAACAAAGAGGCATTATGTTGTCTGTGTGAGATCATCAATTTGCCTTGTTCAAAAGTTCATAAAAATCTTGAGATTCATATCATCCACTTTGGTGCAGATATGCTTCCCAATTGAGCCTAGACCTTTACCAAAGTTGTTTAAGTCCTTCACTTATAATATAAAATTTAGAATTATACCTTTACAAGTTCATAGGGTCGATGTGTTAAGTGGGTTCACCATTTACACTAAACATGAGGGAACTTAGGTTTAATTTCCAATTTAGGTTAAAGGTCATTTAAAGACTCATAATCATTATCATCACTTGATAGACTTAAGCCATTTTTTGATAAACACTTGCACTTTGAGTCTATACTCCCCAATATTTTGAGTCAAGGAAGGTGGTTTTATGCTATCAAAATTGTGAGAAAGCATCTCTGCCTCAAATATTTTTTGAAACAAACCTTTTTATCACACCTTTTTGGGCAGTATAACATCATTACGCTACCCAAAACATTTTGAATATTTTTTCATAGACCTTCTTTCATAGCATTTCAAATTTATTCCTACATTTTCAAACCAATTCAAGTGTACTTTTGTGATTTGTTATCTAAAAATAGTTATACTGATCACCTTTGTCTAGATTGTTTGTCAAAAGAATCCAATTTTATACCATTTTTTGTGAGAAAATAAACCATTGCTAAAGTGCCTTTTGTTTCATACCTTATACCTAGTTGATCAAGTTCATGTCAAAGAATCAAATGCCTAGTGTTTGTTAGAAGTGTTTCAAATCCATTAGGTTAAAACTTCCATCTATTTTCAAAGTCTAGGTTTTGATGTCGTTTGGCCAAGAGTCCTAGCACATGCCTTGTTTGAGCCTAGCTTTTGATGTCATGTTTGGCCAAAAGACCTATCAACTTTTAAATTCCTAGATTAGACTAATTTGAAACACTTTAACCTTAGAGTTTGGCATTTTTATTTTTGGTCCATTTACTTGCTTATCTTTGTTTGAACGGTGAAATATTAGATATTTTACACTAGCTTGTTTCCTCACAAACCTTTGCATAAACCTGTTGATCCTTTTGACGAATCTAGACCAAGTTGGAACATCATCTATTTTAGACATTTTCCTTTTTAGAGTTTGTAGAACTCCTTGACCTTTTATCTTAAAATCATTGACTATGGATCCTAACATGTATTCCTACACTCGTAGTGGACTCATGTACAATCTAGGGATTAGTAATGTGGTTTTATAGGAAGAAATGATGTAAGACCCCTATGTAGATAATATTGCTTATGAGATGGATTCTTTTCCCTCTTATAATACTTAATTAGGGGAACAAAGCCAAGATCCATTAGCTAATTATTTGGTTAACACACCACCTCACACAAAATAGGATCAAGAGAAAACCATGCAATACCTAGCTACAATACCCATGGTGGAGAGCAAGTTCTTCAACAGTCATATTCTACTAATACAACTTCCACGTATGATCCATTTTTGTTTGAGTGACATTTGTTAGAGAAAAAATATGAGATTTTGGTTAAATCCATAGAGGTAGGGGATAAATATATAGTAGACTTCCCCCATGAAAATTTACCAAGTCTAATAAGAGTGCCCATAATATCATTTATGATCAACAAGCTTCTTTTAACAATCTTATGGCTCTAGTCCAAATAACATATCAAGACCCTAATATATATGTTCAAGGCAAAAACATCATGGAAGATCACTTTAACTAAATTCAAATAGCATACCAAACCTATCTAAATCTAGCATGTGATTTCAATTAGATGAACATGGTAAGTAATCCTCTCATTGACTTAGTTCCTTTAATAGAAGTGTTGATAGAGTTAACTGGACAAGAGAATCTGAGTTCTAACCCATTCATGTAAACCACTTCAATAGATAACTTGATGCATATGACTATTATTGAAGAAGTGTCTTTAGCCTCTATACTAAATAGTGAGCCAAACGTAATAGATAATGTGCAAAAAATGTCCAATCTTGATCAAAGTGGTACTAACATGCAATCAATTAGCCAAAAACATGTGCCTATAGTTAATCCTATGAATAGGTCATCATATCAGGTAATATGAGTTTTTACACCCCAGCCTCAACCAACTACTTCTTCAAGTGTACAATCTATAGGGTTAGGTAATCAAACAATGGCCAATGTCACACCTTAATGATAGAATGTGATGAATCCTACTCCTCCTCAATAGGTAGTGAGTAATATTCCATAATAACAGACATAGTCTAATGTATCAATGCAAAAAAGGATGAATACATTGCCACCTCAATCAATGGAAACACATATTCCACCTTACCAGGTAATGATGAACATACCTCTTCAATCATAGACTAATATGTTGATCCAAAACCAAATAATGACTAGTCAATAATGTGCAAATATTGGTCAAAGATAGATGTTGATTCTACAACCTACTTTAATTTATTAATAGGAAATCATGCATCAAGGAGGTCCCCATATTTCTTAGGTACCTATTAGACAACTGTTGGTTCAAAATGTGCCACAAATCTAGGGATAGGGTCTTGGTCCACAAGTTTCCACTCAACAGTAAGGTTTGATTAGTTGATAGCATGTCCCTTTTCAACCATAGTAGACATAGTATATTTATATCTCTCCATCCCAACCACAAAATCCTCCAAGTCAAACCTTTATCACAAAACCAAACCAAAACATCTTACAACCAAATGTGTAATTTCAAGTACATCCTAATCCATGTATGTGTATTCTTGTTCCATTCCCCAATAGAGATAATATACCCCAATAGGTATCTCCATCATACCTTGGTCAAAGTATTCCACTTGTGACCTCCCAACCATCTATCCAAACCCAAATTCTCCCTCAAACCAATATTCTTTCTAGTTTCCTATCTCAAGAATTACAACAAATGAAGGATGTAATTACTGCTATTCAAGCTAGTAAACAAACTAAAAAGTTCAAATTTGATGATGTGTGTTCCTATCCATTCAACATGGAGTATTTGTAGATACCATTTCCTCTAGGAAATTAACCATTGAAATTTGATAAATATAAAGGGAAAGGTGATCCTAAGGCTCATTTGACCAAATTCTTTGTCACATGTCAACCAATGGCATATATCAACATATACCTTTTGCTATTTTTTTCAAGGAGCTTGGAAAGACAAGCTTTGGATTGGTTTTTGAAGTTTCCCAAAAACTTAATGGTGGATTTTGATGATCTTTCTGATAAGTTTGTGCAACACTTTTCCTATAATCTCAAACATGAGATTTCATTAGTGGACCTAACACAAGCAAAACAAAAAAGATGGGGAGAGTTTTGTGAGTTATTTACAGTGATGGAGAGACCTTGCAAGCCATTTCCCCCATAGTTTACTAGATAAACAATTAGCCACTATGTTTACTAAAAATTTTCATAGTGAGATAACTTATCATCTAGAATTATAATGTGTGCATACATTCAAGGAGATCATTGATAAAAGTTTGTGGGTTGAGAGGGTGCTCATCAATAAATGAATCATCAAGCTTAATTAAACTAATCAAAATCAAGGTACCAATAAGGAAAATGACCAACATCCCATCCAAGCACAAGCATCATAATCGGCATAGGCCAATAATCATGAAAGACCAAAGTAATTCAACTATAATAAGAATGTTGTGGGAAATGGAGTAACCGAATCTCATCATGTCCAAACTATGCAGACATCATTTGCATAACCTTTTTATCTTACTCCTACCTATCAACCTCTCCAACCAATGCCACAAGCACAACAACCAAGACTTGTACAATAAATACAACAACCCTTACCATTGCAAACCCCTCCTCCTAGAAGAACCTTCCTTGCACATCATGTCTTTAGTGACGTAGGATAACCTATTGAGTCTATATTTCAAAAGTTTTCTACCACTAATATGATTATTTTCCCATACCAGAACATTATCCATAAGCCATTCCTTATCATGATTAGTATAATAAAAATTAATTCTATGACTATCATCAAGTCGATGGGCATAATCTACAAAGATGTGTCCAAATCAAGCATTTAATCAAGAATATGTTGGAGAATTGGGATATAAAATTAGATAATGATGCTTCTACTTCCAATGAAACTCTTAGGATATATCAAAACCCCATTCCCTAACATAACAATCAACAGTACTAGAATAATCAGAAATAATAACAATAATAGTAGCTAGTGCAGTAGCACAATCAATAGTATCAAAATCAAAGACCGAACCAATAAAATTAGTAACAGAACCCACAATGAAAAAATAATAGACAAAACCAAGATTAGAATGGTAGCAACCAAAAAACCTACAATTTAGTTACACATGATTATAATAGGGTTGTAGGTAATATTGTAGGGGTTAGCATTAATACCATCTCCATTAATCCCAAACCAAACACTAATCAGCCTAGACCATTGATAAACAACAATATTCATCTAAATCACATGGAAAATCCTTCTTTGACCTAGGAGTGCATACACGCAAACCAACAAACTAGGACTTCTCCTTTTGGATCTGATAGTGATAACTTGTCCTTTCCATGTGACCACATGCAAGTGCATCGATAATTGAGACATGCCTTGTCTGGTCCCACACCATTCCCAACATCAGTTAGCAATAATGGTCTAGTATTTAATCATGATTGTGTAATCACAACTTAGAGGTCAAAGATTACTATCCTAGGCCCACAACCATCTACCACTTTGCCTATCATCTAACCAACTATTTATCTTTAGAATAAACCATTCACTACTGACCAAGACAAGAAGTTTTATATTGTGGAATAATTAGAGAAGACACTAGCACAAATTTCTATTTCAGATTTACTATAGACATCAATAATCCACAACAACATATTGAATGATTTTTTGACCCAATATATTATTCCTAATGACATATCCCCTGATAAATTTAAATCTTTGGTTGGACACCTAGCTCTAGCCCAACAAGTCACATTCAACCAAAGAGATATGTCTTCCCTTGGCCCACTCTATAATAACCTATTATACATAGAAGTTTGTATCAAATGGCATAAAGTGAAATGTGTCCTTATAGATTATGGATTTGGACTCAACATAGTGTCTCTAAAGCTCATCAAGCTTCTTGGGTACATAATGATAGATCTCTAGCTAGAAATAATAACTATTAAAGCCTATGATAATCAGGTAAGAGAGTCACAGGGAACCATTAGTTTACCAATTATCATTGGGCCTTTAACCCATTATACACTTTGACATGTGTTGGATCTTGAGTTATCATACAACATGATTCTAGGCAGGCCTTAGTTATATGAGATTCATGTAGTCCCATCAACATTACACCAATGGATCAAGTTTTCCCACTCAGGGATGGAAGTGAATATTCCAAAAGATTTACACCCATATGAACATTTCAAGCATCTTGAGGTAGAATTTCAAAGCTATATCAGTCCAGTATGAATCTAAGTTCCACACAAGAGAAAGTAAAGGCCATACTTATTAATCCTCTACCAAATAATGACATAGATCCTAATACCTTAGATACCCTTTCTCACATGCCACCTCTTGAATCTTCCAATCATTTCACCATTTTAGATAATATATTGAGAGAATATGTGACCTATGATACGTTTTGTATCACCAATCTTCTTCAAAATTTGAAAACCTTTGGGTGACCTAAAGCCATCCCACATATGCATTGGCAATAAAAGAACAAAGATAAGGGACCTATCACATTTGTACTAGCATCTGGCCTAGAATTTGACCCTCTTGAAGGGGATGATCATGGTTATACAATGATGACCAAGCTGATTGTTATAAAAGTGCCAAGTATCCTATTCTTATAGCATCATGGAACATCACAATTATAAAGGAACAAGCCTCAAACTAAATCAGTAAGGAACCATCAAGCCAATTTTCATGACTAAGTATAAAAAACCTCATGGACTTGGATTTAAACCACCTAGGGGTGACCCGACATATATTATTCAAATTCCATCACCAGTGACTAGTGATGATGATGTCGATAGTGAAACAGAGTATGATCATAGCCTTACCTTTGATAACCTAGCTAAAACCAACCTGAATGATAATAATACCATTTGTACCCTTACCCTAGCCATTCATCATAATCCATTACCATTATATTATCCCTAACTGATAGATTGTGACCAACAAGAATCTAGTCTATCAATTGATGATTTTCAGAATGATGAGGCATTATGTGACTTCTTAGGCCTTAGAGATAATGTTCCATTGGGAGATCACAAATTAGGATTCTCAATTACACTAGATCTTATAGCTTATTTTAGAGAGCGAGTGAACACCCTTAGCCAAAAATAAATAAGTAAAGCATCAAGGTCCCAAAGTGAAAACCTCTTTGAGGCACTTTCTAATCAGGGAAAAAGTAAAGATAAAGGCCAGTCTAGTGGTGAAAACCTATTTTAGGCACCATTAGATGGGGGTGTTCATTCTTCTTTGAATTTAGACTAGGAGACCACTAACGATGAACTTGCCTATGGATCAAAGTTCAACTTTGATAAAAAATAAGCATTTGATAAAAAAAATTGAAATTTGTTTTATGGTTTTTGTTACATGGCCAGATCTCCCATTAGGAGACTCAGATTCATCATGCCTAGGAGAAGTTGAAGAGCAAGTCCTAATAGAGGACCCTAACATAATCCAATATTTCAAGTCATTACATACTATCCTAAAAGATGGTTTGACCCTTCTATTTGAAGATAAAACACAGGTAAATATCAAAACTCCATCAAGCCTAAAATGGATAAAATTAGGAACATCTCTCACTAAAGAGGAATGCAACATATTTATAGCTATGTTGAGAGATTTTGTGGATATTTTTTCATGGGCCTATTCTGGCATGCTAGGTTTAAACCCCACCTTATTTCTACACCATCTTGTGGTTAATCTTGATGCCAAATCAGTAAAATAAAAGCTACATAAAATGCATCCTCATATTTCTGTATTGGTAAAGAAAGAGTTAGAAAAACTCCTAGAAGCAAGATGTATTTGATCCATTGAATACTCTGAATGGATCTCTAATGTTGTACTAATTTTTGAGACATCAAGAAAGCTTGTCTGAAAGATGATTTTCCATTGTGTAATATTGACATGATCATTGATTCCATGACTAATTATGAAATGCTTTCACTCATGGATGGCTTTTAAAGATACAACTAGATCAAAATAGTACCAAAAGGCCATCATAAAATAGTGTTCACCACTCCATGGGGAACATTTTATTATCAGGTGATGCCATTTGGTCTTAAGAATGCTAGAGCTATGTATCAAAGGGCCATAACTATCATATTCCATGATATGATGCATGATATTATTGAAGACTATGTCAATGCCATATTAGGAAAATCTAAAACTAGGGTCAACCATCCATCAATGTTGCGTAAGATATTTGAAAGATTACGGGAGTATAAATTCAGACTCAATCCAAAAAAAATGTTTTCTTGGTGTAACTTCAGGTAAACTACTTGGCTTCATTGTGTCTCATAGAGGTATTGAAGTCAATCCGACTAAATTCCATGTTATAACTGAGATGCTACCACTAACCAATTTAAAACAACTCCATATTTTGTAAGGTAAGATCCAATCAATCTGATACTTCATCTCTCAGTTAGCAAACAAGTGTCATCCATTTAAACACCTTTTAAATAAGAGAGTTGTATTTCACTAGGATGATCATTATCAAATACATTTTCAACAACTCAAAGACTATCTTGTTAATCCGCATGTTCTATTACCTCCTATGCTAGGAAAGCCATTCTTATTATACTTATCAGCTAATGACCATACCCTAGAGGCACTCTTGTCTCAACATGATGACAATGGAAAGGAGCACATTGTATACTACCTAAGTTGTACCTTGGTTACATATAAACATAACTATGCACCTATTGAAAATGCTTGTCTGGCCATGGTTATTGTAGCTAAAAAACTATGCCATTACATGTTGAATAATAAGACCATGGTCATTTCAAAAGTAGATTCGTTCAAGTATCTACTAACTAAAATAGCTTTACAAGGTAGAATGGCTAAATAGATCATGCTTCTCAGTGAGTTTAACATAGAGTATGTTAGTTAGAAGGTAATCAAGGGACATGTTCTTACAGATTAACTTGTTGAAGTGCCTCTCATAGACACACTACCACTCATCTTTCAATGTCATGATGAATCTATCATGATCGTCATTAACACACCCTTTGAAGAGCATCCATAGAAATTGTATTTTGATGGTTCATTCACTACACATGGATCGGGGGCAAGCCTATTGTTTATTACACTACAGGGGTATTTAATCCCTAAATCATTTAGAATCATCTTTCCTTATACAAAAAATATGGTTAAGTATGAAGCACTTGTTTCAGGTCTTTGACAAGTAGTGCAGTGGAATATATCTCATATTCAAGTTTACGATGATTCTTAGTTAATCATCAATCAGGTCATAGATCATTTTCAGACCAAAGATAACAAGTTGGTTTCATATAAATCCATGGTCGACACTCTTAAATAATAAATTGCTAACATTCATTTTGAGCATATATCGAGGGCTAGTAATAGAACTATAGATGCCATGGCTATTATTAGCTCTCTAATTAGACAATAGATAAAGCTAGAGAGTATCGATTTCTCATCAAAAATTTGTTAGCACTTGCTCATGAACCTTCAATCATTGCCATGATTTTTGATATTGTTGGTCATAATTCTATCTAGTACTCAAACCTTTACAACTACCTTCATAACCAAGTTCATCCACCTAACCTCTCTCAAAAACAAACCAAAGCCTCCATTCATCATTTCACTTATTATACTCTACTTGGATCCACCATTTACCATCATAGTTTTGATGGAACTCTACTTTGTTGTTTAACTTTGACAAAGTCTATACTAGCATTAAGAGAATTTCATGAAGGAGTATGTGGAGCTCATTCTAGTGGGGTAGTCCTATCCAAAAATCTCTTGAATACTAGTTATTATTGGCCCATAATGGATCCAGATGCCATTGTATATTTAAATAAGTGTGACAAATGTCAATGGCATGCTAATCTAATTCATGACCCAAAAAAAACCTTGAAACTAATGTTGACCTCATGGCCATTTTATACATGGGGAATTGACCTCATTGGGAAGATTAACCCCACTTCATATGACAGCCATAAACATAACCTTACCACCATCGAATATTTCATTAAGTGGGTTGAAGCTATACCCCTCACTTATGTGAATGGAAATAAAATTTCTAAATTCATCTTCAACCATCTCATCTATTGCTATAATATTTCCTTTGACATTATATCTAATAATATAGGATCATTCAAGAACAAAGATGTAGACTAACTACGCACTAAATACAACATCACATAATATTTTTCTACAACATATTATCCTCAAGGTAATGGCTAAGTTGAGTCATCTAACAAAACCATTGTCAACATTCTCAAAAATATTATCAATGATGTCGGTCATGATTGGCACCTCTAGATATTACCTACCCTTTAGGCATATTATACCAATCATTGTCCCCCCATAGGCGCCACTCCATACTCACTTGTTTATGGTACTGAAGCCATTTTTCCCATTGAGGTTGAATTACCTTCACTATGCATCTCTTTCAAGCATGTCCTGGATGATCATGAGTATCAAGTAGCTCACTTATAAAAGCTAGACCTACTTGATGAGAAAAGCATGACCATGCTCAATAATCTTTAAGCATATCATGATTGACTCAAAGACCAATATAATCAGTGTGTTAAGTATAGAACATTTGAACTTGGTGATCTTGTTCTTAAAGAAAATCAAAAGAATACCATGACTGAGAAAAAGCATAAAAGGAAATTCAAACCAAATTGGATAATGCCTTTCATCATTACTATATATTATGGATTAGGAGCATACAGGCTTGCCACACCAGGTAAAGATGAGCTTCTAGAGCTGATGAATATTATTCATCTCAATTGGTACTATGCTTGAGCATTAAGATGTACTATCTGTAAG
Source organism: Torreya grandis (assembly GCA_037957365.1). Taxonomy (NCBI): domain Eukaryota; kingdom Viridiplantae; phylum Streptophyta; class Pinopsida; order Cupressales; family Taxaceae; genus Torreya; species Torreya grandis. Next base: position 345,712 of record JARHVA010005389.1, read on the forward strand.
GACCATTTTATTTATGCCATTTTATCACTATACTTATTTGTACAAATACCATACTTATCCATCCTCTTTTCCATATCCACATTGTACTTTTAACCTATCAACCCAGTGTGTTCTAAAAACCTACCCCATTTGACCTTGGTTTTTGTCATTCATTACATAGTTTTAGCATTGAGGTATCTGATTAGTTCATTAGTTAGTTCAAGTATTTCAGACAAGGAGCATATCTTAGGATAGTGTGACATAAGTTTTAGTAGTTGCATCCTTCATTTTTTAGTCCTTTCTTACCACCAATATTGCTACTAATTATAACTACCTTTGGGAAAATTAGTACCATTGACCTATGTCATTGTGTGCTATTTATAACAACCTATGGGCAAACTAGGGGCACCATTAAGCCTTGGCGTACTAACTTGCCACTTCCTATGACATGTTGTGCCTTTTTACCAATTGTGCTTCTTTTGTTTGAATTTACTATTACATTAGTCGAGTTCTTCCACTATAATGGTAGAACTACAATGAATTAAGGTCTTACTCTGGGACTATGTAGGCAGTGCTCAATACTTGTTGAGGTCAGCTCATTCACTCTTTAACCCATACTTTCGCTATTTTGTGAACAACCTAAGCCATGCTCTCACTATTTTATGAGTAACCTAAGCCACACTCTCACCATTTTGTGAGCTTAAACCACTTGGTGTCCTTTCATTCTTGATCAAGTTGAGATACCTCCAAAATAATTCCAAAAACATTTGAAAAAAATTGTTAGCAAAGAACAAAAACATTAACCACTCCTTTGCCTTAAGGATTCTAGGAACCCTTACAAAGTTACAAGAAAATCACTTATCATTTAGTTTCCCCATCCTTTTTGTCATTTTTCTCTCATGCACTTGTCATTTTGCAAGACCATTCCTATTCTTATATCACATCCATTCTATTTGTTTTCCTCAGTTATCACATTCTTCCCATTCCTTGGGAGAACTACATTTGACCTGAAGTTTTTTAATTAGATATCACATCCATGTAACTATATAGGAAACATCCACTTGCCTAGTGCATATGGAGACAACTCAGCCACCCCCTTCCTTTTCTTCTATTCCCCTTTTTTTTGTTTGTTAATTTGTCGCCTATTTTTTAGGGGCAATATTCCTAGGGTTTTTATTATGTTATTTGTTTGCTTGCTTACTTTTAGCACTATTGCCTTGATTTAGTTTATGTGTGTTCATTAGGTGATTCCTTGTCTATACTTATACTTGAATCCATCCATATTCATATTTTTACATTGTCATCATGGTTTCTATCATTGATGCATTATTTTCTATTTAGTATTGGATTTCAAGAGTCAATCCTTATGCATATTTTGGCCAAGTCTTTATGGTGTTCTATCATGAAGCCTACCATCACATGTTATAACAAAGCTCAGCATCAAGAAGTCTATTTAGCAATGGTAGCATCTTTTTGGCACTAACATCTTGATTCTATCCTAATCATATCCTAAACAAAGTAATTAGACATGAAAGACTTTCAACCTTTATTAGTTTAGATGAGCATCTCCTTATAAGTAGGTTGTTTAAATTCATCATTACCCTCTGTGTTAAGTTATCATCATCCTCAGCCAAGTTTATCATGTTTGCCATAATCAGGGTCTAATGATTGTAACTGCCTATGGGCAAATCATTACACACCATCCCACCTACATTTCTCAATGATTATAAATACCTTTGGGAAAATCATTGTGTTGTCACCACTTTATTTTTTATACCTATACAAGGGCATGTTATCTTATTTGTCTATCCTAACTAGGGCAGCTCCATCTTCTCAATGATTATAACCACCTTTGTGTAAATAATTGTGTTATCATATCACATTGCCACTATTGGGGTACAATGCTTATAACCGCCTTTGGGCAAACCATTGTACACTATCCCACTTGCAGTCTCAATGATTTTGACTACTTTTTTTCACTATCATTGTGCTTTCAACCCATAATCTTTCCTTTCTTTAGTCCCCTCATTTCACTTCTTTCTTTTTGAGGGACTGTTTGTTGACCTACTTGTGCCAACTATTCCCTCAAGGGGGCATCATACATTTAGTTTATCATCATTACAATTGTAGGCATATAGGTCCTTTTCATTCTTTGAGAAGACGTTACTATGTTTATAGCTTGCAATGCCTTCCCAAATAAGGGCAAACTATAGACACCTAAATCTGGCCACCGATAACCTCCAATCAAGCTTTTGGCCAATTTTCACCCAAAATGCATAATTTGGCCTTAAAACACTAAAACATGCTAAATGATGTGAAACTGACATATTCAAGTGTCAATTTTTTCCAGGGTATCCCTAAATAGGGTAATGCAATTTATGGGCCAGCTAACTTTGATCAGTGCATTTTGAGTCAGAATGCCAAATTTGTACTTGGGTGCTCTAGATTTCTCTTCCCTATCAAATATTTTGCATAAGACGTATGCCTTTGTTATTTTTAGTTGGAAACATCTTAAATGGAAATACACATTCAACACATATGACAGTGACTTCGAATTCTAATCCAGTCAAATTTTGGACCAATAACAAGGAATTTTGACTAATTTGGGTAATTTGTGCACAATGTGCTTAATCATGCTTAAGAGATAATTAACTCAAATCAAGGCCTAATTAAGAATTCCATAAAAACTCATTGAAAATTTATTTTTGGAAATGAATATTGAATATTTTCATCATCAGGTGACCTCATTTCTTGGGAAGACATCCCTAGGCCATAAGTGCTACAAATATTAGGAATCATGCCCTCCATGTCTCATCAATGCCCTCCATGCCTCTTAATTTCCCCTTCATCCAATGTCATGATGAGGATAATTACAAAATTAATTCTAAAAATTGAATTAATCCTCAACCACACATCTCAATCTTGAGATGGATGGTTGAGGTTGGTTCTGATCAAATCCAAAAATCTATATATAAGAGGCCTCACAACATCATTTCTAAGCTAATTTGGTGCAAAGTTATTATTATCAAATATCTTCAAATATTTATTGATGCAAATTTATAATGCCAAATTGGTTCCAAAAGCTTCAAGTAATTAGTGTTACCATGCCAAATTGATTCTAAGCCAAGCCAAGCTACAATCCAAAGGTGCCAATGAGAGATGGAGGTAGCCAAGCTTTCATTGCCAAGAACTTCATGAGCACAATCCGAGAAAGCCACTACAACAAGGGCATTTGAATCATTCAAGGAAGGCAAAGGAACTCTTGTATTTTATTCCTTGCTTTTTAGTTGTGTTTATCATTTGCTTTTGTTAACTAAGCTCTCCCTAGTGTCTAGGTCTAGAGATGTTATGATATTAGTGTGTTTTTTTCATTTTGAAACTAACACCATACTAACCATCCTCTCTTGATTCAAATTCCTAGATCACATATTTGACCCACAATTAGCCAATGGGTCCCAAAAGTTGGATGAAACAAGAATTTTATTTTCATAACCAACATTATAGAATATTTTTAAATAGGATATTCTTTTCATATAAACATGTGCAGTTTGTAAGAGTACATTGTCTATAAGTCAATCCATTAGAGAAAATCACTTGTTCTATAATAGAACACAAGAACATCTATCCTATACACCTGTACAAATGTAATTGGATGAGATTGACTGACATGTTGCCTTGTATCTTAAAAAATAAATATTTTCAATTGTCAAAATGGGGGAGTTCTTAGAACCAAATTGCTTTGTAAACTTTGAGGAGTTAATATAAGCAAGGAATTCTACAAAGATTGACTAGTATTTACTTGTGTGAATATCTATATGGTTTCTCTCTTAGTTGTATGGTTTCACTTTCAAATTTGAATGGTTCCTATGGATTTTTAGTGTGTATATTTGATTGAAAATTTATTAACTTGTGTTAATACTAGGTTAATTTAAGTTTCCCTAGTTAGTTTGTTTTATTTTCTCTACATTTGTAGATGCGTATTAGCTATCTGCTTATAGGATTAAATATTTAAAGTAAGATTGGTTCTAATTTTTATTATTTCTCATATTCCTTAGAAGTCTATCAGATGCATGATGTGATTTGGGTTTAAGTTGTTTCATGTTACACATTGGTAAGTACACATCTAGATGAAATCTAAACTTTGTCATGATTTGAAACAAGACCAACAACATCCTTCTTTCTACCCTACCCTTCATTTTGATTCTTTTTTAACTTGATCACCTTAGTTTAATTATCATTATAAATATCCATTTTAGATTAGTTATTGATCAAAATTCATTATTATTAGCATAATATAATGCATATTTTACATAGATCTACTATTTGGCCATAGTGGCTCCCAACCACCACTTAATATAAATAGTATGTAATATTCACTTATTCTACCTCTATTTTACCAATAGATATAAGATTATCATAACTGCCAACTCGTGCACTGAATTATTAGAATTTAAAAATAAAAATTATTTCTAAACACTCTTGGCACTTATGGTACACATTTAGGCATCAACAAGAGGAGCTTTGTTGGTGATAGAAGGAGAGCCTTTAGTCAGATCTTTGTAAATTTGTATAATCTTTGCTCATTTTTGTGAATTATATCCAAAGATTAATGTATTATTTGCATGTGTGCTTATTTTAGCATATTTGTGTAAATGTCATCTATATTTATTTTTTTTCCAGTCATTAGGTTTCATTTAGCCAAAGATTGACATTACTTAAAGAACCGTAGATATTCATGCAAAGGTAGTTCATGCTTTGTGTATTTTCCATGTGTAAGGTTAGTAATAGCAATTTTATACAAAGATTGACTAGTTCTTTGCAAATTTGAGTTCATTCAAGCTTGAAGGTGTAAAGGTCATTTTCATTCATTATTCTAGACTTTGTCTTTGAGATAATTTAGTTAAATATAGTCATGTTTTACATATATTTATGCAAAATTGGCTTAACATGAAAATTTAATCATTTTACTTTGCAAAGGTTGGTTTGATGCATCATATTTTAAACAAGTTTCAAATTCACAAGTTGGAATTTCCCAAGGCAAGGCTTAGGTGAGTAAAATTCCAAAAGTCTCAACACTTCGCCAGTTCAAGGTAGTCATGTGTTCAAGGTATGGCTTGGTTAGGTGGTTCTTCAATCAACATGCCAAGTATAGTAAATGATCTTCCTCAAAATCTTGAAAGATATTTGCCTTCTTTTAGTCCTAATAATGTGTCACTGTTAAAGAACATATTAAGTCATTCAAGGCTACTTTGATATTTTCAAGTGTAGTTCATGAAGATGTAGCATGTATATTGTTCTCCTTTAATTTCAAATATGTTGCATATGAATAGTTTCTCAACCTACCTAAGAACTACATTACTAGCTAGAATGACTTTAATAATGTTTTCATTGATCAATTTGGCAAAATTATTAGTCCCTACATCTTGTATCAATAGTTCACCACAACTAAAAGGGATGTTAATGAAACCATTAGAGCCTTTAACACTTTCTTCCAAAGAAATTTAGTTAAACCATAGCCCATTATAGACCTAATGAGGATTTAGCCTTAAAATTTTATAAGAATGTTAGAGATCCCATGACCTTCATGTTCTTAAAAAGGTCTCTTCTAGTCATAAACACATTGATCTGGGCCTACTCTAAAGTGGTGATCATTAATGACCAAATCTAGCCTTAGGATTAGATGACATATTTCATGCCTAATGTCAATTCAAATTGACCCATCTAGAATTTCATTCCTAGTATACCTAATTTAACACTAGTTTAGAACCATTTTCTCTTGAGTCATACATATCCTAGCCAAAACCTAGAGTTCTTGAATAGAACTACTAGTGGATTTCATCCACAAAATCATAGAAATCTAATGCCCACATCCAGTGGTAATGCTCCAATTCATAATCTTGAGGCACCCAAAAAATTAAAATGACTTGATATTGGAAATGGTCTAAAAGAAGAGCATTAAATTTTTTTAGTTTCAAAAATAAGTAAGAAATATAGGGAAAGGTGCTAGCAGAAACTATGCTTCTCAAAGGTTCAATAGGCCTCCAAATGGGTTTCATGATAACAACAATAATGTATCATCTAAAATTATACAAATGAGTCTATGTGATATTGATTTGGATGATCATTGCAATATTTATAAAACCTTTGAAATTATACCTAATCAAGACTTTACCATAGGGACATCTAGATTTACAAGAACATCTTAAGGTTTCATATAGGCCTTTGATTTTCTAGATGAAGATAAAGATAAAGATGAGCCAATTGAAGAAGTTGAATATGAGATGACTTTTATTCCTGAAGAAGAAGAGTTACTATAAATGGATATGGATCAAGTATAATATGATTTTTCTTCAAAAAGTAGCCAAAAAGTCAATTCACATAGATTTATTTCTGAATTGGAGAATACCCTTTAATAAGATGATCAATGGCAGAGGTCATACCATGATTTCTTAAATGGGATCAAAGAGTTGGAGATGGTAGATGATGGGATAGGATAACACATGAATATTTCATCTAAGGGTTTCACCAATGATTTGGAGTTCCTAGAAGATGATATTATTTTAAAGGTCCGGAACTAAGATAAGATGGAGCTTGATTCTATTGAAGAACTACCTATCTTCACTTAAAATAAAAATGAAGCAATTGAAATAGATCAATAATGGTCATATGACTTCATCAAGAGGTCAGAAGTATGGGACCAACATGTTTATGATGATGATATTCTAGATGAATTCCATTAAATTGATCAAGATGAAGAAGCCTTTTGGGATGACTTGGAAGATTTTTGTACAAAGATCGATAGTTTATATCCACCTCAAAAACAACCTAATAAAGACACCAATGTGAGGACACTATCCAAGTTACTGGTATTGAGTGAAGATGATATAAGCCACTATCTATCTATGACTAAAGGAGAATTAGTACTCTTAATGCAAGATAAAAGGATTTAGTAAGAAGATGATTAGATCCTTGATTCATACCTTCAACCTATACATATGAGAATGTTGATAAGGGGAAAGCTACATCACCTAGAAGACGTAAGCATACAATTGTTCCTACCCATAAGAAGAGGCCATTAAGTGAAAGAAATCATGGTTCAAGGTTCTATAGTAGATTAAATAATTTTCCATTTGATCTAAGAGGTAAGTGCTTTGTGTAGATAGTGTAGGACTTAGTTTGGTTTCTTTCTTGCTCTTTGTTTCTTGATTTTTTCCTTCCTATCCCTTTTTTGTATATATTTGTTTGTTTTATCTTACTTTGTTCCTTGATTTTAAATAAGTCCTTTTAGATAATTCTTAGCTCTAGTTTCATCTATTTACCCAAGAGCTTCACAATTTAGAAATATAAGTATGACTTATCAACATTGGTTGATCATGGATTTGTTGAAATATGAGCTTGATGTTGTAGTTTGGAGAAACTAACAAGAAATGATGGATAAGTTAATTGTTCCTTGAGATTTTAAACCTTGTTTTGATCCAATCTTGGTTTCAAGAAGGATTGCATCTGTAGGATGAAATCTTAAACTATTAGGACACAATCATGCTTGCACTTAAAAAACAATATTTTCTTGGGATAAAGTTTATATCCAAGGATGATTGCCTAAAAATAAAACACTTGAACAAATCCCTAAACTTGGATAATCTTGTTCCCAACCTTTGATAGAAAGCCAAAATGATCTAAAAAATAAAAAAATAAGGTCTTATTGAAAAATCAAAAGCTTTTCGAGCAAAGGTGATTCTGGTAATCTCTACCAAGGATATGGATGCTTAGCTAGAAGTGGAGAAAGGCCTTGAGTGGAGCCAAAGGAATCTCTATTAGGGCTATGGACACCTAGATAACAACACAATAATGCCCAAGCCTTCTTTGAGTTAAAGCATGGTTCTTAATAAATATTCAAACATGTTGAAAGTTAATGTTAATGTTTAAATCTATGAACTTGGAAGTTGTTCTCTAAATCCTTTGGTAATCAATAAGTGGAATCAAAACACACACATATAATGAATGAGTTTTGATGTTTGAGCCCAATTCTGCATATTTAAGATTTATTCTAACCATAAATTGATCTTAACAATGGTGCATGATCAAATAGAATATGTAATTAAATTATTAATCTAAACTAGATTGTCTTAATTCTAACAGATTGTTATGTTTCTCCTAGAAGTCACCATTTTTTGAGGCCAACATACCCCCATTTCTAAAAAAATGGGACCCATGTGTCAAATTATGCAAATTTTTACTTTGGAATTGAATATTCTCTTGATCAGAGTGTCATTAGCACATTGACACATTATTTTTATTTGAAGATCATCCACAATAATGTCTAGTTGACTTATTTTTTCATAGTTCTGGCTTCACCTTTTCTAAAGTGATGGCATTGGATATGTGTGTTTCAAGATGTAGGTTTAATGGAGCCCATCTTGGAATGAACATGCTTAGGGTTTTTTTATGCTTTAATTTTTAATTTATCTTTTACTAACCTTGGTCTATAATTGATTAATATTTTGAAACCTTAGCCTAATGTTTTATCTAGACATTTTAATTCAAATTCAAATTTGGAGAGAATTTTTTATTTAAAATTAAGCGGGAATAAATTAATAATGATATGGGCTTAGTCTCTTTTTATTGCCTAAGGATTAGTCATGTTTTTAAACACAACCAAACCTTAGTATAACATTCATTCTTAGTCTCTTTTATGTCTCGAGTCCCCTTTTTTAGTCTTTTTTTATTATATATTTCTATATTTTGAGTATGTCCTTTCAGGATTTTCCTTAGAAACTTTATCCTAAAAGAGTTACCCTTTAGGGTTTATGTTTTGGATACTTTTTCCATGTGATTGAAAACTTGTATCCTAAATTTTTTTTCTGAAGCTTATCCTTTGGGATTTTCATGAAGGGAACATACCCTTCAAGTTTTATAAAGACATCCTTCGAGCCCTTGAAACATATCCTTTAAACTTTGTGTTTAGGCCAATTATCCTTTAGACCTTTTTGTTTAAGCCAATTATCCTTCAGGATTTTTATCTGAGATTTATTTTGGACATGTTTTCAGTTAAAAATTCCTTTTGAGACTTGTGTTTTCAACATTTCATTTCCTTCAAATATTTTGTCTAAAAAATTTTGGTCTTCAAGGGAAATGTATTGGACATTTTGTCTAAGCCAGTTTCCCTAAAAGAAATACCCTTCACCAAGTTCCCCAAATGAAATGTCCTTAAACCCTCTGAATATGCCCTTCAAGATTTTTTTAAGGGACACCTTATATTCAAACTTGCACTTTGGAATTTTTAAAATGGTCTTTTGCCTCCCTCAATTATCCTTTGTATGCTTTAAAGTGCCCTTGAGGATTTATGTAAAGTGCCCTTTGAAAGATTTTAAATGGACATTTTTCCTCTAAGATTACCCTTTAGGATTTTTTAAATGGTATTTTTTCCTACCAAGTATTTGTGCCACGATCATTTTAATATGTTATCCTAATACTTTGAATTGAATATTTTTTCAAAGCAAAATAAGAACATTAATATGAGGATTTAGTTTTAGTTCTTATTATTACTATGCCCTAACTTTAATATTTACTATTATCTATAGGAACTGATCTCGCTTGGATTAATGGACATGTTTTGGATGATTGTGGATTCTATCCCTTCCAATGTTGCTAAAACTTGTTTTTTATTGTGTAAGATCAATGAAATATCATTTCAGAATAAGCATGTTAATGTTTTATCTGATCTTTATTTATTGTTGATTCAAAATTAATTAGATCCATGTTTGATCCATGCCTAATGTTTAACCTAGGTCCCCTTTTGAATTGAATTCAAACTTTCACAAGGGAAATTATCATACCATGGACTAAGTTTAATTTTTATTGATGAGGCCAGGATATGCCCAATAAATGTATAATAAATGACCTCATATTACTCTCTCTTTTTATTAAGTTTGATTGCATTTTGTAACTTTTATTTTGATCTGAGATGAGTTAAGATGTGATTATCCATATTTTGTTGATTGTGATTCTAATGTTTTAAAAGACCTATAAATCCTAACAAGTGTGTTGGAAAATTCTAGTTTTGTAATAAAATAGGTCATCATCAGGCTAATGAATAAATATGAAGTGGATTACATGTTTTTTTAAAGAATTGGACTCAATTCAGATTAGTTCCAGAACCTACAGAATCTGTTCCAGAACCATCATTGTCAGTTCTGAAAATTCACCATACTATTTCAAGTTGTCACATTTTTGGACTTAGCTCTGGAACTCTATATTTAGCTCCGATACTCCTTCAAATAAGTTCTAAAACTTTTCTAGCTAGATATGGAACTGATGAGGATCTATTCCAAATGACTGGTGATCTGTTAAAGATCAATGATACCATTAAATCAAGAACAGATTCCCAATTTTCTAAACTGGTAGAATCAAGACAATTATCACATAGCTGGATATCCAACCACATCTTGACTCAACATCTATTCTAGGCACAATTCTATTCTATCGTATCTATGAAATAGTTACATCCACCAAAGCATCTATATATACAGACCTGATATAGATAATAAAAAAGGAGAAGAAAAATAGAGAAGATAGTAGAATAGAGAGAAAAAGGATAGCTTAGTATATTTGTAATACAAAACATTTTTTATCAATGAAATAGCCATTCCTATTTTGAAAGCAAATTGAATTTTTAAAATCCTGTTCTAGGTGGAGCAAGGGTCCACTCCTCCAAAGGACCAGGATCTTCATTTTTGTCAGTATTTATATTTCTATTAGCAAAAGTAAATAGGTAACTCCGTTAAATTTATAAATGCTTCCAACTCTTTAAAATTAAGATTTGTTGTAAATTTGTTCCTGTAGGCATTTTAGATTAAATTTTCACTTCTGTAATGTATGTTTATTTCTAGCAATCAATTTGATTCTTATAAAACATGTTTATTTCCAGCAATCAATTTCATTCCTACAACATGTGTTTATTTCTAGCAATCAATTTCATTCCTGCAATGCGTGTTTATTTCCAACAATCAATTTCATTCCTACAACATGTGTTTATTTCTAGCAATCAATTTCATTCCTGCAACGTGTGTTTATTTACAGAATATTTTCATAGTTTGATTTCAATAAGGTTTTAACCAAGAAATCCTTAAGACATTAAACCCCCCCCCCAAAAAAAAAAAAAAAAAAAACAAGAAAAATATACAAATACCCCCATTTAATTACTAAATCATTATGATTCCTCTTGTTGCATACAACTTCAGACACAACCCTGGTTAAATATGACATGAACAGAAAGTTGATTAAATGAAGGGGATAACGAAACCCAACATTTATCTCAAGGCATGGTCATGTTTTTCAACACAGCCAAACCTTAAGTTAAAAGTCCTATCTTATTTTAAGTAATTGCATAGTCCATTTATTATAAATCTTAGATTAAATCCTTATCTTAAAGTTTATCATATTTATCAATATGATGAAAACTTTAGACTAATATTTTAGGCTACATCCTTTTATTTATTATGGGGTCCTTTTTATTACATTCCTAACTTTGGTCTAAAATCTTCATGCTTACATCCTTTTAAATTCATAGGGTCTCATATATTATGTCTAGAACTTAGCTTAATCTTTTTATCCTAAGTTTTAAGCTTAAATTTTATTCTTCTATTTTAGATCAATGGCCTACATTTAAATGAAGGACCAAGATAAAATAGAGTGAGATGGATGATAAAAATCCATAGTCCTAGTTTAAGCATCGAGAGATTATCAGGATCAATGACTCATGTTTAAGTGGAGGATCCTAATCAAACAAAGCATATATAGTCAAAGTTTCAACAAAGACTTTGAGATAGTGAGATGGTGACAAGTGTCACCATTTCATTTAAAGAAGAATGAAAATCCAATGGTGGTTTATCCCACATATCATTTTCAAATGACTCACATTCACTTTGATGGAATAGATTTGATGGTGCAAGTTCAATGTTGAAAAGACAAGTAGTGGTCCCCAGCTTAAAGCTCAAACAAGTTCAGATGATCGATTATATGTGTTATAATGTACACATCTAATTGAATGGATTGAGATCAATGAAGACTTTTCAAATGAAGCTCTAAGTTAATGTGAGACTACTATGTGGAAAAAGCATGTGAACTAAAAAACTAATAGACGAAGAGCTCAAAAGGCCCATGGAAATACTAAGTGGCATAATTTCAAGGCTTAGTATACATTAAATCTTGATCACCTTTTGAAGATCAATGGCCCGTGCTGATTTGTACCCACTAAATCAAATAGTGCATGATCAAAGAGGAATTTTAATGTATCTTAGAGTAAACAAGATAATGACACATGTCATAACCATGTAAAATATAGTAGTGGTATCCAATGGTGTTAAAATTTTAGGATTGATATCAATGACTAGCATTGATCTATGTGAATCAATTAGATGGTGTGCGATGAAGGGAAGATTTTAAAAAGTAATGGTCATGTTTTTTAAATACTTATGAGTAAACTACCATAAAAGTGGCACAAGGATGCCATGCAGGTGCTAGGATAATTCCACACAAGTAGATAAGCAATAAGAACTAAAGATCTAGTGGACCTAAAGAGCAAAATCCAAATATTTCCACCATTTGAGCATTGTGAAATCTTTAGGTAAGCCCCAACCTAACCCTATATTCACCATATCAAATATAAAGAGCTAAATTGTCATTTGTATGAAGATGATTCAACCCATAATCAACCAATGGTTCCCAAATTTAGATGAAACAAAAATGTTCTTTTCATAATCAACATTATAGAATATTCTTTCTATATAGACATGTGCAATTTGTAAGAGTACATTGTCTATAAGTCAGTCCATTAGACAAAATCATTTGTTCAAGAATAGAACAAAAGGACACCTATCCTATACATCTATACAAATGTAATTGGTTGAGACTCACCAATATGCTACCTTGTATCTTATAAAAGAATCATTGTCAATTATCTAAAATGGGGAGTTATTAGAACCAATTTACTTTGTAAACTTTAAGTAGTTAATATAAGCAAGGAATTATACAAAGATTGTCTAGTATTTGCTTGTTGAAGTGTTATATGGTTTCTCTCTCAGTTGTATGGTTTCACTTTCAAATTTTAATGGTTCTTATGGATTTTTAGTGTGTACATTTGATTGTAGAGTTGTTAACATGTGCTAATTCTAGGTTAATTTAAGGTTTCTTAGTTTTTTTTGTTTTATTCACTCTGCATTTGTATATGTGCATTAGCTATCTACTTATACAAGTAAATCTTTAAAGTAAGATTGATTTTGATTTGCATTATTTCTCATAGTCCTTAGAAGTTTGCCTAATTTGTGATGTAATTTGGGCTTAATATATTTCATGTTACACATTTGTTAAGTACACATCTAGATGAAATCTAATCTTTGTCATAATGTCTAAAACAAGACTAGTAACATCCTTCTTTCTTCCCTACCCTTCAATTTTCTTATTTTTTAACTTGATCACCTTAGTTTAGTTATAATTGTAAATATCCATCTTAGATTAGTTCTTTATCATAATTCATTGTTCTTAACATAGTATTTTGCATATTTTACATAGATATACTATTTGGCCATGGTGGCTCTTAACTACCACTTAATACAAATATTATGAAACAATCACTTGTTCTACCTCTATTTCAACAATAGATAATAGGATTATTGCAACCCATAACTCATGCACTTAATTCCTAGAATTCTAAAATGAGAAGTGTTTCTAAACACTCTAGGCACTTATAGTACACATTTAGACATCAATAGTTGCCAAAGCTACATTTTTAAATCCATTCATTGTATGCATCTAGATTTTGTACATTCTTCAAAATATCCAAGCATGGCAAGTTCTTGAAAATGTATTTTCTTTCCATAGTTGTGGAATTGTTGCGGGTGGGGAAAAGGGTGGATGAGAAATATTTTTTACAAAATGTTTAAAATGAGGGTAGAGGGTGAGTATTTATAGGACAAGGGAGGTAACCAAGTAACCAACCATCATACTAGCTGCATGGGTTACCCAACAACATGGCTCAACCGCACTATTTGGCACCTTTGCCTAGCCTACTTTTTGAAATTACCATCCAATGTCTATCTTTTAATGTATACAATCCATAACCTACCATTTGGAATACACTATCTATTACCTACCATTTAGAAACTACTGTCTGGCACTTGATATTCAATGCCACCATTCAACATGTTTCTTTTGACATAGGGTTGTTTAGTTTCTTAAATTTAATTTCTTCTATTTGACGTAACCATTTAGTGAATCCATTCAATATAGTCATTAGATACAATCCTTCGATGCATATATTTAATAGGATCATTTAGTGCATTCTTTTGGTGGTTCTATTTGGTGTATGTATTTTAGTGAACCCAAATGGTTGTATAGAAATAAATTAAAAAACTAATAAACTGCTTGATTTTGCTCTTCCAAAAACCTGATAGATTTGCCATCACCTATAGAGGATTCACCATAGTTGCAAATCAAATTTTCTTAAATTCACAAAATATTTCCAATAGGTTATCCATCATAAATTTTCACTATATTTGTCATTTTTATGTGCTAAAGTAACAATATACAAGCATTAGTTATTTATCATTTGTCCTTGTTCTGGAGTTGGATAGAAAGGTTTCATATTCTTTGTTAACAAAACTTCTTTTCTACCTTACCTTCCCCTCTTTTTTATGGTTTATTTGAATTATTCCTACCTTAAGTTAATCCATCTCCATTATCATTCCATTCAACCCAAGTATGTCTATGATCTATATCCATTTATGAACCATCTAGTTTATTAGTTGCATTACTCACAACTATTCCACCATTGGTCACTGCAAGACCTAATACTTGAAACTCATGCTCCAGAGTGAATTTAAACTTCATTAACAACCTAAAACATTAGAGGTTAATGTTTTATGGTGTGTATAAAACCTATGAAAACATAATATGGTGATAAAAAGAGGGCTTGATTTCGTTATCTATATGTAAATATCTCTTGAGTTGCACTAGTTATATCTAAAAGATTGACTAGGTCTACCTCTAGCAATAACCTACTACGTCCACCACTACAAACCTATAGAAAATTTAGGTTAGATAAATTTGATCTAGAAAAACCTTGAGCTAAATCATATTCACCAAATAGATAACCCCTGCCATGTCTAGTGGCCCAACCTTGGTTAATAGGTTATGTCTTTAATATTCTAGGGGATGTTAATGATCTACCTAGAAATACTGAGAAAAACCTTCCTACCTTTTTTCCCTCTGAGGGTAGGACCATTAAATAACATGCGAAAGATTTAATAAGTAGTTAAATAATATTAAATGTATTCCATGAGGATTTTACTTGCTAAATTTTCCCTTTTACACTGTAAGATGTCACCTATGACTGGTTTCTTAATATCACCAAAGGCTCAATTGGATCATGGACTGAATGCTAAAACACCTTTTTGGGATAGTTTTCCAAGTCATTAGCCTTTTTATTATCTACCAACTCTTTTCTAAATTTAAAAGGGAATCTAATGAACCCATAAGAGCATTTAATATAATATTCTATAAAATGTATAGCTAGATAGACAATGCATTTAAGAAAAATGTTGTACTAACTCTTGAGATGTATAAAAATGGTCTAAATCCCATGACTATAGTTTTTTTACATAGGTAAACTGGTGTTGTATACTTGACCTAGGCATATGTGAGGCTATAGAGGTTGATAAAAAAATGAAACCTTAGTCACAAGGATTGGCAGGACCAAATGCTTATCAAGCATATCTTGTGTTAAATCCAATCTTAAATGCTAATCAAAAAATTATAGCTCATAGTTAGACCCAGGCCCATATGTAGTTTCCCCTATCGCATGTTGAACCTAACCAAAATATACTTTTCTTTAATAATATGGTACAACCAACTAATCATCATGAAAGTCATGTGTTAGTCTAGTTTAATAATTCTGCTACCCAAGGCACTATTGTGGATTCTAATGAGGCCAAAATAAAATCCATTCAGAGGGTGGTACAAAAGCTAAGTAATGAATTATTGACTATGCAAAATTATATGGGAAATATTGATAGCTAAAACACTAGTCAAATCTTTGGTTACCAAATATAAAACAAGCCATTTAATAGACATGGGAACAATACAAGTCATCCTTTTATCAAGATGCTAGAGATGAACATCTTAGATGAAGTTTTGCCCAACTAGTGTAGAGTTCACAACATAGCCAAAATAGGAGAACTAGATTATGAATAATTCTATCTAGCCTTTGAAATCTTTTAGAGAGAAATGGATAAACAAGAGATAATGGCAAATCTTATTGAGCCATAGCCTCCTGATGCTTCAAGTCATTCTAATAGGGCAATGGTATTTGAGACCTATGACTTTCCATTCCCTATGAAATATGAGAACATGATGGAAGATAACATGGATGAGATCCATGTGTTCTAGTAGTTTCAAAATAATAACTACAATCTAAGGAAAAAATAACCTCTCACTAGTTCTACACTTCTAAACAACAATTCTACTACTCCTCTAGATCCAAGGAGCAATAAAAATCCACCTTCTCCTCTAAAGGAAATAAATCAAACACTACCCATGAGATCATAAAGTAAAGGAGGATACAAAATTTTAAAATACATTAAGAAGATCAAAGCTAACATAACTCTACATGAGTTAGCCCATATCACTGAGCAAATGGAGTTGTTACCCTAATCTTTGATCACTAGGATATCCTATATACCTAACAAGTTAGAGGTTGCACACACAAATGTAATTATTTACAAAGACAAGCTAGAGGTCCCACCCTTTTTATTGATAGTAATAATGTTTGGAAAAAATGTTCATATTTGTTTGGTGGACTCGAGAGTTTTGTCTAATGTAATTCCTATAGTTATCTTCAATAAATTAGGACTCACCATAGATAAGTCAAAAAGGGTAGTCCTACAATTGGAAAAGTCATTAGTACCTTGTGTTGGGGAACTCTAAATGTATAGATACAACTAGATTTTGAGCCTCATGTATAGTATCATATAGACATCCTATTATTATGCATTCTAGAGGCTTATGGTCTTTTACTTAATCAATATTGGTCCAAAATTTTAAATAGATACATGGACACTAATTTCTCACACATGTGGCTCCCATGGAAGGGAATGCCTAATTCGATCAAAGTTGATAGAGAACGAAAGATGAAATATTTGATTATGGAGTAAAATTCCAAAATGATAAATTCAACTTTTCATCTTCACATGTGGGTGTTTATACATTTACAATGATAAAGGATCTTCATGAACAAGAATTTGAAGGTCCCTAACAACTTTAGACTCTGTATTTTGATGGAGCCGGATCTAGTCAAGGTTCTAGTATTAGTGTGGCTCTAATTGATCCAAAAGGGAAATAATATTTTTATACATATATATTATAGTTCCCTTTCACCAATAAACATACTAAGTATGAATCCCTGATCCTAGGTCTCTAATTTTCTTTAAGACATGCTGTTAAACATCTATGAGTATTTGGTGATTCTAAATTGGTGATTAACTAGATCAAAAAAATGTACCAATATAAGCTGGCATATCTAAAGAAATACAAACATATAGCCTGGGACCTGACTGAATCTTTTGAATCTTTGAACATTAGGGCTATTCTAAGAGAGTAAAATTAGGTAGTTGATAGATTAGCAACTATAAAAACTATCTTGCCACCACTCCAAGAATCCAAGATGCAAAGATTTTTTATGGATCTATTGCCTTGCCCCTCAGTCTGTAGAAATGTATAAAACTTCTAGGTCTTTGAAGATGATCATCAAATTATCCATTTCATAAATAATTATGGGACTTTTGAGGACAATTTTATATTTGAAAAGGACTTTGGCTATCTGAACATAGAAGACCTTGAGGATGATGGTTTCGTGCATATTAAGTCGAATAGAATCCCCATGGAGATGGTATATTTAGAAAGGATCTTTGACTTAGATCTATAGGTCTTAAGGTGAAAGTAACCAAAGATACATCAATATAATTTTTTTAGAGAAAATTTGAGAACTAAATATTACCCACAATATGTCAAAATTGGTCTAGCTTCTACTCATGAAGACAAATAAAAGTTGAATGGAATATTGATGGAGTACAAAGATGTGATTTCTTGGACCTATGAAGACTTGAATACTTTTGATGCTAGATTAATTACTAACATTATTCCTCTAGATCAAGGAAGAAGATACTTCAGACAATGTCAAAAACCCATGAATTCTATTCTAGAACCCCTGATTCAAACTAAAGTTTAAAAACTATTAGATACCAAGATCATATTCCCTATCAAACATTATACCTAGGTGATGAACTTGGTGTGAATGAGGAAAAAGAATGACAAAATAAGGCTATGTGTCAACTTCAAGAACTTGAACCGGTCTTCAAATAAGGATAACTACCCTCTACCTTCCTTGGATGAGGTCATCTAAACTATCAATAGGTTTGAAATTATGTCCTTCTTGGATGGTTTCTTGGGATAAAACCAAGTTCTAGTGGAATCATGAGACTAGATGAAGAAGGATTTCACCACAAAGTGGGGGACATATGCTTATAAGAAGATGTCTTTTAACCTCATCAACATTAAGGCAACATTCTAGAGATCCATGGACCATGTGCTCTAATAAATTATTGGTAAGTACATTTTCATTTATATGGATGACCTTATTAAATTTTTTAAGAATAGGTCATATCATGCATACCACTTGAAAAAGGTGTTTGATAGATGTAGAAGATATGGAGTGTCCCTTAACATAAAGAAAAGTATTTTTGGGATGATAGAGGGAAAATTTATAGGCCAAATCATCACCAAAAATAGAATTTATGTTGATCCAGAATGGATTCAAGCCATCTCAAACCTGACACCTGTAACTAGTATAAAGGAATTGAAATCATTCTTTGTTGAGATCAATTTTGTGCACAAATTCATTTCTGGGTTTGATAAAATTGTCAAACCATTGAATGTTATGTTGAAGAAATATGCAAAGAGAGAATGAATAGCTGAGGCTAATAATTACTTTCAAGACATCAATACAACCATTTATCAGGCCATGTATTGCTTATTCCTAACTTCACCAAGGACTTTTACCTATATTCCTTCACCTTAGAACATACTATTTCATCATTACTCACTCAAATAGTAGATGACATGAACACCTAATTGCTTTTATGAGTACTAATTTAAAATATGTTGAACTAAAATATTCAATGACATATAAGCAAATTTATGCATTGATAAAATATGTAAAGATGTTTAGATACTATATATTGAGAAACAAAACTTATTCCATAGTCCCAGACTCAGTAGTTAAGATCACCCTTAGTCAAAATGAGTTGGGTGAAAGAAGAGGCAAATAGATGGCAAAGTTACAATAGTTTGATCTAGATTTTAGACTGACCAAGATGGTACGAGGGAAAGGAATAGTCTAGTTCATAAATGAGATAAATCCATGCATCCAGATTAAATAATTTAAGGAGATCTAGATGGGTGGAGGCAAGTGGTATGACCAAATCATCCATTATATACTCACAAGATCATGCCTCCCCAAGTTAAATAGAGAACAAAGGAGAGCTTTCAGGCTCAAATCTACCCATTACATGATAAAAGGAAGAGTGTTTTACCAAAAAACTATAAGGTTGCCTATTTACCTAACATGTGTCTCAAGAGAAGAAGCTACAAATATCTTAGATAAATTGCACTAGAAACTAGGTAATGGATACTCTTCTAGGACTACAATAGCCCACAAGATCTTGAGAATGGAGTATTATTGGCACAATTATTTTATATATGACCACACCCATGTTAGGACTTATCATTAATGCTAAGTATTTGGAAAAAGTGAGGTTAATGTTTCCATGCCACTGCACCCTATCATTGAAGGCCATCCTTTTACATAATGGGGTCTCAACTTCATTAGGGTAATCAATCTCATCTCATCAATAGAGCATAATTTTTTTCTTACTGCCACTGACTATTATACCCAGTGGACTGAATTTTTATCCACCAAGAACTCTAGATCTCAAGATGTCATCAAATTCCTTGAAGAAAATATACTAAGTAGATTTGGCATCCTTATATATTTAGTTAGTGATAATAGTCCAAGTTTCTAATCAATTGAATTCACTAAGTGGGATTTCAATAACTAGATTACAATTAAATCCTCTTAAAACTATTACCTCAAAGGTAATATATTAGTTTAATCTACAAATAAAAACTTGATTGATATTATTAAGAAGCCTGCCCAAGATAAACCAAGATAATGACACCTACTGTTAAAATATGCATTATGGGTAGATAAAACCAAACATATGTTGGCCCTCAAGACATCACCTTTCCAATTACTATATGGATGGAAGCCTATTTACCCATTTATCTCAATATTTCAACATATCAACATATGCAATACTACATGGGAGAGGATACAAGTATTCATTCAAGATTGTTAGATATAGTTTAACTATAAGATGCAAGAATTGAAGCATTGAAAAACTTGAACAAACACCAAGACATTGTTAAAAGGTGGTATGATAAAAGATCCAAGATCAAATCCTTTAGAATTTTAGACTTGGTTTTTCTATGGGACAAATCCTATGAGAAGTAGGGACATCATGACAAATTCATGCCCTTGTAGATTAGACCATATCAAGTGTATTAAATCTTAGGAAACAATGTTTTCCATCTAAAATACCTTGAAGGTAAGGACTTCACCTTCCCAATCAATGGGAAGTATTTTAAACACTAATTCAAAGATTCTCCTACTAAGGATTTTTCTAAATAAAGGAGGCCACAATAGAGCTAAGAGTACAGTAGGTTTTTTTGCTTTCATAGTTAATTTTTGTATTTTATACCATTTTATTGTAGTAGGGTAGATTTTAATGCTTTCTATATTATCCCTTTCTACTTTTTGCATTTTGTTTCCTTAGTTTAGTTCCATGTTTTATAGAGTAGTCTTTCAATTCAGAATAACCTATCTGACACCTTGAATGATTAAATTAATATCTAATCTACTATATTTATTGTATATGTTTGATCTTAATTATGAAAACCATGAGAACATGTCCTAAAAAGGGTGAATAAGTGAAATAATAGGAGGCCTAGAATAAAATGAACAAATTGGCTAATTTATAGAGTTTTTCACCCCTATACTTGATATTTATAGAATTTAGGTGCAATAAGAAATAGACCATGGTCATATCACAGCTAAATACTTTTATCAAGTATGTGAAAGGAAATTTCATTACTATATGTAAATTTAGAAAGTCTTCTTGTCCCTTGGGTCAAGCACACTTCCTTCACTAATACTTGTTTTGAGATAATAACCATTGGTGTGGATGCTGCTATCAGGGACATTTTGGTAAATTAAGTTTTTATCTCTCTTACACCTACACCAGCTTATGGTGTTTCTCTACCTTCTCTTCAATTTTTATTAAAAAATAATAAAAGAGGATTAATTTATCCTAAGGAGTGATCAAATAATCCTAAAATAAAATTTAAAGGTGATCAAAAGACTTACATGATGAAATAATATCAATTCATCAAGCATCATGCAAGATTATGAAAGGAAGAAAAGGGGCAAATAAGAGGTATCTCTGTTGGGGATATAAATGTCTATTTGGCAGTACAGTAATGCCTGAGCTCCCAAATTTGTTTTTGATTATGCTTCAAGGAATCCATTTTTAAAACCATATTATATTTAAAGTCTTTGATAAAAATTCAAAACAAGGATAAAAGAGAATCACTCATTTGCATAGATGGATCTAAGTTATGGGCAAGGATAGTATATTGCATGATGTTTTGGGAGTCTCTTTCATATATCTAGTTTAATTATCATTTTATGGTATGGTATATGTTCACTTTATAATTTCTATGAAAATATTCTATGTTATTGAATACTCTAGAGTATTCCTCCTACAAGTCACCATTTTTTGTGCCCAACATACCCCATTTCCAAAAAAATTTAATAGGGACCCATTCTATCCTTAAAGGAGCCAGTTATAATGAGAAAATCATTTTTTGGTATTTAACAATTTTCAACAAGATGGAATTTACCAAAGTCATTATACTTGGGTTCCTTGTTAAGAATATGTTTGTCTTAATGCTAATAAGATTTATCATTATCTCAGTTATCCAAGTTTTTATTATTTATTTTATTTAGGCTAACCTTTTAATGGATTTAGGGAGTTTTATTGAATGTAGATTTTTAAATTTGCACGTGAGATTATGGATTAAAATTATAAGTTTCAAACTTAGTCATTTTTAAACTCTCTAAGTTTTGTACTCCTCAAATGAGTCTTCATCACTTTCTATATTTGGCACTTTTATTAATTATTTTTCATAAGTTTCTTAAGTATGTAGGTTCTTCAATGTTTTTTGGCATTCTTGCCTTCAACACTTTTGTTTAGTACATAAGTCCCTTTGAAATTTCACCCATCAAATATTTTATCCATTGGGTATTCTATGCCAACTTAGACATCCTAGAGCTTCATTACCTTCTACTCCTACTAGTCCTTTTTTTAACTTGGAAAATTTTTACACTTTGATATTGAGAGAAATTAGTATCATGTAGTGATAGCTTGTTAACGTATGGCTATTTAAAAACTTATAAAGTCTTAAAAGACTCTTAGGTAAGTGGGACATGAGATGTTTCTAGGTGTCATAATCTCCCTCACCTAGATACTGATAGGATCAAAGTTTTAATATACAAAAGTTTTGGGAAAGTGGATCAGTTACATCCATCCAAGTATCAAAATCCCATAGGTCCTCTACTATCAAAATGTTCCAAATGTTTTTATCTTTTGAGTGAGTGGAGAAGTAATATCCATCCAACTGTCACAATCTAGAGCATGCACAAAAATGAAGGATGGTATAATACTTTCATGGAAATGAAACACCCATATGATCCTTTTGACTTTATCCACACATGTGAATAATGGTTCCCTTTATAAATTTGACCCATACACGACCACTTGTATTTTTCACAACATGACAAACCCATATGACTCACCAAGGACAAAACCCATTTCCTATAGTGGAGTGTTATGCCCCATACCTATCACATCACTTGATCACACTTGAGACCTCCATGAGAATATGCCACATCACCTTTCTACCACATCACTATCATGCCATATAATTTTCATCACCTACATACCACATCATCATGCAACACCTACTTACCACATGTCACATCACCTACATGTCATATCATTTACATGTCATGTCACCATGAATAGTGTCTATGAATAGTCATTGTGAATATTGTCTTCACACCCAATAATATCACACTTAAATTCAATAAACATAGGACTTTACCAAACCTACATATTGTGTCGACTAGCTACCTTCCATGCCCACAACTATTCACAAAAAGCCTGATAAAAGTTTTTTGCACCTCTAAAACTTCTCTACCCTAACTGGATTTATCAACATTTGCTCCTCCATAATATATTTTCAACACCTAAAGTGAATCCCACTTCACCACAAACCTATCCTTCTTCCAAATATTACTTCCTGAATTGATCACTACTCCCACTACTTATAAATATCTAATTTAGTGCACACCATGGTATATATGAGGCTTTATTACTCTCAATGAATACAATACATAGGGAATCCATGTCTTATCCTCCTATAGGAAATTCCAAAAGACAAATTTAAAAAATGAAATAAGTGGGATACTTTACTTCCTTGTTATCATGTCTCTATGCATCTCCATCCTTGGTTTTCTCCTTCATCTCATCCTAGTCACCTAAGCCATCACTCCGTTGATCTTCATCATGTTGAGGCCTACAACCAACATGACATAAATCCATAGTATCAACATATAATAAACCTTGTCTCTCCATGAAGGTACTAATTTACTCCATCTACACATCTACTTTAGCCTATATAATCTTCAAACCACAAACCAACAACTCTTTGACTCATACACATAGCCCTCTAACTACTCCATCTCATCATGATATCACCATATATGAATGATGCTTTCACATCTATATACTCTAATAGAAACAAGTGAAAATTTCACTCTTTATATTAGTCAAAAATAGGAGAGAAAAACATGTAGAAGTCAACACCTGACTTCTATATGTAGTAAACCACTACCCACCATGCTGAATCATAGTACCCATCCAGAGTTCTTAAGAAGTCATTGTGATACTTAGTGAATCACTAAAGATACCAAATTTTTGATCCCATATTTGAATTAAATCCTATTCCACCACATGTCAAACTAACTCATGTAAAAATTTACTCTATGCATAAGTCTCTTGGCTACTCACATCAGCTACATTAGAGCCCTCCTAGCTACTCACTTCTACTACATTGTAATCACTAGACACTTAAATCAACTCATGTCTAATTTTTATATTGATCCAACATCAAATTTATCTTTCCATGGAGCCTTAGGTCTCTTATTATTCTTCATCCATCTTGAACTACTTCAATAATGATAGATTCATGTTTTTTGTACCTCTTCCTCTACCTAAAATTTCACAACATTTTGGCCAACATATTGTGGTATTAGGATACCAAAACTTATACCCCTCACTAACCAAGAAACCATAACAAGATACATGCATTATCATCTCCCTCCATTTGCACCAATGGAGACCATCTTGATCCACCACAAGATGTACAGTTACTTCTTCATCAAGAATATTGTGTTGGTGTTGAGCCATCTAGTAAATCTTGTTTAGATTTTTATTCATTCTCCATATGCATCTCCCATAGAGATAAATACCTCCCATGAAAACCTTTCTTTTTGTTTCATATCTCAATCTCTCCATGTATAACTCCCACTTTCACAAACTAGCCAATAACCATGGATATAATACCAATTTTTAGGATCTACAAGTATGGGTCCTGGTACTAACATTTCAGCTTCTAAACTAAAGCCTTAATACCACTTTTTAGGAAACCAAGACATCCTAAACATGTGCAAGAATTAAATTTATATTTAAAACAAACTATAAAAAGACATAAACACATGAGATAACACATTACATAAGATATGCATGGAAACCTTATTAAACCAACAAGGGAAAAACCATGGGGCAATGACAACATCTAAAATTCAATTTCATCAGAAAAACTCTCTCTACAATATCATCTCCTTTAGAAACTCCTTTATAGTGATAAAAACCAAGCACTCAGGTGAGAAAATCTTACTACCAAACCTTTCATGCTCTAACCTCAAAGCTATAACATGAAAATCCATCCAACACTAACACTATAACATCCAAGGTGAGATCTAAGCATCAAATTCCATATCCATGACTTGAGATAACAAGCATATAAACTCCATGTCTTCATATAGGTGAGTCAAGATAACATAACCTTCTAGGATCTATCGTCTAACCTCAAGGATCTCCATGCTTCCAATAAACTAGGTCAGCCATGTTCTCATCTAAGCCTTACAAGATCTAACCACCTAAGCATGAATGATGTTTAAAATCCAAGCATTTAGGTGAGATAACCTTCAAATAATTACAATATATAACCTCCTAACATGTAATCTCAAGCTTACAAGTATCTAAGAGTGATCCATCCAAGGATGGGATAACCCCCAAGGGCTATACACAAATATAAAGGAGAATGAATGCATTTATAACATTTTACAATGAGAGAGAGAGAGACAAAAACTTCATAGTGGCCCCAAAAATTTTCCACATTTGAGTGGGTGAACATGATCCTTAGTGAGTTTTTTTCCCATGTGCCAAAATTCATAAACAAAATGATCCTCTACTAGATAAGATCCAAGGCCACCTTCATGTGGCTCTAAAATATGTGCCCCGCTTCCATAAGTGAGTCAAAAAAACAAAAGTAACATTCTTGTCTTCATCTCCCAAGGGTCAAAAAAATGGATTCTCCACTTTAAATAAGATCTAAGCCACCCCATGTGACTCCAATAATTTTACCCTATTCACAGATGTGAGGTCAATCTACAATAGTGCATTCTTGTCTTCATCTTCACATGTGAACATAAGAGTCCATAAGGTGTTGTAATCACCTTTTGAATTTATCCACATGTGTATCATGGGTCCCTTTATAAATTCTACCCATACATGACCACTTGTATTTTTCACAACATGACAAACCCATGTGACTCACCAAGGACAAAACCCATGTCCTCTAGTGGAGTTCTATGCCCCACACCTATCACATCACTTGATCACACTTTAGACCCTCCATAGGCCTATGCCACACCACCTTCCTACCACATCACTTGCATGCCACATAACCAACATGACACATCATGTACATCACATATAGAACAAATCACCATATAATACCTACCATATCACCCACATGCCATATCACTTGCATGCCATGTCACCATTAATAGTGTCCATGAATAGAGACTATGATTAATGTCCATGAATAAAAACTATGAATGCACCAACTCAAACATCCTAGAGCTTTATTATCTTCTACTTATGTTAGTCCTTTTCTAACTTGGAAAAGTTTTACGCTTTGAGATTTATAGAATTAGTGCCATGTGGTGATAGCCCGCTAACCCATAGCTATTCAAACACTTAAACATTTAAAATACTCCTAGGTAAGTGGGAAATCAAGATGTTTTTAGGTATCATAATCCCACTCACTTAGGGAATGATAGGATTAAAGTTTCAATAAACCAAATTTCTAGGAAATTGGTGTAATGAAATTACTTCAATAATTAAGTATAAAAGCAGAATTATATCCAAATATGACTGAAATATATACAAATATATGATAATAGATAAGCCACTTCGAGGGGGAAACCTCCACAAGCTTCAATAAGAGCAGAATTCACAATATGATGATAAATGATTACCCACTATCTCCTATATATAGTCTAACTAGGCCATGGTTACTCCATAGGCTGACCTACTAATCTAAAGAAAGCCACAAGTCGGCTAATACTATCCTCATACATGTGATAGGTTAGGGGCGTAGCATGCCCTTCCCCTTCAAACCAACGTTGTCCTCAACATTGATCAATTATGGATGTTGTTGCAGAAATTCTTCACCTTCCCAAGTTACATCTTCACTGCTTTGGTCTTTCCACTTGATCAAATATTCCTTAATCTCTCTGGTTCTCAACCTCTTAGTACGTGTTTGGAGGATCTTCTCTATTTCCAAAAGGACTTGTCCTTCTTCATCTAGTTCTGGGAGCTCTGTCTGGGTAGAAACTTTCTGTCCAATGACCTTCTTCAAACAAGAAACATGAAATACTGGGTGTATGTGAGATGAATGAGGTAACTCGAGCTTGTAAGCCACACTTCCAATTTTTTGTAGAACCTAATAAGGGCCATAATACTTTGGAGCAAGTTTGTTGTCCTTTTTCTATTGCTTCAAGGACATCTACTTGTAAGGTTGCAAATGAACAAATACCCAGTCACCCACCTCAAAATTTCACTCACTCCGGTGTTGATCTGCTTGTTGCTTCATCCTATTTTGTGCCAAGGCCAAATTATCTCTCAAACTATCCAAAACCTCTTTTTGATGTTGAATGTGCTCTTCCACATCTCAAACCTTGGTGTGCACCTTTAATGAAGAAGTGATGGAAGGTGGATGGTAACCATATAGTGCTAGAAATGGAGACATTTTAGAAGAGGTATGGAAAGATGTGTTATACCACCATTCTGCAAGTGGTAGCCATTTAACCCAATGTTCTTGTTTATCTAATACAAAACAATGGAGATACCCTTATAAACATTTGTTAACCACTTCAGTTTGTCCATCAGATTGGGGGTGGTAAGATGAGCTATGAGCTAGTTGAGTACCCAAACAAGAAAATAGTTTAGTCCAAAAATTACTAGTGAAAATAAGATCATGATCATTTATAATTATTTTTGGGGTTCCATGTAATTTGAGAATTGCTTCCATAAAAATAGTTGCGACTGTACTTGCTGAAAATGGGTGTGAGAGAGCACAAAAATGGGCATATTTTGTAAGCCTATCCACAATGACCAAAGTAACATTATGACCTTCAGAACAAGGCAACCCAGTGATGAAATCCATGGAAACCTCCTCCCACCTTTGACTAGGAATTGCTAATGGTTGTAACAAACCTAGGGTCTTAACTGTTTCACCTTTATTCTATTGGCATTTCATGCATTCTTCCACAAAATTTTGTACATCTCCCTTGACTCCTTCCCAAAATAATTATTTCTTAATTCTATGATAAGTTTTCAAGAACCCTGAGTGTCCCCCAACTTGAGATGCATGTAACTCTGCAAGAATCTTATGCTTAAGCTCTAAAGTTTTGCACAAGTATAACCTACCCTTATACCATAGGACATTACCTTTCCATTCAAATTTGTCAGAGGATAAATAAACTTGCTGGAGATTTTGAATTAGAACCTATGTATCCTTGTCTTGCTCCCATTCTAACCTAGCTTCATCCACCCAATCTGCTTGCAATATGGACATTGCACCAAGTAATGCTTCTGTGGATGCATCCCATCTAGATAGTGCATCTGCTACTACATTATCTTTACCCTTCTTGTAGATGATTTCAAAATCATAACCCAACATTTTGGTTACCCATTTTTGTTGTTCCTCAGATGATAATATTTGCTCCAAAAAGTATTTGAGACTATCATGATCCGTTTTCACCTTAAAGTGTCTACCCATCAGATAAGGCCTCCATTGTTTAACTGCATGAAGAATAGCCATCATTTCTTTCTCATAGATAGGTTTTTATAGATTTTTACCTTTGAATTGATGACTTTCAAATGCAATGGGTCTTCCTTCCTGCATTAGTACTACCCCCAATCCTGACCCAGAAGCATCACATTCAATAATGAATGTTTGTGAGAAGTCTAGAGTAGCCAAAATTAGAGTGGTGCACATAGCTACTTTTAGTTTCTAAAATGCTTTGGTGGCATCATCATTCCAATGGAAAGCATCCTTCTTTAGAAACATAGTGATTGGAGCTACTATGCTACCATAACCTTTCACAAATCTTCTATAGTAACCTGTTAGTCCAAGAAAACCTCGAAGGTTTTTGAGAGTTTTTGGCATGGGCCATTCCATTATCGCTTTGATCTTCTGAGGATCAACTTTGACCCCTTCACAGGAAACAATGTGACCAAGGTACTCTACTTCCTATACTTCAAAAGCACATTTATATGGCTTCGCATAAAGTGGGTGCTTCTCCAAAACTATCAATACCTATTTCACATGTTGCGGATGTGCTTCCCATGTCTGACTATAAATCAATATGTCATCAAAGAAAACTAGCACAAAATTCCTTAAAAAAGGCCTAAAAATAGTGTTCATCAAGCTTTGAAAATTAGATGGTGCATCTGTAAGACCAAAGGGCATTACCAAAAACTCATAATGGCCCTCATGTGTTCTAAAAGCAGTTTTATGAACATCTTCATCCTTGATTCTAATTTGATGGTACCCCGAGTGAAGATCCAATTTTGTGAAATAATTAGCACCATGCAACTCATCAAATAAATCAT
The DNA here is from genome assembly GCA_037957365.1 of Torreya grandis. NCBI lineage: Eukaryota > Viridiplantae > Streptophyta > Pinopsida > Cupressales > Taxaceae > Torreya > Torreya grandis. The sequence continues at coordinate 375,171 of JARHVA010005389.1, forward strand.
CAATTACTAGAATAGGAAACTTATCTTTGATGGTGTACTTGTTGAGTTCCCTATAATCGGGGCACATCCTCCATGTGTCATCCTTCTTCCGCACCATGACCACTGGTGATGAATATGCACTTTGGCTATGCTTGATGATCCCTACCTCCAACATCTCATGGACCATCTTTTCAATTTCACTCTTTTGTGCATATGGATATCTATATGGTCTGATATTTGGTGGTTGACTACCTGGAATTAGTTAAATGGCATGATCATGTTCTCTTTTTGGTGGTAGTCCTTTTGGCATGGCCCCAAAAATAGATGAGTGGTCTTCAAGAATTATTTGTAGATCAAGATGTGTAGATACCTTTGGGGGTTGAAGTTCTATAGAGCATAATCATGCAATAATTCCCTCTGCCCCTTTTTTAGCATCTTGGTCATCTGATGTGAACTAACCAATTGTGGAGATTTTGCATGTAATCCATGTAGTTCAATTTTCTTACCTTCAGAATGAAAGCACATGAATAGTTCTTGGAAGTTCATCTCAATGGTACCTAAGGTTGTGAGCCATTGGACTCCCAAAACAATGTCTATGTTACCCATGGGAATAGCAAACATAGGAGAGTTAGGACTGTACCCACCCATAGGAAGCTTAATACTATGGCATTTGCCTGAATAATTAATTGTGCCACCATCTACAATCATGACCTAAAATTTTGGTGTTGGGTAGATGAAACAGTTCAATCAAGTGGCCAACTTATGGTTTATAAAGTTATGTGTGCTCCCTGAATCAATCAACATTGTCACCTTTTGTTTTTTGAGGAAACCCACCACTTTAAGAGTTTGTGGAGTGCTAATACCTGCAAGTGCATGACAAGAGATTGTAGGTTGGGAATCTTCAGGTACCTCCTCTATATCTTCCTCATCATCATTGGAGGCATCATCTGCTTCTTCATTTTCATTTGGTCCCTCAATGTAGAATAACTTCTTCTCAGCACATCTATGGCCTTTACTCCACTTGCTATCACAACCAAAACATAATCCTTTTGCATGCTTTTCTTTAATTTGCTGAGGGGTCAATCTAGTAGGTGGAGGAAATGTTGATGATGATATGCTACGATCTTTGAAGTGAGTGAATGGCTGCTTCTTGTTGGCTATGAATTTTTCCTCAGCTTTACGTGCTAGGATAATAGATTTAGAAATATTAAGTGGATTAAATATGAATACCTCATGTTGAATGTGGTCCTTGGGTCCACCAAAAAATAGGTCATTCAAGTTTGCATCAGAAATTGTCTCCACACGTAAGGATAGGTTTTGAAAATGACGAATATAATCCTTAACAGATCTAGTTTGTCCCAATTTTGCTAGTTGGCTGAAGTAATTATCTATCACACTATTGCCATAGTGTAATTGTAGCTGCTCTTGAAAAATTGACCAAGTGACATTGAGACCCATCTTTTTCTTTTGAGTACACAACCATCGATACCAAATGAATTGATCAGGTTCAAGATACAAGGATGCCATGGTAACCTTCTGTCCACTTGGAATCTAATGTAGGTAAAAAAAACTCTCCATTTGATTGAGCCAATTGAGTGGATCTTCTCCATCAAATTTGCGCATATCCACTTTTGGTAATAGGTTCTTCTGTGGCCATGGAGTTGGATTTGAAGTAGACTGGTTAGGACAACCACCCTGGTGGGTTTGTGAAATAGAGTTAGCTTGATGATTTGATTGATCAATATTCAAATATATCATGATATATCCCAAACTATCTTGTATGGATTGCATATTAGATTGTATGTCTTACACCTAACTCTGAATGCCTTGCACACTATAGTCAAGTTGGCTCACTTTGTGATCTATGTCAGAAAACCCTAGTATAAAGGGTCTATTACACCCCCCTTATAACTCTATCTCATCCTTGTTAGGAGTTTTTCTTGGAGTTTCATCACCCTTTCCTCAGCCCTGAGTTTGTGGACCTACCATAAAAGGGTTTTACGATGTCGACCCTTATTGACACTTTTGACCCAACTTTGACCAAGCAATTTTGGAATTATTTCGGCCTCAATTCAAAAATATACAAAGAACAAACCATATCCAAATTTTTCTAATCTTTCCAAAAATGTAAACAACTTCGAAATATTCTTTGAATTGCGCACGATAGAGCAATTTTATGAAAAATCATAAAATAGTGATAACTTTTGAAAAACAGATCCAAATCATCTAAAATTTTAATGGAAGCTTAATGTGATGATTTCTCAGCTCTAGTAAAACAATTTTAGAGAAATTCACAACCATTTTTTATATATCACAAAATTAGTGTTTCGACCACAAGATTGCCCAAATTGCAGCTCATATACCACTTGTAATGAAATTACTTCAATAATTAAGTATAACAGCAGAATTATATCCAAATATGACTGAAATATATCCAAATATATTATAATAGATAAGCCACTTTGAGGGGGCAACCTCCACAAGCTTCAATAAGAGCAGAATTCATAATATGATGATAAATGATTACCCACTACCTCCTATATATAGTCTAACTAGGCCATGGTTACTCCATAGGCCAACCTACTAATCTAAAGAAAGCCACAAGTCAACTAATACTATCCTCATACATGTGATAGGTTAGGGGCATAGCAATTGGAGTAGCAACAACCATTTACATATCACAATCCCACATGTATTATACTATCAAAATGTTCTAAAAGTTTTTATGTCTTTTAGGTAGGTAGAACACTAATAGCCATCAATGTGTCACAATCCTACTCACCCAGATCTTGCAAAAAAATTAAAGATGGTCCAATAATTTTATGAAATTAGATCACTAAGTTGTTTTAAAGTGTCACCATCCTACAGGTCTGAAGTTAAAAAATCCAAGGGGCAAGTTAGAAAATAATTAGGAAGTAGCAAGGAAGCTAAATTTAACCACACACACCTAATATTACACTATGGATAGGTAATAGAGAGGCAATATTGTTGAAAGAAATGGGGAGTCAATGAGTATTGAATGAAAGGTGAAAAATCACTTGGTACCAATAAAGGAAAATCCACCTCACAGTAGATATAAGAGATGACACATCAGAAAGAAAATTAAAAATATGAAAATTGATAAAAACAAAATAATTTAGGACAATTAAATACATTAATCCACATTAATTGGTTAACATAATGCATTCAATTAATAAAGCTAGTGAATCTAAAAGGAAATAGATATAATTAACCAAGTTAATTAGAATCAAATTACCATCGAATTAATAATTTCAAGTGAAAAATCAAGTTGTATCTTAATTAAACAATATTCACACATTTGCAAAGAACTAGAGATTAAATGTATAACAATGTCTTCCACTTCAAAGCTTCCACCTCCCCCCTCTGGGTATTCCATTATAGGGTACAATCAATACATGAATACAAAGTTTAATGAAGTGGCTCTCAATTGTGACTTCAAGCACTACTTAAATATATGGGATGAAGTTGAAGCAATAGAGCCTTGTCACCCCAAAGAGCAACTCTTAGACTTCACACGAAGATACAAACAAGACTTAGTGGTAATATAATCAATGATATTACATGACATGGAATTAAAACCAAAGTTAATGCCCTACATTGACCTAATTTATGATTTATTTGTAAATGAACAATTTTCTTGAAAAATTCTACATTTTTGTTAGAGCAACACACATATGGCCTATGATAGTTGGCATGCCTTTGAGAAATATTACTAACTCCATTACCTAGAGGAAACCTATAACTAATCCCTAATCAACCAATAGATGTCTACAAATAATGTAACCAATAATTTATAAGAATGGGTGAGTGACCCAACCACCTTCAAAATCAAGGGACTCATCTCTATCATCTCAATTTCTAATTTTAAGGTAGGAATCAAGATTACCATGGCCTTGTTAAACAAAATATATGGTTTCCAAACTTTAACCTACATAAATGAGGTTTGGATTCCCTTGATAAACACCATACTCACCTCCATGAAGGCCATTACCATTAGGGAAATCATTAGTGATAATTATATCCACTAAGTTGGTAGCTCAAACAATTGACTAGATGGCAATTTTTTTATGATGTCTTATCTAGTGCATGCTATAATTTGAACAGTCCACTCAACTTTTAAAGAACCCTAAGAATCCACTCTTGAATATCCCAAAGTTTTTTTTATGAATTTAATATTATTTACATCAATAAATTTAGGAAGAACATGACTAGCTTAATAGAAATCTTATATCTAATGGTATATCAAACCATTTATGGCAAGGAATACCCAAATTGTCTGACTATATCAGAAGAATGATTAGAAGGTTTGGTAGCTATTAGATTTACCTAGATTGCACAATCATCAAAATAAAGGGATCCAAGGCCATTTAAATGTATCTTCCTTACTTGGTACTAAGTAAAATGGTAAAACAATAAACTATATCTCAATTGGTAGATTATATAGATGTCAATCTAAGGAATGCCAAATAGAGAGCAATCCACCCAATGCCTATCAGTATTGGCCAAATTTAATATACCAAATGGAAACATTTTTGCCCAATGGATAGGACTAGAATATCCTATGATTTCAAAAGGACATCCTATAGGAAATGGGATCCAAGGAAAAGGGTTAGGAAACACCTAGATAAAATTAGAGCTAGGGTGAAAATTGATTATGGCCTTATGTCATATCCACATGATGAGGTGTTCCTATATGTTATGAATGATACAAAAATGCATCCTAGGATGAATAAGGTAAATATGTCATTGTTGATAGCTAGGCATATTTAGTACAATCTGAATACCACCAAAGAGGATGCTCAAAAATTTAAGAAAGATCCTTGGGCTTCAAATCCCCCTTGAGGACCCCTCTCATAAGCTAGAAATCAAAGATAAGATCAGGCTGGTCTATTTAGACAATATTCTATGGGTAAAGGACAAGAAATCACCTAGGTGTCTCCTCAAGATCCCATCTTGATGGTCACCATTACATCAACCACCATATTGTCCTCTCCTTATCACCTGAATAACACTACATTATGCACTACAAACATAGTTTAGCCTAATGGATCAGTTTCTATGTTTCCTTTTCCTCCACTCACTATATCATAGTAGGTGATTCTCCCATATTTCTTACTCCCACTTTATAGTTTTTCTCCATTTCCATCCATAGTCCAAATCATTGCATCATCAACTCCATAAAATTCTCCATCCCATGTACCGATGCATACTTCCTTAGCTTCCCCTTTAATAACCACCACTTCCATTACCTCATCACCACCCATTACCCCTCTAGTTTCACTTGTTACTACTTTTCCCTTTTTAATATAAACTAATACTCCCATTGGACCCCCTATTGTGTACCATAGAAGTAATAAGGCTCCTTCATTTTCTCCCTAGGGCACTCCAACAAGGGGAACCTAAGAGGAGAAGTTAGGAGAAGAAAAGGTTAAAAGAAAATGCTCTAAGCAAAACCTATATAAATCCTAGATAATGAGGAATAAGGGAAAGTAAAATTCATGGAAATATAATGGTCCATAGAGGAATGATAGAAGGATAAGATAGAGACATCATTGTCTAAAACCATTAGTGAGACCAAAAAAAGTGACCCTAATGATGAATGGCTATTAGAGGAAGCTAAATCAGGAGACACTAATGTTTTGAAGACTAGTTCAATCTCAACTAAATTATTTTAGAGTCTAGGTGAAGATAATGGAGATGAAGCATAGTCAAAAACTCTATATTCAACACAAAGTAAGTGAGTATATATCTAGCCTCAGTATATCCTAGTATAATAATGGTGTTTATGACAACATTTTCCAAGATTGTTTTTACATAAAGGGTGAGTACACAATCTTCTCATTCCTCATCTATGGAGTAGATACATTTAAGAATATCTCAATTAGATATTTAAATTTTTTTCCTCATGCTTTAAATTATTCAAACCAAATAAATAACACCCAATAAACTACAAGGCTAGGTTTTAAAATATGAATCCCAACCCCCATAATTTAGGTTATGGCACCCTCTAGATGAACCTCAAAATGACCTATTGTGGCTATTCATACATCTATAATTGATTATTTTCAAAATTTACTCAATACCTCTCCTACTTATTCAATTTTTGATGCTTCAAATCCTTAATATGATAAACTTAGTAAACAAGTACACTTTGAGAATATAGTCTCCTCTTCCATATTTACTTCCCCAACCATCCACCCAATTGGATCTTCCAATTGGCTAGATGGCCTAGGCAGAGTCTATCAATGTTACCTTCGTAAAGGGGTTGGATAAATAAAAGTTGATAGTTGATATAGTGGACCTAAATAAGGTCACTAGTTGGAGGAAGGTTATTCCCACTTTAACTTGACTAAAAACATCTTCTCTTAAGCCCATGCTTCCCCCTAGGTAGTCTCCATATTCCAATCCTATAAAAAAGGTAGAACATTCACAACAACTAGTTGCCTTGAATATTCTTAAATATATCTAGAATATGCAACAAGCAGAGGCATGAAGTTAAGACGTAGTCATTATGGAGTATACCATAGTCAAGGTTCAATTCAAAAAATAAAAAAAGACTATGAGGAAGATAAAAATAAAAACCATAATGGTTGAAGGGTATCAGGTGGAGTTGGATTGAAGAGAAGATGTGTTCTAATTAACTAAAAAATGTATAACTCTCCCCTCTAACTTGGGAAATCATATGGAAGACCCATATAATTTTGTAGAATTTGTAAGGGGAGTAATAAAGGAGATGTTAAGGGGATATGATCAATCTATGGAGGCCCTACAAGAAAGGAGCACCATTCAGCCTCGAAGGGAACTCATAGGTAGTATGTAGGGAGGAGCCCATAAGCTATATGATGTCCTCCAATTAATAATAGATGAAAAGAAAGAATCAAAACCTAAATTGGGGGATGTCTCATTCCTTACATAAGACATGAAGAATATGGAGGCCAAAATTTATTTTCTATGCTGAGCAGTCAAGGATAAGGCCTACAGTCATCTAAACTTAGTAACTATCTTAGATGTTTCATGGGCCCAAACCTTTGTGGCTGTTAGAAGAGATAGCTTGATTGAATTACTTCAAGAGATGCAAAATTTAGTATGAAAACTTAGTAGTTATGAGGGGAAAGTCATGAAAATTCTTATAAAAGTGAGAGTCAATGGTTTTCTTAACCAAAGTGAAGAATTGATCCATAAGACCTTCCTTGAAGACCTCTATACAATAATGAATAATTTTAGAGTAGAGGTCAATAACACAATAAATAATACTAACTATGGCATACATTAATTGATAAAATTTGATAGAAGTGGGGTCCTTGGTATAGAGACTCTTTATGTGGAGAATGGGGATTCATTGAAATCAAACAAAAAATTAATGGACAAGCTCCCCTAGATCTTCAAGATACCCCTATTAGACTTTAGGATGATCAGGACAAATTTTTAGGAAAGCCATGCTCTCTAATTGAAAATTCAAGCAACTAAGAAAGATTATTAGACCATGTCACCCCTACTAGATTTATAGGCTATGCCATCATCTTCAATATCCAATCCCACCATTACAATAACTTCAAATATAACAACTACTACTATAACACCTAGGTGTGATCAAGTGTAACTACCTCCTTGTAAGCAAGTTCTTTTATTATCTTTTATTGGCATTGTAAATTGTAAGTTTTGTTTTAATAGTCTTGTTATCTATTTTAAGATATCGATATGAATATTTTATCATGTTTCATACCCACCCCCTTTGTGATATATTTTTAATGGTATGTAAAATTTAGAAATGGTTTGAGCGATGAAGCGATCTCATCCCAATCCTATTATACATGTATCTCCCACATTCCAAAGGGAAGAGAAATTTTGATACTCAATATAGATAAAGGCCTTCTAGTTCTAAAAATATGTGTTTTATGATCATTTTATCTCTTTCATGTATATGTTATAATATTTATTCATTTTGATTTAATTAATGGCTTACTCTTTACTGATATATGCAATAGTAATTTCAATTAGATTTTAATAGATTCATAAGGTTTTATCAATTAGAATGTGTAGTAAAAATTTAGGTTGATATATCTTATTTTCTAGTAACAATTTAGCTAAGTCACTCTTTGTAATCTGTGTAGAGACGCCATTTGATTCAACTTCCTAGACTAAGCCATAGGTAGTCGAAGATGCTCTTTGGTATTAGCTATAATATTGAAGTTAAGATGTGTTATAATAGTCTTCATAATAAGCAACATTTAGTTAATAACTCAGATCTAAATACATCATATCACTAAGAACTTTTAATTATGTTTTTTAGTTATGTGTGCTAAATTAGTAGTCTACAAGAATTAGTTCTTTGGTGTTTGTCCTTATTATGGAGTTGGTTAGAAAGAATTCATGTTCTTTGTTCGCAAACCTTATTTTATACCTTGCCTTTACCTAATTTTTATATTTTATTTGAATTCCACCCACCTAAGGATAAATCCATCTCCATCACCACTCCATTCAATCCAAGTAGATCTAAGATCCATATCCATATCTGAACCATCTAGGTTAATAGTTGCATTGCTCACAACTATTCCACCACTGGTCACTGCAAGACCCAATACCTAAAACTCATGCCATGGAGTGAATTTAACATTAATTGAGATCATAAAACATTATAGGTTACCTCTTAAATATTTTTTAGTGTGTATAAAATCTAGAAAAACACCTTTGTGTACAATTTTTATTAATAAATAAAGCTAAAATAAGTTTATTACAAGATAACTTGCATTACAAGTTAATTCTAAAATTACAAAATATAATATAAATTCTTAGACTACTAAGTGAACTAAAAATAGAATAATTTAACTAGATTTAACTCACTATAGATATTTTAACATCATACAAGAAGCCTTATTTAATAGTAAATTCAAACATGTAACTAGAAAGACATCTTACTGAACTAACTAAGCCATTTAAATCAAAATAACTCAAATTAACTTTAATTCAAGTCATATAATAAATAAACCACATCATTAATCTTTTTTAATGAGTGGATAATTATTTAGACTCAATTAAGTACTCAAATATTTAACTAGACTACACTAAAGTGAACTATAGTGAATTAAAGTTAACTGGTAGTTACACCAATTTTTAAGAAAATCATTAGGAAGTGTCCAAAGATGACCAAAACACTAATTAAGTTCATAAATAAATTAAATTACCTCATCAAACACCTAAATACCAAAAATATACTAATCCTAAAAATATAATTCAAGTGACCATATTGGCATCATACTTAACAAAAATATGGTTGGAATATTTCCTTTGTTAATTTTGGTGGAAATTTCATGCCACACTCCTGAAAAATGTTCTTAGTATGCAAATTAGAACATGCATGTAAAAAAAATAATAATGAATTGAAAATTCAAAAATATTCCTATAAAAAATATCACGTGTGTGATTTATTTTTACATATAAGGGTTTTCTTCCATCTCAAAATATCTTTAACCTATATAAATTTATGGATATTTATTTAAAAACATGGAGTATAGTTGTGTTTGGATCACATCCAAGAATTTTTTTGGATGAAGTTCACTATTAAAAAAACCAAATCTTATTTTCACTACATATTTTATATTAGGTGAACTCCTTATGTTGTCTTTCAATAAATTTTCAAGTAAATCTTTGAGAGTATTGAAAATAGCCTTATCTTTCCTAGGATTTTTCCATAGAATTCCAAATGTAATTTTTATTGGAACCATCAAGTATTTTACATTCCAACTTAATTTTATTAGTGTTATTTTGTATATGTTCAATGATATGATCATTTGTCTATTAAATTTTTTATCCTTATTTGACCGCTTACTATACAAGTTGTAATTACATGTCAGGTGGCATTACTATATTTGGTGTGTTTTTACACATCTATAATATGGAATGATTTATGTATATTTTCAACAATTATATTTTTTTATCATAAATATTAAATTTTCTTATCCATAGGGTATTCTTTTCTGGAATCAACTCAAGAAATTTTATCAGTGAAATAAGCAATTGCCATCTTTGAGTATCATTTAAAATTTCAAAGTAGTTATACTAAACTGTTTCAACTTTCATTCTTGAATGGTTTTCAAACATTTTCTTAAGAATTGGGTTCAATTTTTTTAAACCAACTTCAATTAAGTACATGGGTATTCTAAACAAAATCTTATGAAGTTTTAATAATGTTACAAAATGTTGATTTAGTCTTTCCATATTGTTATCTTCATTTATAGTTTATTAATTTTGTGTTCCCATATAGTTTAATTCATTTTTAATTTAACTATTTAGTGTTTACATGGACTTTTATCTATTATTAATTTCACTATTATGTGTTTCAATGTAATTTTATTAATTGTTAGAGGGTAAATCATGATGCATATTATCATAGTCATAAAAATGAAAACTTTATAGTTTAAACGTGGACTTGAAATATAATTTGGAATTTTAGATAAAAAATCACCATTCTTATTCATTTCATCATTATATGATATTTATTCCATTAGAGATAGTATATGTACCTCATCTTGTATGAAATATTTATAGTTGTTCCATTTTTATTATTTCAACACTTTTAATTACACTAGTTTTTACACTTTAAATTTTTCTAGGCTTTAGAATGACATATATCAACCATGATTCGACAAAGTTGATAGATTTTGAGGGTGGGGACAACTATGAATATATTTAAAAAATAAATTTCACAACTATATAGAGTGTAAAATGATGCCTAGTAAAATTGAGGGGACATAAATATTGATATTACGAAAAAATAATGTTTCATCATGTGTTATGTTGTAAATTATATGAATGTACATGTGATATAATTTGAAAGAATTATAATTAATACATGTTGCTTAATAAATTTTTCTATTCACAACATTTACCCTCTACCTCTTAAACTTAAAATTAGGTTTGAAATTGGCTTGGTGTTCCCTAAATCTCATTATGGATTACACAAATTTAATAATTAGTTTAATCTATAAGAAAATTAGGGCCAATTAAGCACAAAATTGCATCATTTTAAATTTATTGAGCATAAATCATGTTCACATGGCTCAATTTCACCTACCACATCATTCATTTCACCAATTTACGAATTTGCTCAATTCATTATGGAATCAAAGCTAATTCAGCCCAAAATCACATCCTATTATCACATCCTATTAGGATCATGGGACTCAATTTGGCACAAATTACATCACTAATTACATCAATTAATTAATTATTTTTATTCATGATAGAATCAGAACTAATTTAGCCAAAAATCACATGTTATTATCACAATTATGATCAACATGCTCAAATTGGCCCAAATTACATTTATGATGGAACAAATTGATTCTTTGGTTAATTTTGTGATGAAATTGGAGTTAGTTGAGCCTAAAATCATCTCCTATATAATTAGAATTAGGTTTGAAAGGGGCTTAATATGGTGCAATTTATATAATTAATTTTAGTAGCTAACTAATTAGCTAAATCTATGAGAAAATTAGGGCTAATTGAGCCCCTAATCACATCCTATAAATACATAGTCAGGTTGAAGGCACTAAAATTGACCCCAATCACCTCTGTGATTGAATAAATCAAGTATTTGGTTAATTTTATGATGAAATTATATTCAATTTATTCCCAAATCACATCATATACTATCAAATTTTAATTCAAAAAGCTCAATTTTTTCCAAATCACATCAGTGATTCCATTAATTGACTAATTAACTCAAATTATGATGAAATTGGAGCTAATTTAGCCTAAAATTACATTTTTAGTTGTAATTAGGTTCAAGGGTTTGATATTTGCCTTGATTACCTCCATAATTGAACCAATCAACTATTTGGTTCATTATGGGATGACATTTAGGTTTATTGTGGCCCAAATCTTATCCTACATAGTCGAATATGGGTTCATATGGTTCAATTTAGCCAAAATTTCATCACTAATTAGACCAATTGACTAATTGGCTTCATTCATGATGGAATTGGGGCTCTTTAAACCCCAAATCACATCATATTCTCACATTTAGGTTCAATGATTTCAAAATATCCCTAATTGTGATTGAACCAATCAATTTTTTGGTTCATTCTCTAATGAAATTAGGTTCAATTAAAGACCAAAAGCACACCCTATATAATCAGAATCAAATTTGAAAGGGTCCTAGTTTGGCCCAAATCATGTTCATGATTTCACAAATTAACTAATTACCTCAATCTATGATTAAATCAGGGTTAATTAAAAACCCAATCATATTATATAATCATGGTTTGGTTGATAGGGCTCAAATTGGCCCCAATTACCTCCATGATTGAACCAATCGACTATTTGGTTTATTTTATGATAAAATTGGGGTTGATTGAGACCTAAATTACATTTTATATAGTAAAAATTATGTTCCTAAGGCTCATGTTGGACAAAATCACATCACTTATTCCACCAATTGGCTCAATATTTCTTGAAATTGGAGTTAATTAGCCCTAAGTCACATCCTATAGTTTTATTTAGGTTCAAGAGGCTAAAATTGGCCATAATTTCCTCCATTATTAAAATAACTCTACTCTTTGGCTCATTCGGTGATGAAATTAGGTCTTCTTGAATCCCAAATCACATCACTATATTGACTATGTCCTATGTATGGTAATTTTTATATTGAGACACACCAATTTTATAAAAAAAAAGTTAAAATTAAAAAAAATCACACTTCACATTTACATTCCTCATGATGTATAATTAAACTTTACAAAAAATAACCAGTTATATATATGGACTATGAAAACATTATACTTGTGTATGTTCATAGTGACTAAAAATCACATAAATTTCATATAAATATAAGCATGTATGTGGTTTTTATTGTATGATTTTTTATGATTAATTTTTTTTGTTTTGTATAATTTTGAACACATGTATTTAGGATTGAACATGGCTTAGAATCCTAAACCTAAGTTATTGACATGCACACATTACTCAATATGTGTTTTTGAATAAAACTATCAAAATAGAACTTATGTCATGATAAAACCTATGAATTTCATTCATATATTTATTAAAATTATTAATATGATGTTGATCACACTCTCATATCTCTCTCTCTCTCATATATATATATATATATATATATATATATATATATATATATATATATATATATATATATATATATATATGTATATATATATATATATATGTATATATATATATATATGTATATATATATATATATATATATCTCTCTCTCTCTCTCTCTCTCTCTCTCTCTCTGTGTGTGTGTGTGTGTGTGTGTGTGTGTGTGTGTGTGTGTGTGTGTGTGTGTGTGTGTATTAAGCATGTATTATGACACTATTTTATGCAACTATATATGTATGTATTTATTTATGTATCTTTTTTTCATAAACCCAAATTCAAAAGAGAAATTATATGGTTGAAAACTATGCTTACTTCTATATTCATTAAAAAACTATTTGTTTCATTTTTTTTGTGTGTGCGATGGGGAAGGTGTGCATGTTCAAATATCCATTTTTAATAATTTTTTAGGTTCCATTTAATTTTAAAATTAATTTAAAAAATCATTAAAATTTTAAAAAATATATAGGTTTCAATAAAATGATGGGTTGCACAACTATATATCTACATTATTATTTGTAATCAAGAATGGAAGTTCTTATTAAGGTTTTATTTTTTTACATACTTAAAATTTACATTTTTAAAAAATAATAATAGAAGTTTAGAAACTAGACTCAAAATTATACAATTAATATTCTTATATCATGTTCAAATTCTAAGTGTAGCCATCTCAAATAATCTATATAAGTTGAGGTTTATAATGTTTCAAGAAAAAAATGTCCACTTAAGACTCCCTTTTGACTTACCAATATCCTACACTTACCCTAAACTATATATGCACTATTTTATAAAGTGTCACCTAATTTTGTTCTAGGGTTCCTTTTTGTGCACTATAATAGATTTTGTTTGGGTTCATTTGCATCTTGACTTGAAAGCCAACTCTCGCATTGATATAACCATTCTTTGAAAGATAAACAATCTCCCCATTTGGAAATATTTTAATTATATATATTGTCATCCTTATCTTCATTTTTTATATATATTTTACTCACACTAATTTATAAATTACCATGATGGGTTTGTTGTGTTATTACAACCTAATCTACCTTCATACATGTGTGCCTTATTTTGTACACCTTTTTCTTAGTTTCTATGTATTATCATCAATAATAGTGGAATGGTATTTTTGATAGACTTATTTATATATTATTTTAGATCTTGACAATTATTTTTCCTCTTTTTAGTGAACATTTTCTTCCATACCCATTTTTTCATTATTTGGTGTTTAATTAGTGGATTATAACCACTCACATATACATTTTCATCCACTCCACACATTAAACATTATAGGTAGATTATACGTATAGATATTTATTATTGTATTATTGAGTGTCCATTAGATTTACTTCATAAGCTATATTTGATGACATTTCAGTTTGGTAAGCTCTATCATACTTTTGACACTTCAATTGAAAATATTATTATCTAGCATTTCCAACATCTGTCAGTTCTTATGTGATTGATTAGTGGATTTAGACCACTTGTGCACCTTTTGAATTATTCACCATCTATACATACCTATTAAAAATTATTTAGTGATAGATTTCATCCCATTTTGTTCATCTTCAATGATGAATTTTATCAAATCTTGCTCAGTGCTTTAGTGATGTATTTCATCTAATCAAGTGCAATCCTCACAATAATTAGACTAGTTTTATGAAAGATATTTGTTTTGTATCTCATTTTTAAAAGGTTGTACTTATTATACATAGTAACCTCATTATACCTAGTTTTTGGAAACATTTTTGAGGATTATTGAACTTATTGTTTTTTACATAAGCTTCCCTAAGTTACACTTAAGGGAGGGTGTTGGTGCAATATTCTAGATACACTGATATTAAGTTGAATTAGGTTAGCTTAACTATCAAAGGTTATATTTATGCACACCTTATACACTTATAATATGATAATTTGTATCACTAATAACTTACTACCACATCCCACATGTTTTCTTCACTTTAGACATGTGTTAATTACTTGGTCAAAAACAAATTTCACTCACAACCCTTATCTTTAGATAGCCAAAAGAAAATTTGGAACCAAACTCTTGAGTTTTTTATATATTGACTACCTCTCTTATATATTATGAGTTTTTATAGATAAAAAATATTATTATTTATTTATACATTCTTGATATTTTCATTGTTGGCATGATTCCACATAGATAATAATATTGAGTATCTTACATGTAACATCCCCATTGGGATCTACCTAGAAATGCATGATTGTTTTTTAAAATATACACATTAAAGAAAATAGATTAAATCTTGAGAATATAATAGAGATCGTATAAAGTACTCATGCATGATCATGGAAAATGAATCATATTACACCATAAATAACATATCTCTAACATCATGAGAGTATGCCAAAATGTAAATATAGAAAGTTATTACAATAACTCAGTTATGACTGATACAAATATACATTCACCACTATCAATGTGCAATAATAAATAATTAAAACTCTTCATGACAATTTTTAATAAAAATTAAAATCTAATACAAGGTATAAATAAGATACTTAACTCCACTAGAGCATAATTCCTAAACTTCAAGTATTTATGACAATCTCAAGTTTCATTTCGATAAGTAGTACTATTGTGGGGAGGGAGAGCATAATCCGAGCACCTTTACACACCAACCACGACCAATGATCCCCCAAACTAATCCCATTAGGAAATGACCCTCCCATCATGTATGAGTAGATATTGATGGTAGGAGAAACTATAAAGACAAGTACTCATGTACCATATGATTTCTGAACTAAACATGTAGCATATCATAGAAAACATGATCTATTATAATATATCACACATACATGCAAACCATACTCATGAAATTATAATTTATCACTAAACATACTTTGGCCAGAGTGATGCAAATCATATGCCAAAACTCTCACTTGACCTTGTTTCTAAATCCACTTCCTTTGGAAATGGTCTTTTGGTTCATTCTTCAAGCATTGGTTCCTAGGTACCCCTGATAATTTTGTGATTTCCAAAGTCTTTATCTTGTTTATAAATGTCTCATTAACCCTCTTTTCTTAGTCAATAACTCTTCAAACACTTTCCCAGTCTTAACTCATCCTTTTTCACAACTCTTCTTATTTTACTCATGATCCTTATAGCCCTATTTTTGGGCTTATTAGCTTTGTACAACTTTGTGACTTCTCAATTTTGAAAAATTACACTTGATTAAAATAAAATTTATGGCATTATAGCTACTCGCAAGTTTACAAGACCTAAGGCTATTTCTTGATCACTCTTTGATCTCCTTAGAGGTTTTTTTTAGGCCTATTAGGCCTCAATACATCTATTTTTCCAATATTTCTCTCTAGGAGTATGAAAATGTAAAAAAAAAAAATTGAAATATCTTTAAAACCACATATCTATTCTATGATAAGTTTTTATGGAATTTGGATGGTTTAAACTCAAGATATGCTTGAAACCCTAATTTATGGCTTTTACTACCCTATCACTACCTGAGAGCAAAGAAAATTCCACTATGAGTTTTTCCAAGGGTTTAAAATATATATGAAATGTTTTCTAGTTATATCTTAACTTGGATCTAATCTTCTGATCTTTATATGTCACTAATCAATCCAATGTCCCAGGTTTCCATGTCAAATATGCTTGATTATGTCAAAAGAATGATAGTATACATATATGTATTCATGTAAGAATGAGAAACACACTTACGCAATGGAAAAAAACATTCAAAGTAAATTATTTAAAATAAAAATAAATTACCTCAAATTATCAAAGCTCAAGAGAAATAAGTTAAAGTCTATTCCTTTTCTCAGAACAAATAGACAGTTTAAACACACCATGTCTACTTAAGGAACATGGGTATATCATATAACTGACTATGAAAAAAAAGTTATTGTTTATTTTTATATTGAACCCATCAAGTAAGATCAAATATACCTTTAGGAACCTTCTTAAACTAGTTTCCAAATCCTTTTATTTAATGATCTTACCATGCACATTCTATATGCAGTTCAAAAAACATAGAATAGGGTTTGTACCTATATTATTTAATTTGGGTTCCCTTTTATTTATGTCTTGGAGAAAATACACATTATAAAAATATTATAATATCCTTAGACCATGTATTAAAACAACTTCCAATTTCATTCATATATCAATCAAGACAAATACAGTCTATAAACAAATAACTTATGGAAGAACAGGGGTTTGTATGGTTACC